>CM060954.1:116431341-117015962 GCA_030765055.1 Mantis religiosa | reverse complement strand
TAAATGAAAATACAAGGTAATAGTGAATGATCTGTCATCTATTCACAGATAATATCAGCAGATTGGTATCTACTCTCACATAAGCAGAACAGAGGCCTTTGTTGGGAACCAAAATGGTATGATACATAAATGAGAATTGAAGGTTAACTGTCGCGACAGACCGAGCCATGCTCCGTCGTGATACCGCGTAGTTAAAGCAACGTAAATAAAGACGGGTGAAAATGTAATAAGAGTATAAGGAGTGCAAATGAAATTAATTAAATCGTCTTTTAAAATTTACAATGCCGGGTAAGCCAGCTAGTCATTTCCAATTTAGAAATGCCAGTGGTAATTGCTCAAGGAGTATAATTTTAATTAAGTGTCTTCTTAATTACAGATGCAGTGCATTTTATTAACTCTTTGCCTCTTTAATTTCTCCACAACTTACCTACACTGAGTAGAGGTATTGCATTCTATCTCGTATTTCACCGTAAATATACATTTTGAGGTTCCTTGAATAAAAACTAAAGCCACATTTAAAGAAAAATAGGTCAGTTATGTGTGAAAGAACAACTAAACAAAGTGCCTGTTAAATGGCAGACTTGCTGTATAAGACTTGCTATCACCTTACAACAATGCCAACAAAGTATTAGGGTAAGTTTTCGCACACTAAACTACCTTTGCATAGACCTTTAAGTCAGTTTTTGTTTTTTTAAAAATGACGGCATCAATGTTTGTTAAAATAGGACATATTAAAGGTATTTGCTCAACAAATAAAATTTGTATTTTGAATTCTCTCTGAATAGTCTGTGAAGTCCACTTTACTATGAATAGGTTGTATAAATGGTAAACCGTATAAAATCTCATCAAAACAACGAAAAAGTAAAACATTTAGTAACATTAAGAAATCTGAGATATTCCTCTTTATTTGCTCATTATTGGCTATAGTTATGCTTTTTACTGTAGTAGAGGTAGAGAGAGATGAGGTAACGGAGAGAACCGCAAGCAACTCGACCAGAAATAGATCTTTAGTGTATACTATTCCCCGAGGAATGGATGAGCTAAAGGACCTGCAAGAGTCTAATGGGCTGCAGGAATGGAAAACGCAAGGTTAACTAACATGCTGTTACTGTCTTGAGTACCTGGCAGGAAGGTGCTCTCCTCTAGCGGGAACCGAGAAAACTCGACAAAACAGTGGAGGCTCAAAGGGCCACCCTCTGACGGAGCGAATAACTTCCAAATCGAAGCCTATGCGCCATCCTACCGCCATCGACCTACACACAGATTCGTGATGACCTGTAAACGTGAAAGGAGGCGACATTTGAGGAAATGGGAGAGAAAAGAGTTGTGCTTTAAGCCACACGTTGAGACTTGCCTTGCTTATCTGAGAAAAACACCACTTCAACAGTGGTAATTCGTTATTCTTCTTTTCATTGTTCATACAAAAGGTATAGAATTTGAAAACAAATAGCGACCAGCCATTTAAAAGTCTGCCTACTACTTTGGTATATTTTATCCTTCTTATATGTGCATATCGAATGTGTAATTAAATTATATATATATATGTGTGTGTGTGTGTGTGTGTGTGTGTGTGTGTGTGTGTGTGTGTGTGTGTGTGTGTGTGTGTGTGATAATAATAAATAGAATAATAATAATCGTTAGTCATCGCCAAGACTACGAGAGAGTTAAGGCAACGCCACTGAGGATGTTCGACGCAGCTTCGGACGAAACGTCTGGAAGGAGATTCCTAACTAGACCACGGCCCACAAGCCCGGATAATCAGTTTTTATATTATGACACCGGCCGTGAACGCTTACGCAGTTTAATCAATAATAAATAGAGTAAGGAGCTCATATAACAATAATTGTATGTGAAAATAACGGGTTGTTTTAAGAGTCATTATTAATTTTGATACATTGTGTTACAAAAGGAATGCTACGAGAGAGGTTGACGGGAATGTTTGTTGTCCAAAACTAGAGGAGGTGTATGGTACAGTGAGGGAGCAATGATTCATTCAAGATGTATTGTACAACCTCGAGGAAGAAGTTTATGAATGCTACTTGGTGACGCAATCTAGTAGCTTCTAACACTAAGTCGGTAACACGCGGTTTTATAAATAACCCTCCGGGGTTACTTCCCCTTGACTCAGGAGGTCACGCAAACTCTTCCTTGGTGTATACAAGGGCAACGTTGCAAGCTTTAGTCAAACTTTATACCTTTACCAGTTTCTATGTTTTATTATAAAGTAAACCAGACATTTGTAATTCACAACTTTGTCAAACTTATTTTGGTTTACTTTTTACAGCGCTTCTGTTGGTGCCCAGGCTAGGAAACGAACAAAATGCTCTTCGGACAAAAATATAGTGCTCTCTGTTTCTCAGAACATATTAAACCTAAAAGTTAGGTATCAAGATTTCAATGATAACGCATATTTTAGAAAAAGTATGACAGTTCATTTAGTTGAAAAGTGCATCAGTGACTGCGCCTGTCTCAACAGCACAAATAAACATCTGATGTGCTGCACTTACATGACTTTCTCTACTCTTGTATAAATTATTCTTATAAATACTTACTTTTTTCTATTTACGTCAGATTAATAGAAATAATCGTTTGCAAACACTTGTTGCTGATACTTTTCTAGGTACAAAGGAAATATATAACCAAAGTTGGCTATACAAATGAATAGACTTCCACTTAGAAAAAAAAATATGTGTAGGAAAACAGAGTCAAAGAACAAGGAATTTCTCCAAAATGCTCCACTAAGAAGACACCTTAATGATATAAACTATGTATTTTTACGAAACATCTCTTACGATTTACCAATTATGCAAAAATCATCCAGAACGAAGAGGATATTCCCAGAAAATCCAAGATGAACATTTCATTTAACATGAAAATAAAAATATACCATACACGTAGATTCGAGGGCAGCACTCCTCGCTACAGCTAATAGGACAACCCATTCCCTGACTGTTCTACTCAGGGAAAAAGTCATTACCCTCAGTAGGGAATATAGAATCATCCTCCACTGGGTCAAGGGTAATACAGGACTACAAGGGAATGAAAGAGTGCACTATCTCGGCAAGATTGTTGCCAGCTACAGGACTACACTAGATTACAAATCCATTCCCTTAACCCGGAGTAAACAGCTGATAAAAGATTACGATTTGGAATTCCATCTATACCAAATCCAATACCTTCCACACCAAAATTTTCATCCCCACCATATTTCACAGACAGTCCTTATTTCTCTTGCCCAATCACACAACAACCCAATGTCTTACAAATGATGGCCGTTTTCAATACTACTTCCACAAAATGAACATAAGAGCCTTGCCATTATGTAACTGCCTTGAAAAACCTCCACAGATGGCCTGACACATGACAGAATGCACCTGTTCTCACGAGATTGACCAGCAGTCCTCCTGTCAGAGGTTTTGAAGACTCATTTCAACATAGTGAAGTTGCAGAATTTCTGAAGAGCATCTTCCACATACTTTAATAAAATATATATAAACTGTACGACAAATGTAATATTTTTTAGAAAGTCAAAACTTTTAAAAGACTTCCATGTAAGGAGTGGTATAGTTTGATGGAATTTTCTTGGCAAACTTGGTGGCGCATTTTGGTGCGCAAACACACACACACACACACACACACACACACACACACACATACACACAGACACACACACACACACACACACACACACACACTCACTCACTCACACACACATACACACACACTCACTCACGTGTGAACCATTTTATTAAAAATACTTTTATGGATGCAGGAGACCTCAAAATGTATATGTTATGTCAAATCACGACATTGAATTTTTGGGTGAAACGCAATTCCTTCTCTAACTCCCACATCTTGGTAGAGGAAGTAAAAACGAGCACGTTGACAAGTATACATTACAAATTTGTTAAAGTCTCCCTTTAATGATCAAAGGTGGTGATTTTCAAGGAATTTCCTCCTCTTCAAAAACACTTCACACGGGAAATGTTTTGATCTGTAAGTAGCCCTTAAAGTTTCCTTCTTTCTCACTGAATTATCTATAAGTGGGGAACCACAAAAGACAAAGTATGACCAACAGCAGATCTACTACGTTTGAAGCGCCTGCCCCATGGCACCAACCACTTCCGAAATATCTGTCTATGCTCGCCTGAAATGTTCAGTATTTTAAATGGTACCCTATATTGTATTAAAAGTACAGAATAACTTCCAGCTAATAATGTCAGGACGAATGATATGCTATTCATCCTATATTTACTTTGACCAAGGAGAATTATAAAATTCCTCCCTGTTAAAAAAAAACCGGAATATGCTCATTATTGAGTTACTTCAAAGATGGATACGTTTGTAAACATTGCTATTTTGTAAATAACAAGCTTTGTCATTTACAGAATTTAGATACGATATGTAGCAAGTTTCAACACCTCGTCATTACTATTATCTATTGTTGTATATAATATGGTTATTCCCAGAGGCAATATCATGAAATATTACAATGCATTGTTTGTAACATCGAGCACTTGATTATGTGCTATTAAAACCTTTTACACACACTTTAAATACATTTCCTGTTACGAATGAAGTAGGTAGAGAAGCTATTGCATTGTATACAAACTTTCATTTCTCTAAATACACATGTTTTGATTTCACCTGAAGCCGGAAAGATTTTATTTTTAAAATATGCGTGTGAACAGCGTAACTCAAAAACGAAAAGTCGGTTAAATACCAAACTTGGCATTTAAGAGATTCCAAATACTTTTCACGAAGATTTTTATTAAAACATCATACATTCAGGACACTTTCATGCAAATGAAATGAAATCTTGAACTTTGTGGCAAACAGCCTCTGAAGTGTTCATTCTGAATGACTTTTGCTTAACTGGGAAATAAAAATGTTTTTGTACAAGTTAATTGATGGAAATGAATCAGTTCTTCACACTAGCCGTATATAGGCTAAGGTTTTGGATAGATAGAGTCAAGCTGAAATGCAGAAATGATTATTTTCCATCAATTTACGTAAATAATAAGAGTAAAGTGCTGAAGCCTGGGATTTAAGTACTTACGATGGTAAGTCGCCACAAACTGTTTATCACGAATACGAGAGCCCCTAGTGGTTTATGGAAAATATATGAGTCATTTGGAGAAACTAATGCTATGACGGCACGTTGGCCATGGTAGCTCAATGGGTAAGAGTGACTGGACGGAAACCAGGAGATACGTGATTCAAATCCCGGCCATGGCATTGAATTTTTCAGGTTGACTCTACGTTATTGTATGTTTTATTCTCCTCTTATTAGTCTAAACACATAACGAGCAATTTCTTAAAATTTGACTATCGCTCTAGCATACCTACTGTATGAAATAAAACCATTTCTGCAAATGTTTATCTCTATTAACACGAAGAAAATAGAAGAATAATCTTTAAAGATACATTGTTGAAAAATGAGTAGACAAAGTAATCTGAATTTAAGATTATATATTCACGTTAAGCATCAATAGCAGGGCTTGGACTTCGTTTGAAAACGTGTTATAAAATAACATTTAAAACTGACACAAGTGTTACAAACATAAGCTAAAACTTGGTGCATTTACGAGAAATGTATTAAAACTGATGTATACATTATAAATCTTTATTTACACGTATAATTAAATAACTATAAAAAGTAAGCATATGAATAATGATGAAATACTTCAATGAGTTAAAAACTTGTATATATTTGATTCATCTAAAGACTTAAAAACGTTTTTGAAGAAAATCTTTTACCATCATAATTCATGTTCTCAGATTATACAAAATTCATTAAAATGACGACTTCACAGCCTATGACGAGACACAAAGATAAGAAAAATGCACTTATCACAATTAAGAAGTAGAGTTTTTCCCCCCAAGAACAGGGCTTATTGTTATTTCTCAGTATTAGTACAATTAATAAAAATGGCATTAAAGATCCGTACAGAAAGTACATTATAAGTTCGTATGGTTGTTTAAGGAATTAAATTTAGAGTCAGGGCAGATCCACAAAGTTTAGCTTTCCACAACAAAGAGCGATTAAACAATTTTATAGGTGAAGTGATTAAAGGAGATAATCCCTTTACCACATTGAAGTTTCGGAATACTTAGTATTTCCTAAAGGGATTTTGAATACTTTCAATGAGTTACAGGAAATCCGATCGGCCCATTTTAATTTTGTTTATACAGCTGTCCTTAACATGCATTTATTGCAATGCAATTTAAAATAGCTAGGAATACCTGAAGGCACATAGTGCTTGTTGTCGTGGGGAATAACTGAATCTTCCTTCAATCAAATTGGTAATCGAAGCTGCTTGCGTGTTTACCTTTCTACTGGAAATATATGCATGAACTGTATAAAAATCATATAATTTTTAATATACACATTATCAAAGATATGGAATAAATACTCATATTTTATATTTGAAGTTTAGTTTTACATCCTTTTTACATATTTGCTGATATTTAATTGCGCTTTTATTAATGCAGCAGTTAAGGACGAGTTGCAAGGCTAACCTTTCTAAGGTTAACAACCAGATCACCAGTGCGCCACCAAAGGTTAATGCTACTGTAATCAACTTGTTCAACAGCTGATAATTTGTTCATTTTGTTTCGATTAAGTAGCATTAATATTGGAAATTAGTTCTTCTTTCACACTAATCGTGTGAAGGTCGAAATATGGAAAGGTAAAGTCAGACTAAAAAATGCAATGCCATAAGCGGGATTTGAACCATGTATCTCCCGGTCTCCTTCCGGCTGCTCTTAGCCATTGAGCTACTATGGCCAATGTGCCAGCATGACATTAAATTCTTTATGTGAAAGACCCATTAATTTCCATTAATTGTACCTAATAGTAGTCCGAACTATAAAGCCCGGGCCTTAAAGTACTTACACAGTAGTTCGCCATTAAGGTAGTTGTCTCATGTGTTTATGAGAATTCCTAGTGTTTTACGTTGGCCACAGTAGCTCAATGGTTAAGAGCGGCCAGACGGAGACCGGAAGATCCGTGGTTCAAATCCCGGCTATAGCATTGCATTTTCAGTATTAGTGTTATTCACTACGTCAAATAAAACAGTACACAGTAAACACCGGCTGGGTACATTCGATTTAGGAATTATTCGATTTCGTTTGTTTCACCTCTTTCTTCGTTTACAGTGCTGTGTTTACTATACCTCGGCGTATATTATGTTATGGTAGAAGCCACCTACTCCACTGTCCAACTTTTAGTCAACATACCAACATAACATCAACATACTGGAGTGCAAAAGAACGAATGGCTTCATTACAACTGCTTAGCATTAGATATCAACCGACTATATTATGTTATGGGCGTTTCAATTTACATTTCATTTCATTTACAACCGTCAGTTACCAGCAAAAGAGTATACATTCGCTTATAAGACCAATATACACTTACTCCCATCTCTTTTATCATAATTAGAGCCCGGAATTGTAAGCACAATCAAATGCTGAAATAAGCAAGCAAATGAGCACGAAATATGAAACAAATAAGCACAAAAAATAAGCAAATAAAAATTTTATAATAAACGTATTGTTTGGTAGAATTTTTGCCTTACTCAAGCTTGTTACAGTACACGAGAGAGTTATCTTGAGATCCTTTTTGTTCCATTTAATTCCAATGATCACATGGTCGGCCGTTTTCTTTTAAACATATCGAAGGTGTTAATTCGTATTCGTTGGGTTGTATCATTAATCATGCACACATTCACACTCTCATTCATACTCCCAGACTCTAGGGAAGATGAGGAATTATCTTGGACGGAGAAAAATCCCTATGCCCACAACCACCCGCCTCGGTAGCGTAGATGGTAGCATGTCTGCCTCACGTTAAAGAGGTCACGAGTTCGAATCTCGGTCTGGGTGAGTTACCTGGATAAGTTTTTGACGGGGTTTTCCCTTATCCTAAAAGACAAATGTCGGGTAACTCTAAGCTCCATGGACCCTGAGCTCATTTGAGCATCATTTCACTCATTCCATTCATCATCCGTTATGACTTAACGTTGGAGGACGTAAATTACAATATACAATATTCCCCACAGCCGGGAATTGAACTCGGGATGCCTTTAGGATTTTCTCGTGGGAAGCTCCTACGTTTTCCAGTGAAAAAATTATACTATGGAAAGGCATTACTGGAACATGCGAAAAGTACCACAGGACTTTTAAAATAAATTTCCCTTATATATACGTTTCTGTACCAGAAAGTTGTGTAGAAATGTTACAGTATCTCGTAACCAGGATTTTTCATTGATACCTTACTGTGTTTCTCAAAGGTAGTTTTAGCAATACTGTGAATATCCGAAGACAACGTTACTGAAATTTCATATATTAAAGAAAGTGATTGCTCCAAGTTATTATTTCGAGTTTCCAACTGTGATACAATAGCAGGTATTTTGGAGAAGCAGTTATAGATGTACTCTATCTTATCTTGAATGCCAATATTAGCAAAACATTCTTGCGCTGTGACGATGTTACCTGTCTCTTCTGCATCTAAAACACTTTTATTTCATTGAAATGTTCTGCGTAGAATACCATAGACTTTAACCAAGAACCTGATCGAGTTAAAATTGGCTGAGAAAACAGAGACAAATTTGGAAGGACTTCTAATCGGCGACAGTACACTTTCCTTACGCCAGAGACAAGAAGATCCACGCTTTTATATCGGCTCGTGACTCTTTCGGTGAAACGATGATGGCTAGGAATGAAAATTTACTTTTAAATTAATATGATTTGGATAAAATAAGATATTTTAACTAAAAAACATAAAATAAGCAAGCAAACGCCGTCGTTCAGCATAAAAGCATTTATAAGCATTTTGCTTAGAAGCCCGGGCCCTAATCATAACTATGGCTGTACAATTTCTCATCTATTCGGAGTAAAGCACTCGGTAAATGACTAGTAATAGCATATAGAAACGAACTTTTCTATTTCAGTAACTTCACTCATTTCCCCCAGGCACCACCAGTTTTAGTTGTGTTTCGTTTATCAAAAATGTCAGAACTTTTTCTTGGGGACATCATGGACTTTTAATATTTCTGCGCCAAAAGGTTAAACTTGGGGCTCAAAAATTTAAAAATTGTTTTATTCATTTGATGGAAATTAATCATTTTTTCATACTAGCCGAATATAGGCTAAGATCTTTGATAGATAGAGTCAACATGAAAAAGCCAATGGCATGGCCGGGATTTGAACCACGGATCTCCTGGTTTCCATCCAGTCGCTCTAACCCATTGAGCTACCATGGCCAAAGTGCCGTCGTGGCATTAAATTGTCCATTTGACTCATGTATTTCACCGGTAGACCACTAGGGGCTCTCACATTCGAGATACACCGTTTGTGGCGACTTAGTATCTTAAGTACTTGAATCCTAGGCTTAAAAGGTTGACGATCAATCAGATCAAAGTTATACTGTAAATATGAAAAAGAAAGAATCAGAAATTTGTAAGGCCACATTGGGGAGCGGGGATAAAAAGAAGCAAGGAAAAAAAGGGGGACCTCAAGTCAAGTGGCGCGAATTTATTGTTATTGTTAATGGGATAGTAGGCAGGTATGTTTAGCAAAAATTCGCAATCAAGTGCAGCTGCTCCTGCTGATCCAACGCCCACAAAAAGAGAACGACATTCCTTCCAGGGAAACATGTTCTGGAAGTTTTTCCAAATGCACAAAACTAAATGGACCAGTTCAAAAGTGGTGTCTGCCGTATATGCAAGCTGGAGCTGAGTCACCTCTGGGAGTCAATAAGCCCTTGCAAAATCCGGTTTTCTATCAACTTTTAATGATATCGTGTCAGAAGTTAATTCCCTTGCTATCTAGTCATATCGCTCAGCTTCATACTTGTAATTAATGGCTGTCCCCTGGCAATTCCTGTAATGGGTGTGAGGACCTTGGCTTCTCTGGACGTTAATGTGCTGAGGTGAATGTTCTGGAAGCCTTGGCTCTAACAGACACAACAATCTGCAACACTGCATACAAATATGTACTGATGAAGCCTGCAAGTGTATTATTAGACATACGTATCGCGTATTTTCTTCTTGATTCCAGTTTATTTTACTTTTCAGGTGTTTTCTTCGTAGCTAATATATGGAAGGCATTGTATTGTACTCAATATTAAGATTTCATCGGTAATACAAGTTTTGAGACATCCGAAAGAATCAAGTTTTAGAAAACGGTCTGGCTGTACCTGCACAACACAGTTCAAAATGAAAAGTCAGACTATATAAAACTTGGTATTAAGTTCATCTTCAAGAGGTTCAACACGAAGATATAAGAAAACTCTCTCAACTCCAAGCTATCTCATATACGCAAAACTCAAAACTCCCTTGGCAACAACTGAAGCACATGAGTGCAATATTAATAATAAGCATATTGTGACTTTGTGGGTTCGTGAAATGAAAAGTCCAATTTCACCACTCAAAAATGTTCTTTATTTCCACCGACTTACAGTTAAACACTTGCCAATTACACAAAATTACGTAATGCACACAATTACGATTCCCCAGTTCGTCCGTTATCGTTCCGATGCACGTACACGGCGCTACTTCACTAGCACGTCAAACACTAACTAACTGTCTCTCTGAAACCCTTTTATAGGAATGTCAGTGTTTTTCTAGAAGTCTCTAATCACCGAACGTTCCAGACCACCGGAGAAGGGGAGAGAAACAACGAGGGACCGGTGACACTACCGCAAATCACCCCTCAGTTAGTGACAGGAGACAGATGAGTGGGCGTGGCGTGGCCTCCGGCCCCTTCTCAGCTGTTGTCTGTGGTGCTTCCCGATAACTGGGTGACACTGCTCCCTCCTCAAAGCTGGTCGTCCCGAACAGCACCATCATAGCGGGCTAGACGATCCAGGTGTACCACCAACATCTTCCCTCGGGGAACCTTCTGGATGCGGTAGACCACGTCGTTAATCCTCTTCACCACCCGGTACGGTCCTTGCCATGGCTGCTGGAGCTTCGGGCACCGTCCCTTGGTCCGGGCAGGACGGTACAACCAGACTAGGTCACCTTGCTGGAACCCTTGGCTGTTGGCTTGCCTGTCATACCTGGTCTTCATGCGGTCGCTCGCCTTCTGGATGTTCTGGCGAGCCATCTCGTGCATGTCGTGGAGATGGTCCACCAAGTTCTCCACATACTCGATCGCTGGCTGTTTCGCTTCCGGAGGGCTTCCAAAAGCCAGGTCACAAGGGAGGCGTAACTCTCGGCCGAACATTAAGCTGGCTGGCGTCATCCCAGTTGTGTCGTGTGTAGATGAGCGGTAGGCCAGCAAGAACAGTGGCACCTTGACGTCCCAGTCTCGCTGATGGCTGGCCACGACCTTCCTCAGGTGTTCCTCTAAGGTCTTGATGTACCTTTCGACCATGCCATCCGACTGGGGATGTAGAGGTGTCGTGCGGGTCTTGTTCACCCCAAGCCTTTGTAGTGCCTCCTTCATTAGGTTGGACTCAAAGTTGGTACCCTGGTCACTGTGTAGCTCTAACGGCATCCCAAATCGGCAGAACACTTGCTCCACGAGGCAGTCTGTGATTGTCTTTGCCTCTTGGTTTGGGATGGCATACACCTCCGGCCACTTGGTGAAGTAGTCCACGACCACCATTAGGTACTTGTTGCCTCGGTCGGAAACTGGGAACGGTCCAGCAATGTCAACGGCGATCCGTTCGAATGGGGCTCCGACGTTGTACTGCTGCATGCGACCCCGGCTCCTAGTCTGGGGGCCACGACTCGCCGCGCACACGTGACACTGACGGCACCATCTCTCGGCATCTGCTCGGAGTCTCAGCCAGTAGTATCGCTGCCGAAGTTTGTCGATCGTTCGGTTCGCTCCCAGGTGTCCTCCCGAAGTACCAGCGTGCACTTCCTCCAAGACTTCCGGGACCTTACTCCGGGGAAGTACTAACTGTTCTCTCTGCGTCTTCCCATCGGGTGACTCCCATACCCGGAACAGCACGCCCTCTTTGGTCTTCAACGAGTCCCAATGGGCCCAATACGACTTGTAGGTGGCGCTCCTCGGTGCGATGTCCTCCCAGGTTGGTCTCGTCCCTGCCTCCACTTCCCTCAAGAGTGGCCCCAAGTCTGCGTCCGCCAGCTGCTCCCTCCTCAGGCCTGCGCTATCCCAGCCATCCGCAGGCACTGCCGTGACTACTCGGACTGCTGCGGCACGCTCCTTCTCCTCCACTTTTGTACCCTGGCCGCACTCTTCCGGACAGGGTCTTCGGGACATGGCGTCAGCGTTACCGTGGCTCTTCCCTCTACGATGTTCCGAGGTGAAGTCGTACTCCTGTAGCCTCTGGACCCAACGTGCTGTCTGGCCTTCCAGGTTCTTAAAGCTCAATAGCCAGGTTAGGGCGGAATGGTCAGTCCTCAGGTGGAATGGCTGACCGTACAGGTACTTGTGGAAGTGCTCCAATGTCTTTACTACCGCCAGTAACTCCCGTCGGGTGACGCAGTAGTTCTTCTCTGCCTTGGATAGCGTCTTGCTGTAATAGGCTATCACCCGCTCATGGCCGTCCTGGATCTGCGACAGGACGCCTCCAATGCAATGGTCGCTGGCGTCGGTGTCCACAATGAAGGCGCCACCCGGTTGTGGGAAACCCAAAATTGGAGCACTGCACAGGATCTCCTTTAGGTGCTGGAAAGCGTTTTCGGCGTCCTCTGTCCACACATAAGGCCGGTGTTCCTCCGTCAGGCGGGTGAGGGGTTTTGCGATGTTGGAGAACCCCTTTATGAAGCGGCGATAATAACTGCACAGCCCCAGGAAACTGCGCAACTCTTTCCTATCCTTTGGGCGAGGCCAATCTCTCACAGCCTGTGTTTTCTCCGGGTCTGTGACCACTCCGGTTGCCGAGACTATGTGGCCCAAGTAGTTAACTTCCTTGCGGAAGAGCTGGCACTTCTTCGCGTTCAGCTTCAAGTTGGTCGCTTGCAGTCTCTGTAGCACCTTACTCAGGTTCTCGAGGTGATCTTCAAAAGTCTTCCCGACGATGATGATGTCGTCCAGGTATAGCAGGCAGGCATCGTAAGTCAGCCCTCTCATCACTGACTCCATAAGGCGCTGGAAGGTAGCTGGTGCGTTGCAGAGGCCAAAGGGCATAACCGTGAACTGCCAGAGCCCTTGGCCCGTCGAGAATGCAGTCTTCTCCTTGTCTCTCGGGTCTAGAGCTACCTGCCAGTAGCCCGACTTCAGGTCCAGGGTCGAGAACCACTGTGCACCAGCTAGCGTGTCCAGGGTGTCGTCAATCCGGGGTAAGGGAAAACAGTCCTTCCGGGTGACGGCGTTCAACTTTCTGTAGTCTACGCAGAAGCGCAGCTCGCCGTTCTTCTTTGTCACCAAGACTACAGGGGAACACCAAGGGCTGTCAGACTCTTCAATCACTCCCCTGGATCTCATGTCCTCCAGCATGTCTCGTACCGCCCCTTGCTTCGCCAGCGGAACGCGTCTATGTGGTTGCCGAATAGGCCGGGCGTCCCCGGTGTCGATGCGGTGAAGCACTTTGTCCGTGCGGCCGTAGTCACTATCACCTTGGCTGAAGACGCGCTGATACCGCCTTAGCAGTTGTCGAACCTTCTCCAGCTGTTCTGTGGTCAGGTGGTCGGCCGCCCTCTCCACCAAGCCTTCTAGCCGGGGCCCCAGGTGTTGCTTCGGCGCCGGCTCCTGTGTCTCGTCGATAGCTGTTACGCTCACCACGGGCTCGCACATTCCCAACTCCGTCCCGGCCTGGACGTCGTGATCGGCGTCCGTAGGATTTAGCAGTCTCACGGGCACCTCCTCTCGGCACGGCAGCAATGCCCTGGCTACACACAGTCCGTTTACAGGCGTCTTCTGGTCCAGCATCATGTTCCTGGTTCTCTGGCCCTCCAGTCGCGCCGTCACCACCACCTCGCTCCTCGCGGGGACAACCACGTCTTCGTCCAAGACGACCCTGCAAATTCCAAGGCGCTCTTCAGGTTGACGGAGTATAACCTCTTCTCCGTTAAGCCGCAGGACCTTCTTGCCGACGTCGACCGTCGCCTCGTGGCTCCTGAGGGCATCCAGTCCCAGAATCACCTCCTCAGCCACCTTCGCGACGAACACCCACAGACGCACGGCACTCCGTCCCAAATTCAGCTCCAGCAGGGCCTCCCTCTCCACAGGCAAGGTGTCGCCCGATGCCGTGACAAGCTGGTATGGCCGGCTTGGCTTCCTTGTCGGCAAACCCTTCGCCACGTCAGGTCTGATGATCGTCACGGCCGCCCCGGTGTCCACCAGCACGCGGCACGGCTTTCCTCTTATCCAACCGTCCGCGATGAGGCTGTCATCCATACGCCGGCTGACGGCGCGCAGTGTCACTCGAGGGGATGGTGGTGATGGCGCCGACGTGCCCCTCTCCACGACGGCCCTTACTCGTTTTCCGGCTGCTCTTCCTGGTGTGGGCAGTCTCTCTGCAGGTGTCCGGGCTGTCCACACCCCCAACACAGGCCACTAGGTGTTCGCCGGCGTCCCTCAGCTGGTCTTCTGTCTCCGGCGTAGCGGACACTCCTCGTTCTCGACGTCGGGATGGATGTTATTTTGGCCGCCTCCATCCTTAATGCCGCTGTCAGCGCCTCGTGGATGGTTTTATATTCCCCGAGCATTAGGCGCTGACGAATCTCCGTGTCCCGTACCCCGTCGACAAAATTGTAGGCGGCTTCCCGGGATACGAACTCCAGTGGCAGGTCAACCAAGGCCTTGCTAGCCAGCTGCTCGATCGCAATGGCGAACTCCTGCAGCGTCTCCCCCGGCTGCTGTGACCTTGCCTTTAGCTGGCTGCGGTATGCTGCGGCTAAGCGGTGGTTCCCGAAGCGATTCTCCAGGGCTTCCCAGATGTCCTTGGGCGCCGCCGTCGTCTGCACCGCGTTTAGGACTTCCGCGGCTCTTCCCTGGAGGCTGGCTATTAACTGTGTGGCCTCCTCCTCCAGTGACCATCCGTTGTGCCTGGCCACTGTGTCGAACTGGCGGCGGAAGACCTCAAACGTTGACGCGCCGTCATACTTGGGAGGTTTGACGCGCGCAGATGTTGTGTCGCGTCCCGGCGCGTCGGTCTTTAAATCCTTCAGCTTCCTGCCGACGACGTCCTCCACCATGGCGTTCAGGGACTTCACGCTGCTGTCGGCTTTTCCTTCCAGCTCATTAACGCGGCTCGCCAGGTCTTCGACGCGCTCGCCTAACTCTGTGACGTCCTCTTTTACGCCGGCCAACTGTTCTTCGAACTTTGCGGCGAGAGCCTCGTTCGCCGCCTTCATTTCCGTGGCCAGACTGCCGTTCGCTGCTCTCATTTCTGTGGTTAACTCGGCCTTCATTTCTTCCATCTTCTCGGTGATGTTGTCGTTGGCCGTCTTCATTTGTTTCAGTTCCGCGGTGATGTTGTCGTTGGCCGTCTTCATTTGTTTCAACTCGGCGGTGAGGTTGTTGTTTGCCGCTTCTGTTTTCTCTGTTAACTCGTTCATCTTCGCCAAAAGCATTTCCAATGCGGATTCCATGGCTGTAGTGTTCGGTGATGTTATCTTCCCGCTTCCTGACACCAGTGTGACTTTGTGGGTTCGTGAAATGAAAAGTCCAATTTCACCACTCAAAAATGTTCTTTATTTCCACCGACTTACAGTTAAACACTTGCCAATTACACAAAATTACGTAATGCACACAATTACGATTCCCCAGTTCGTCCGTTATCGTTCCGATGCACGTACACGGCGCTACTTCACTAGCACGTCAAACACTAACTGTCTCTCTGAAACCCTTTTATAGGAATGTCAGTGTTTTTCTAGAAGTCTCTAATCACCGAACGTTCCAGACCACCGGAGAAGGGGAGAGAAACAACGAGGGACCGGTGACACTACCGCAAATCACCCCTCAGTTAGTGACAGGAGACAGATGAGTGGGCGTGGCGTGGCCTCCGGCCCCTTCTCAGCTGTTGTCTGTGGTGCTTCCCGATAACTGGGTGACAATATGTAAAATAAAAAGAAGTTTAACACGCTTGCTACCAACTGTATAAATGCACATAATAATGATACCATTTTAGACATACAAACTAGTAATCTAATTCAGCTGATAGTAACAATTAAAAAAAAAACACTTTCAATAATCCCACATGTGTCTTTCTCTATTGTAAAAGAAGAAACAGACAATCCTGTTAAAAATTCCCTGCTGCATTTCCAAAAAATGATGACATGCCTTACCGATGTATTTGAAGCAGTTTTCCTTCTACGTTCAATTGTCTTGATACTCATCGACCTTCTCTAACTTTCTAATAAAGTGTTAACCATACAGTATTTTTAATAATCAAATAGTAACGTATGTAATTTTGAAATTAACAAAGGCACTGTACTCATTGTGAGAGCTATGAAGATTGGCTGATAACTCCAGGGCCACACATAGATATGGCGCCACTGGGCCAGTTTAACGGATAGCATCATATAGTTTAACTCCAGACTAGCTTGTATCCACAGCTACAGGTCAATAGCTAGTTTAGTTTTTGAATGACAGCATTTTAAACAAGAACAAGTGTAGAGTTTCACAAAAATGGAGGATTTGAAAAAACAAACAGTGATCAAATACTTAAATTTGAAAGGCTTTTAACGCCTAAAGAAATCAAGGAGGAAGTGGACAGTACACTGAAAGCCTCTGCCCCTTCATATACAATGATTAAAAGATGGGTTGTAGAGTTTAAAATGGGACGTAAGAGCACTAATGATGCGCCTCCCTCCGGATTCCCTGTGGAAGTCACAACTACATAAATCATTGAAAAAGTTCATCGTTTAGTACTGGAACACCGCATATTAAAGTTGTTTCGGATAGTAGAGGCTGTAAACATATCAAAAGAACGTGCAGGTAATATTTTAAATAATATTTTGGACTTTCACAAGGTATGTGCAAGATGGGTGCCGCTTTTTGACACCTGATCAAAAGTTACAAAGAAAAACTGTTTCAATTATGAATGTGGAGTTCTACCTTAAAAGCCTCAGTAAATTTTTGATACCATGGATGAAAACTTGGATGCATCACTACACGCCAGAAAGTAAATCACAGTTAAAACAGTGAATTGCGCCAGGAGAACCAACTCCAAAAAAGCGAAGTCAATTTTGTCAGCTAACAAGGTTATGACGAATGTTTTCTGGGATGCACGGGGAATTATTTTTATTGATTACTTTGAAAAGAATAAAGGTATCACTAGTGACTACTGCGGAAGCTTATTGCAACGTCTGATGAGGCGAAAAGAAAAGACCTCATTTGCTAAAGAAAAAATCCTGTTTCTTCACGATAATGCTCCGGCTCATTTTCAGTAATTGCAATGGACGGTCGGGACTTATCAGTCAACCTTCGTATACGGAATTCACTAGATTTGTAAATTAATGTGATGTTAAATTAATATGCAAGTAAATAAGAATTTGTGAAACATCTGTTACTTTCTTCACACGTTTTTTACTTGCAAAATTACCAATTACGTCTGCCATAATCTATAGATAATATGCTTGTGAAAATCGTCGCTTTTATACCACAATGCTGTAATAAAACCGTAAAGTATAGAAATACGAGACTGGTATGAAATAACACCTTTTGTGGTTCATATCCTGAAAGATATTGTGTTAAAGGTATAGTCGGTTAAAACTGTCATAGTAACTTTAATGGGTTTTGTTTAATACAGAACCTGTGTTCACACGATTTTCTCTAGCCATTCTTCAACAAATTACTTTTATTCTATTTTATTTTATTACGCATTTCATTGTAAGTGCAATGGAAATAAGGGGACTAAGTAGACTTAAACAGTCATCTTTTAACAAAGATCACTACCTGTTAGCCTTAAAATATCTGTTTGCAAAACAGTAACAAACAAACTGATAGCAATTTTACAGTCGAAAGAGTCCATCTGTTTGACCTATAATAAAAAATACACATTTAATTTATCATGGAAATGTTTTAAAATTATAGCATTTTAATCAAACCTGTTTGAGCGATTTTTGATAAACTAAACATTTTCGAAGCCTTTTCCATGTAAAGATTAGTTTGCACTTTGATACTAAATGCGATATTTAACATATATTTCATTTTTTATATTTTTTTGTTTGTTTTATAACTACGGACACATACAGGCCCATGAGGATACAGGGGACATCAAAATGTGTATATCCAGTGAAGTTTGTATCAATTTTTGGATGGAATGCACCACTTTCTATGTATATTTTGCATTTGACAGAGAACGTCAAAAAATAAGCAAGGAAACTTAGTATTTCCTTTCTTTTTTGCCTCCACATTAGAATTCCTTCATTTGGATATAAGATGGACTTTCTTTCGCCAAATCTTACTGACAAAAACATAGAGGATGAAAAGAAGCTTCCACAAAATATCACCATTTCGTTTTTATGGAGTAACTAATATCCAAAAATGGAAGTATGATCGCCAGCTGCAATGATATTCACTTCTAGTTGTTGATTCCACTTCGGCACCGTTGGGCAAAATAGAGACCCTGCCTGTCTGTCTGTCTGTCTGTCTGTCTGTCTGTCTGTCTGTCTATCTATCTGTCCATCCATCCATCTCTCTGTCTACCTGTCTGCCTGTCTGCCTGCTGGCCTGCCTGCCTGTCAGACTTTGTCTCTGTCTGTCTAGCCTGTGTGGTCTTTCTGTCTCTGTCTAGTCTGCCTGTCTTTGTCTGCTGTATCTGTCTGTCCGTCTGCCTGTCTGTCCAGTCTGTCTTTGACTGGTGTATCTGTCTGTCTGTCTGTCCGTCCGGCTGCCTGTCTGTCTGTCCATCCATCTCTCTGTCTGTCTCTGATCGCCCGCCTCGGTAGCGTGGAGGTAGAGTGTCTGACTCACGTTCAGGAGGTCCCGAATTCGAATCTCGGTCAGGGTGAGTTACCTGGACAAGGTTTTTTCCGGGGTTTTCCCTTATGCTGAAAGACAAATGTCGGGTAACTCTAAGCTCTTTGGACCCTGACGTCATTTGAGCATCATTTCACCCATTCCATTCATCGTCCGATATGACATAACGTTGGATGATGTAAATTACAAAAAAAGTCTCTGTCTGGTCTGTCTGTCTATCCGTCCGTCTGCCTGTCTGTCCATCCGTCCGTCTGTCCGTCTCTCTGTCTACCTGTCTGCCTGCTGGCCTGCCTGCCTGTCAGACTTTGTCTCTGTCTGTCTGGCCTGTGTGATCTGTCTGTCTCTATCTGGTGTATCTCTCTGTCTGTCTGTCCGTCCGTCTGTCCGTTCATCCGTTTCTCTGTCAGCATGTCTGCCTGTGTGCCTGCTGGCCTGACTGTCTGTCTGTCTCTATCTCTCTCTCTCTGTCTGGTCTGTCTGTCTGGTCCCTCTGGTCTATCTGTATTATTTTACTTTCATAATAATAAACAGACAGACTGATCTGCATCTATAGGCAAACAGGCAGGGAGACAAGGAGGAGGATCGTTTTGAGAGCGATCCGTGTTGATTAAAGCTAATACCGTGCAGGTGTTACGAACACACACACATATACACAATAAATCATATCAAATATTTTGGATTTTATGTTTTGTGTGGGGTCTCATCTACCATAGTTTCCTTTAGTATCATTCCCCTTTCGTTTCGTTGTCTTCTTAACTTTTAGTTATGCTTCTAAATGTTGTGGCTATGTCGCTGCCGAACATATGGCACGGACAATACAGGGCTGTTTGGTCGTCGCCCTCTCAATATACTTACTAGACAAATCTTACTGTTATGGACTTCAGCGAGTATGTCTCCCAAGGTTCTCTCACTTCATCCCTTCCTCCTTGAGGTGTGAGGCACAATATATCTATGTAAGTCCCATTGCACCAGATGTATCCCTTATTTGTGTACTGTATATCTTCACCTATATGCTTATATACTACGTGAGACAATTACTTACTTAATTTCCTACCTCGCCTATGTATTTGCATTCAATATGTTCTCAATCGCACATGTTTGAAGGGAAGGATGGCAGTATTTAGTATATTAATTCGACATGTCTCTCCTTTTAATTTAACTTTATTGTAGTCAATGGACCATACATTTTGCCAAAACATGACAATTTTCAAAGGTAGCACGTCTCCTTTGTCGCTGGATTGTAGCCATTAGCCAACAATAGACGACCCTCACAAACAGGGCGAAAGGCATTGTAGCCAGTCTTCTGGTTCCTTTATTTCCTGCACATATATACGTTGTAAACCCAAACCTCTAAATAACCCTGTCTTTGACACAGGGGTGGAGCCGAGATGTCATTATTTTGGAGAAAAAACTATACAGTTTTGTTAATATTGATTATGGGATACTGCCCAAGGTTGGTTGTACTCTTTTGGTTAGTTCAAGAGGAAGTCACTGTGCCAAAATCTTTTGTTTCTTCAGTGGTGTAGGATGTAAATATGACGTAACAGTGGATTGTGGTGTTGAATACAGGACCTACGAAGCTTTTTGTAGCTGGTTTGAGGATTGGGAGAACATTGGAATGCCTGATGGTGTTACGAAAGCATCAGAGTGCTCCAATAACCAACAAGAAATACGGATTTTGTACTCTCTGAATACGGTTGATCTGGGAAGTGCAGTCAAATCTCCTGATACAGCAATTGTACTACTATATGAGGGATGTGAACATAAGGCACTTGTAGTGCATAGGTGCACCATATAGTATGCAGAACTATTATGTGTTTCAAATGGGAAGAGTTCTGGAGTCCAGCTAATTAAATGCCGTATCACACTCAGCGTTGCCAGCTTGTTAACCCACTCATTTTATATCCCCCTCTCTCTCGCACACTCATACAGCATGCACGTCTGCTTGGCGCAGACGTAACGGTAAGCAAATTATATTTTGCAAACTTTTACAATGACGCAGTTGAAAAAATAAAAATTGGAAAAAGCATTTTTGCAAATTATCAATGTTTTAAAATACTATAACTATAATTATAGTTTATGAATTACCTATTTTTGTAATCCAATGGAACTGCCAGTGGCTCATCCACATCACTGTCATTGTCACTTCCGTTAAGAGACAATTCGTCAAAATCACTGTCTTCATCGTCCGAGTCTTGCAAATTTATGATTATAGGTTCCAAAATCTCGTCACGTGCTATTTCTTTCTTAAAATCGTATTTTTGAAGATTTTCTGCATGCCTCTCGCAGTTTTCCCAGTCCTGTTTTGTTACCTTGTCAATTTCTTCGTGAACAAGTCGTTTAACGTCCGTCAGTTTAAATGTATTATTTCTGTTTGCAATCCCCCCTTTTTATTTGAGCCCACACAAACTCGATTGGATTATATTGGCACTGGTAAGGTGGCAAGCGTATTACCTTGTGTCCCGTTTCAATTGCAAGTTGATCCCGCTGATACACTTTTTCCGTGTTTTTAAACGGAAGTACTCTTTGCAATAACTCATTTTTAGTTTCTGTTTCCGAAAAACTTTTGAAGAACGTGTATATCTTAAAAAATAATACTTCAAGCCTGACTTCGCAATACCTGCCTTTTTGACTCGCCACTAAATTCACCGCAAGAAGCAATTGCACTATTTAACTCTAACCGTACTTTTGTGTAAAGAACAACTGAATGATATTGATCTGAACTCTCCAGAGTAAATAAACACTTCTTATCCAGCATTAATTCATAATCATGAGCATAGAGCATTCCACAGGCTAAAAGGAAATGAAGTGTTTGCTCTTCCTCGAATTTTACACCTTGACTTATTCACAGTAATTCTTTTATCCGTCATATCAGTAGTTTAAATTTCAGTTCTGGGTAATTAAAAGTATATGTACATACATACACACCAACCACTTTGAACTCTCTAGAGTAAATAGAGATTACGAACCATTCATAAACAAAGATATAATGTGACCAGACACATTCTGCCAGGGCAGCAGGAAATTTATTGTTTTCTCTCGCTCGAATTGGCTTATTCAAAGCAATTCTTTTATCACGTCATGTCAAACATTTACGTTTCAGTTCTGAGTAATTACAAATACACGTACACCAATAATAATATTCATACAGTGCTTACGTCGCGATTTATTGTTATAATACAGGTAATAGTGGTTTATTTATTTGTATTAGAAAAACTATTTGAGCTAAAATATGGGGTTGTCATGGTTATGTTAGATACATTACTCTCTACCTTCCACGTAGATCAGTTTTGGCAAAATTTGAATTTTTCTCTTAGCGCGAATAGTATTTCATACAGATTGATTAGGTTGGCGCTCGTCACACATCACTTAGCGGGAATGCAATACGACAACACCGCAGAACTCCGATTGGTTGCTCACCTAGTAGCGCTCAAGGACAAACACCTTCCCATTTGAAACACATGATAAGTGTCTTGCCTTACTGATCCTCTGGTGACGTTTCTGCACTAAACTGGTAATATGAAACTTCCAAATGAGTTTGCTGTTCAAGATATATGGTATATGTGATATATTTAGCAGTAGGTATCTGTATCACTGCCATAAAACAGGATAAGGATAACCTTATGTTTTTATGTAAACTGGACAAGTGTGGATTTCTGGGGAACATCCTGACATGCCACCATATACACCACAGATGAACTTTGTCTCAGAAAATTTGCATCTCAGTAGCCCTAGAAGCACAATTTCTTGTAGTAAGAGCAGCGACATCAGTATAGTGGGTGGCTTTTGAGACGATCAGAGGGGTACCTATATGAGACTGAGAAATCATCTAAAACACCATCTTGTAGAACATTGGATTAAATTGCTTTGAACTGTGACTACGCAGTCCCATAATAGAAAGTGTGTTCACTGAGGTAAAGTGGAAGTATTCTGTTTAGGGAATTGGAAAGATTTAGTAAGAGAAGCAGTCTTTTATTTTTGCCAAACTATTACTGTACATTGAATCAATACAATTATCTCGTTTTCGGTATTGCTAATGTAAATAACTACTGTTTGTTTTTCATTATGAACAGCAATGCATATAGCGTAGAAAGCACTACAACATTATTATTGTTAATTATTATTGTTGCTAATTAATCATCACATCTACACTACAGGTCATTTACCTCTTAAATGTTATGTTAATAATACGCACATGAACTGGCTTAAAGACATTTTAATACAGTAGTTTCTTACACGTCAGGCTAAGAATATTTTTATATCTAAATCTTTTAATTACCACAGAACACATACGCTTATAAGGCAATAAATGAGCTGGAACATAATTAAATGAACAATACAAACGCAAGATTTATTTCTATATGAATAATCAACAAACAGATATTCTAATGAAGACATAACTATCCAAATCTCCGGGACGTGAAACACTTATGGTGAGCACTTTTAATATATTGTTTGCAATCCCCTTCATAGGATTAATAACAATGATTGGATAAACATCATCTTAAGAAACCGGGATGCGAATGACTATAGTTAACAGTTCCAATATAAAACAATGTTATTTAATTCAAAAGACTTTCTCTATGCACCGCCGTTTACATTTACATCTTCAGCAGTGTATTCTTAGAAAACCTTACTTTTTTACCTATTTCGTGATAATTGAGATATACGCCGAAATAATTATAATAAAATATTTTCGCGGTAACGGGCATTAAAATTTCGCTGCAAATAGATAAGAGACGGCGGATAGTGTTCACGGTAATAAAGAACTTGCATAAGTTGTTAACGATAGCGCGGCTAGTGTTCACAAAGAGCCGGCAAATAACGATAGCTAAGATAAAGGACTTGCCGGCACAGATAGGATTTCTCGTTTGGAAGGTTCTAGTGATATCTCGATTGACAGAGAATAGTTGTTTTCTTTTTATTTGCTCGAGAAGTCTCTCGAATTATGAATGAGATAAGACACGCCAGCGGACAGTTGCAAAACAGTGCGGCGAACAGTTGTGTAACAAGAGTGTTGTTCTAACGAGAGCTTATCAGAACGTTGTTTGTTATCCTCATCGACCTTGGTAGATTGTGGTTTGTATGTGACGTAATGTTGTTACGTGAGAATTGAACAGTGTATTTCTACGGAAATAAAGAACATTTAGAATTTATGCAAATTGGATTTTTAATTCTACGAACCCACAAAGTCACACTATTAATATGTAGGAACAAGGGAAAACAGAATGCCATCTTTCCTTTTTTCAAGAAATAAAAGAGACAAAAGAAAGAAGGAAGGAAAGAGAGAAGGAAGACAAGAAAGGAAAGAATGAAAGAAAGGAAAGAAGGAAAGAAAGAGAGAAAGGGAGAAACAAAGAAACAAACAAACGAAAGAAAGAGAGAGAGAAAGGAAGGAAGGAAGGGAGGGCGGGAGGGAGGGACGAAGGGACGGAGGGAGTGAGGAAGGGAGGAAGGTAGGAAGGAAAGAACAATAATTTTGATATTTTGAGTGTTTTGTCTTTGTTTATATCTGTGTTATATCCATTCATTCATTTGTGGTTATATCATTTAATAAATATTCTGATGGGAGAGATGTACGCCCCCGAAACTGCGATTTCTAATTGTCTTTTCACCTGGCTTGTTCCCGAGAAGAACTTCAACAAATGTATTTATGCCTTCTACAAAATGAAATAATTCCTGCTTGTGCTGCTTTATTCCCTGGAGAAGGAGGGGGAATCCAAAATATTTTATTCCAGCAAGATGAGGTCCTGCACATTATAGAAGTTAGGTGGTGAATTACCTAAATAATGAATTTCCAGGAAGAGGATTGGCAGAAGAAGAAGAAGTATCGAATGGCCGCCAAGATCTCCTGTCCTGAACACCGTAGACTTTTTCTTGTGTGGATATTTGAAGTGGAGGGTTTACAAGGACCGACCAAGGGAACTTGAAGAGTTAAAGCGAAGAATTGGGCAGGAAATGGAGCTTATGAGGCAAACAGTGTTGCTGGGAACATTAACTAACTTGAAAAACATACTTTGGCATTGTTTGGCAGTAAATGGAGGCCATTTTGGGCACATTTTGGAGAGGATTCATCATGTGTTATAACACTACAGATTTTGTTATTAATGTGTTTTCTTAGTTTAAATTTTATATGCTGTAATAAGTCCTAGTAAATTTAAATTACAGTTCAAAAAAGCACCTACCTGTATGTTCCGAGACCTGAGGATCCAAACAAAAAAAAAAAATGCCACTTAAAAAGAGGTCACGCCCTATTTATCTTCATAGCAATATGAAAGCATGTTGATATCTTACAGCTTTCCTGAGGAACATCGCTTCACAAAACTAATACAACAAAGTTACAAGTATTTTTACGTACCTTTTACTCATCCTGTAGAATACATAATTGAACATCTGTGGCCTATAAACATTACCAACATTCTTGATCCATCTTATTATGTATCCAGTATTATAGTATTATCATTTATAAATTCAACAATATGATTAAAACATTATATTGAAAGCATATTGGCAAAAAAAATTATGTCTTCTTTATAGTTAAATTAAAATTGAATATTAACTGAAAGTATCTGAAAATTATATGTAATAGTCATTATCTCTATAGGTTTAACTAAAATTTTTACTGTCAATTGTAATTAGTTCAGTATTGGCTTCTAGTTTTATGATTAATTGCCAAGTCAATTCATTATGGAAATAGGTTAATATTTATGTTAATTGGAGGAGTCTGCCACTTAGCTAAAGTTTTTCATGTGTTTTATTTACTTTTTTGCTATAAATATATACTAGCAATAAAGAAATATAGTACCTATCAACAAAACTGATTTTATTCGTTTGGATAGAATCGTGACCATCTTAAAACATTTCACAGTTTCCATACTAGATAGAATTAACCTCAATCTTGGTTATACACTATTTATATGCTCAGGAATGTAAAGCTATGCGTACAGTTTAGGGAGCCTGGTGCAACTAGTCCCAAATGCTATTCATTATAATACAATAATAATTCAGAAACAAATTACGAGACAAAGGACGTACATTTAATAGGTTTCAATTCACGTTTGGCCATTGCTATTTAGTAAAAAATCTGTATTTTATTTCCTGTACTTACCACTAGTTTTCACATCAGGATCTTTTCTCGACTTATTCAACACCTTTGTGCTTCCACACTTGTTAATTATTACATTTTACGTTATTTATGGGCACAACACATCAAAAGCAAACGTTTGAAACAGTTTTCCTGCCAAGGGGAACAATTGACATTCAATTTTTACGGTCCGCTTCGTACGCAGGGTGACCAACATCAAAAATGAAATTTTACAGTGCCAGAAGATAAAACTCGTTTTCAAAATCTAGTGTTACTTTCATGTGGTTTTGTGTCAATATCACTCAATTTTGCATTATTTAAAAGTGATGTTATAGAAAATGTTTCACTATATATTTATTTCATGTTAATGCAGAAAAATAGTTATACAATAGTTGTAGAAATGATTTCAATATTCATTTCACCGTAGGCTCCATTGAGGAATAACTAACTTATGGGCAATTTATGTCCACCATTCTTCTGAAGACAGAACAGGCCGCTGGCCTAAACCTTATTACCGACCATTACTACTTCCTTCATGGTAGATACCTGTGGATACAAAAGGCTAAACACTAGGCAAATTTGAAAAAGCTAATGAATGATAAAGTATCGAAAATGTCATATCATTCATAGCAAATATCTTGTAAATGTTCAATATACAGATCGAATTGATTATTTTAATCAAATCCGTTAGATACATTTTTAAAGAATGAAATATTTAACGTAATAGTTTTGAGGCGGAAAATTTTTCTTCAAAAACAAAAGTATGTTCGCATCCTTGTGAGATACCTCTATGCTATACTTAAACACCACGTATGAGAATCCTTTATCCACACACTTTCACACATACACATTTTTAAGAGACTGGACTGGACTACGCTAAGGAGAGGATTCGGCACGGAGGTCCAAACTTGGTCTTCTGTACCTATGTCCTTAAAGGGACACCTTCCGGGGGGAGGATGAGGCGAGAGGAGTAGAGGGCGGTCGTCCCAAGGAGCCACGGCATTGCAGAGGGCAGGGTCCCTGCACTTTACTAGTTAGAAACTCCCCGGCAGGCCAGTAACACCTACTGTGATCTGGAAACGTCCCACCCAGACCAGGTTCGAAGATTGGAAACCGTCCTACTAGAAGAGGAAGTTTTAGCTCATGCACCGTCGAAACACCTGCTGACACCTCTACACTGAAAGAGACCGCCTGATGAAAGATGATATGAAATTGATAATTGAGATGAAATGGAGGTAGAGGAAATTCGGGGGATGTTATTATTGTGAAGTATTGGTCTATACTAGCTGGAATATTCATACAATGAACCTCCTCTTGTATATGTTTAAAAATTGCATTAAGGAAAATACAGACTCAGATTACAATTATATATCTGCATTATAATCAAAACATTAGACTAAACCTAGGAAATTAACACATTTTCCTATTAGTGGATACAATATTTTAAAATAAAATAGTTCACTGTTGTTACATAATGTGCTTAAAATTTAATTTTTTCCAGCTCAGATAACAAAAATGGAATAATAAGATATTTTTTCTAATCGAGATTTAAACCACGAAAACTTAGTAAAAATAAAGCTTTCTATTGTGGGTCATGTTATGTAACGACAATTTTCCAGACTTTTTTGCGGTTTTTTTTTTTCATCAGAAACGATTGCCGGACAATCGGACAAATTGTTGCACTAATGTAATTGATTAAAAGTATTCATTTATGGAAAGATTGATGTCATGAGTTAAACGATGGAAAAGTGTACGTTCGTGGTAGCAATTGAAGCGGTCAGAAGCACACGTTTCAAAATTGTGCAGGAGAGCTGCTCAAAATTTCCAAATAGTAAAATAGTAATACAAATGAAAAAATTTTATGTAATGGGACCGTTTTGAGTTACAAAGTACTGTGTTGAAGTGTTTCTCACAGTTTGACATATGTAACACGTGTGACAGGATGTTTTATTATTAGGACTTAATAAGTTTAATTTAAAATGGATGAAAAGTTATTAAGTCACTTGACAGTTTCTGATTTATAATGCTAGGGGTTTTCCATTAAACAATATTATAATATGTAGCCATGGATAAACTATTACTTTATTTTCACCAATACTTCTTTAATATGGACTAATCCAGTATGCACTTCACGGATTGTCATATAACATTGTCATAAGCATCACGCCATCTCTACTACACTATCTTCTACATCACTTCTATACGTCATTGTTTCATAAAATGTGGTACCTTCTGGCAGAGTGGCATGTTCTAGTAGTGAACAAACATCGTAATATTTTGCCCATCTCGGTAGCCTAGATGGTAGCATGTCTGCCTTACGTTCAAGGGGTCCCGAGTTCGAATCTCGGTCAGGGTGAGTTACCTGGATAAGGTTTACCGGGGTTTTCCCTTATACTGAAAGACGAATGTCGGGTAGCTCTAAGCTCTATGGACCCCGGACTTATTTGGGCATCATTTCACCCAGTCCATTCATCGTAGGATATGACTGAACGTTGGAGGACGTAAATTACAAAAAGAATGTAATATTTTGTCTTCTTAATCTTCCGAAGCCCATTTGGTGTGTTTTTCGCACTATCACATGCCATGTGTATGGCTTACAACCTCACTACTCCCCTCAAAAGAGACTGGGGACGATAAAGTGAGGAAGACATTGTGTGATAAACTTCTGGTACACATTATACAAATACAAATATTTGTTAATTAATGTCCACTTATCTTAAGAAGTTGATGTTAATACTTCTTTCTTCTTTTTAAGCTCGATTTCACGAACATTTGCTCAGTTAACACACTTCGTCGTCAAGGATACTATATCTTTTCGTATTACCAAAATCTGAAGACGAAACTAACCTAAAAGCAGAATCAATTGCCAGTATGTCAAAATTCATTACGCGATTTTTATTTTTTAAAATAAGTATTTTTCCCACACTATAAGTCTATGGGAAAATTGTATTGTTTTAATAATTTAAATTCGGGATTTATTTTATGGTTAAATGACAAAAATGATCTGCTACGGCCTGGTACACATCCTCTTGATACCGAAATTAATACGGTATTAATTATTATTAATAATTATTTAGTAATTATTAATTACGGTATTAATTACGGAAATTATCTTGAGACGGTCTAACCACTGAGCCATGGCGCGGCCACAATAATGGCCTGACCGAGACTGGACAAAATAGTCACAAAAGGAATCTTTGTGTGAAAAGTCAGGGCTTCAGAAGTGAAAGTTACACACCCACGTACAGCTGTGTATAGTGTGAGGACAGAGAGTCCGCGGCTGGCGGCTGATTCAGTTGGTTCTCTCTGGTTCTGTCTTGGTCGAAGGCAGACCAGAAGCGATGGGAGAAGATACTTGTCGGTTTATATGTACGTGAAGAACGAATTAAGTATTATCGAGTAATAAGCATTCCACATACAGTAACTCTAAACAGTGATATTGGTAACACTTGGTCGGCAACTTCGAGTTTGACGTGATGATAAAAAGAAGCAGTCATTAATTCAGTTTGAAACAGGCATTCCAGTGTCATTAGATCCATCCTTACTCACATACATATCCACGCATACCCTGAGAGAAAATCATTGCTTTACCCTGGGCGACCAAACTTATATGCATCAAACTGTCGCGTCAACGTGCAACTCCTTTGCTCCACTCATTTTATTCGCTATGCTCTTTGGAAATACACACCACGGATTAAATTGAATTCAGGAATGCTTCCTACAAGACATGGTCGAGGGCATCTTTGAAGTCAAAAGCTTCAACAACTGGAGCGCCATAATGTTCCTCGTTATCAGTCAGTAGATGTTTGACATAGACAACATCAATGGATTTTTCTGTAGTGAATCTTTGATCAGTTTCACCCATGTGGAAGGGACTAAGATTTTATCCATTGATCGTTTCTTCTTCTCAATATTGTCAAAAATTCTGTCAATAGGGATGAAAGAGTGCCCTGGTATTGGAAAGTGCAGATGAACTTTCTGAAAGTGCACTTTAGGAATGTCTAAATATGTCTAATGTCTAAATGTTTAATCTAAAATATATCAATAACTGACATCAAAGAGCTTGGGTGGCACAGTGTAGTTGCACCACCAAATGGCTAATGCAGCAACTACTTGACTTAACAACATCTAACTCGAAAAGGCTGACTTAACAACTTTTATTTCTGAAATTGGTGTCCATTCAACATGCCAGGGCCATAATATGTTCGACCTAATATCTTACTATCCACAAACCTTTTAGCACTGTTACAGAACTGGTATTCAGAGTGCTTATCGTTTGTTTAACAAGATTTCTCAAAAGCATTGACTTAACAACTTCTGAATGTGAGTACTTCAATAAAAATATACCAAAAAGTTAAAAGTTCTTACCAGGAAGACATCAATGTTTGCTAATCAATAAAAAGTTAATAAACAATGTTTTATCATGCTTAATAGTTAAACTATTTACGCTGTATAAGCATATTTTCAAGAATAATTTGATTAGGAGTGAATTAAAAAAGACGTATTTGATTTTACTTGAACTTTTAGAAGTAAATGTTAGCTTTCAAGTGGGTAGAAGAAGTAAGGGATTACGAAACAAGTTAACTGATGAAACTAGCATTTAAACTCAACTAGAATGTTGAATAAAGCACAAGTAAATACTTGCCTATTTTCAAGGCAACTTTGTTAGCCGTACATACTGCTATTTGTTCCATTTACTGTTAATATGGCAGACCAACTGTGTGTTCAGGAAGTAATGCGATATGGAGGAAGGAGACTTAAAGCGCCACTAAGGTTTGAAAATGAAAGCGTTGATTATCCATTTTCTTCCCCAGAATGAATAAACGCGTGGAAGAGCAATCACGGCCAGAAAAAATGGAAGTATTCCTTCAAAATGGAGGGGCTGAATATTTCGGGATTGATCGCACTACAGTTTGTAAAACGCTATCGATTGTTTCTGAAAGAACTGCGCAGAGAGCAGACGAATGGAAAGTTTGCCAAATACTTTAGAGGAAATGAGGAGAGTAAGAACAATATGGCCGAACAAGTTTGAAATTCCCACTGTAATTGGTACGTTGGACAGTAGCCATATAGAGATTAACATCAATCGTAAAGGCAAAACAACCATAAACGTTCAAATAACACGTGATGTCAAAGCAATTACTAATATTAACGCCAGGCAGTGTTCATGACAGTAGAATATGGAGGCAGAGCCAAATGTAAAAGTAAATATTTACTTATAAACAATTCAATAAAATCTCTGCAAGTAAGTACTCTAAATTAAATAGACAAATTTTGCACATATTTGCTAGCTGGAATGCTATTCTTTTATTCATCCGAAAAGTATAGTAAGTTCTTGCAAGTATTTATTTATTTTTATTCACTTCACTCAACGAAAACAACGTCAAATACATACTTTGACAATGTCTGCAATTGTTGTAGCTTAATTCTACGTTACATGTCGTTTTTGTTTAGATATATGTAGATATAACATCTTATACGTGCATTTAGATATATACACGTTTCATATTAAATTGAGCGCCTATTTATAGAGTATCTTAGAGCCCATTATGTTTTTCTTTTCCTAATGAGAACCTTTATGAAGCTTTTCGTCTACATTAATTCGCTATATTTATGTAACTGGTCGTGTTCAATAAATTAAAAGAAAACGGATAGTTTTACTATTAAGGTCTTTTAATTATTTATTAGTTTACTTGGTTTCTTGCTTGAATTGTTAAGTATAGCATGAAAATATATCTTGCCGAAATCATCAATTTCCTCGAGTTCACTGCATAATAATTATTACAATTATCCCATCTAAATTTGAAGTTTCGAAATTGGAAAGGCAAACTGGAAAGCGGTGTGTGGCTGGGTTTAGTATAAAAATTACATGGTAATTGAATATTAAAAATGTATAGCAATAAAGTTGATAAGTCGAAACTTTTAATAGAATAGTGAAATATGTGATATGGATATTTTATTTTTGTGCAGTTCTCTTATATCTAAATACTTCAGCGCTTATGTTAGTGCACATTTTAAATTGTTTGTAGTTTCTATTTACCTATCCATTTTGAATGTATAGTGGCTTATAATGTTTTACATTATATGTAACGTTTCTTGATTGAAGACTGTATACATTTCTCTTATGTGATATCAATTTTAAAAGATTGGGAACAGGAATTCTTCTGGGAACTGATGCCTCAGATGACGGCCAAGTATTTTTGGTACAAGTTTGGGTGAAGTTCTGTATTTTAAAACGAACATTATTCCCAGAGACTGTAAGAGCACGCGGCTAATGAACAACGAGTTGTCTGTTCTCCCCTAGGTTGGTTACTATGGTAACATGCTTCCCCTCTGAGTGAATGGGCCAACGCCCGAGCTCCGTGGCCGACGACCCCTCATACCTGTACGTCTCCCTAACCATGGCGTCTCTCTGCATAGGCCTCCGTTACCAACTTCATCACTGACGTTATAACGAGCTTGGTTTCATCAACATACTTGATAACTGCTCAAGTTATCAACATTTCTGTTTCACTTATTACAGGCGTGCCAACCTTTCTAAGTGAGACCAGGAGATTCCAACATAGGGAAGCAGGAATTGCAATAGAACGTGCAACTGAGAAGAGACTGTAGTACACAAATTTTCGACCTGCTTACTTTTGACCATGTTATGATAACTTAACACTGTAACCAAAAGGCTTCTATTGGATAAATAAACGATATGATAGACTAACATAAAACCAAAAATATCTCATTAAAACTTTATGTATAGAAGTGCCAGTTTTTCAGTGAGGAATAGCAGAACCCATTTTGGATAAATTTTCAGTGTAATAACTTAAGTTCTACCCAAATAAAATTAGATGTGCTATTATCATTCTTCACCAAACAGGAAGCATTTATAAATGGAGAGAATGTCAGAAAATGCAAATAGGTCCTGGTCATTGCGTTTTGCAAGAAATGTTAAATATTGATATTTCTGAAAATGTTAATTTTGAAAGTGCTGATAGAATAAAATTCCACAATATTTCATCTTCACCATGTTCTCATAATCAACTGATGTACTCAGTGCCAGCTAGAAATAGCCCGCATCTTTTAAAATCGTTTCAGTTCCATCTCAATCCATAGAAACAGGGAGAATTTACTGCACTATTAAACCTTTTATGTACTTATGTTTTAATGTTTATAAATATCCTCAAAAAATTATTTAATTGTTCCTTTTACAATTGGTATATTATTAGGGATGGTAAATTTTAGCATTTTGAATTCAGAAATTTAATCTTTTCATTATAAATTTAGCATTTTGTAGTATTTATATATATTAAGCATTTTGAAGAAAAACATGCACTCCATAACTCGACATAACCTTAACACAAAATTAAAATCTCGTATGTAAAGGATTAAAAGTAGAATAAAAAGAAACATAAGAAAGAAGAAAAATAAATTCGAATGCAAAGACAATACACGTAATTTACTCAAATCATGCAACTTCATAAACTGATAACGCTGTCAAGCAGAACATCTAAAATATTTTTTCTGTCATTCCTGTTCTACTTTTATTACAATTAATTGTAGTTAATGAAATGTCTTTCAGCATCTTTGCTATAGATATGATCCCAAATGCACTGCAGAACTGCGTAAGCAAACTCTTGGTATGTGAGTGTAACGTTAGCAGCGTTTGCATGCAATATCTGCTTTTGTTTTCCAGTTTAGAATGTATTTATATACTTTTGATAGAGAAAAGGAGAGGGAGGAGTCTCTATATTATGAACTTGGGAAAGAAAGATGTTTCTTTTATTTTCAAATAAACTTTCAAATATATTTAAATACTTAGCCAGCGATTAAAGAATTAAAGTTTCTAATTTCTTGCATTTATATCGAATTTATATATAATTTTAGTCAATTTTGTATTTTAAGTAATTTTCAAAACACACTAAACAATGATTAACAGATTTGGAGAAATGAAAATAGGAGATTTCAAGGCTTAATGAGCATTTCGTGCTGTACCACATTTGGGAAAAGTCTCCTTCGCCATACAGAAAAAGAGAGGCTGAGGGAAAGAGCTAAAGAGGAGGGAAGAAAGAAAGGAAGGGAAAAAGAGAGAGAGCGTGAGAGTGAAAGACAATGAGACATTAACAGAGAGAAAGAGGTAATTTCGGTAAACAACGTGAGCAAAGCTTTAGATTTTGTAGTACTTCTGTCAAAGTCCAATATTGATGTCGTAGTGATATGTACACTAAATCAATAAAATATGAATTGAAAATCTGATACACATTAAAGATGTGGCAATTTTACCTATGTTTGTCGATAGTTTAGATTCAGTAGCTAACGCCTTTACGATATGCGATTAATTGGTTAACTAATTTATGAAATGCAAATTGAATGCTCTAAGTTCTACGAAGGTATTATTGCAGCTGGTTAGAAAGTTATTTTTATTTGCAGAACGAATAGCGGTAGACTATTTCCGCAATAGCATATGCTCTCTTTTATAATTATTAACTTCAAAAAGCATTTCTCGTTGTCACGGTGGATATCGATGACATATTTTTTGTACTCTTGTGCTGGGGCGATACTACGTAAAAAATATGGGTGCCTTTTAATTTTGTGTGAAAATAAACCATTGCCTGATAATAGCATTATTTAACTGTTATCAAGTCCTTTTAAAGAACAACTCCATATTTTCATTTCTCGTGAGTTTGGTTGCAAGAATCAAGTTTCAGAACTCGAAATCTAAAAATTCTTGGTAATTTATTGGAATGTGTCTCCAAAATTCATATTTTGTTCAACATTTGGACTCATCAACCATAGATTAATACATTGAAGTAAACAGTTTAATGCTATTATAAGACAGACTTGTCTAATGCAATGAGAGATATATATTTATCTGCTACCTGGTACTTTTGAAGCTGCAGCATGTGTACTGTTACAATATAGTCCTCAATGAAGTTAGTAGTTGAGGTGATATCTGTATTTCAGCATGCCAAGAGTAATAACAAATATTTCCACCTAATTGAAAATCAAATATAAGTAATCTCAATGGAAGATGAAGTGGGCATACTTGTCTCTGCTAACATTGAACAAGCTCTAGTGAATATGACATAGTTGCAAGATGCTGATTTACTCTCAGGTAACAGGTACTGTCTCGATGAAGAAGAGCTGGAAACCCGTAATATTTACTGCATTCCCCTGCATCTTTTGTTGACGAAAGAAGTTTTTTTTTATATACGAGTACCTATACATTGATAACAGATAGTCCTTCAAATTTGAAAACTTGTATAGGATGTTTGAATAAATTGTCATAGAGCATTTAGTGATAAAGAATGTGCACAGAGATCAACAAATAAAGGCAATTTTAATTCGTAATTGGTAAGTTCATAAAGCTGTCATTGTCATTTTAATCAAAAGCCAAGCCCTAATCGGGAAATATAATTGTGATAATGATAATGATTCCAATAGAATAGGTATTTTAAATTATTGTTATTATCAGCATTATCATTATTTCATTTGTATAATCGCCTTAACTTCTTGCGAAACAACTGATGGTGCTATCACTGAAATTTAGAGTTTCTTAACGTTGAATTTTAGCACCTTTAACATTAGACACAATAGCATTCATAATTGTTTGGGAGTAGGAAAAGATTCTAATTAAAGAAAAATTGCTAGCCCCAGTCGAGAATCTAAACCGAGACTTGTGGGTGAGAAACCAGATCGGTAACCACTCGACCACAGAGTATTACCGCTAACTATATTGGTATAAAAGTGCTGTGCTGTTATCTGCGGTTTCTCCGTACCTCTTTATATACTTCATTGATCAATCGAATCAACTCATGTCCATTACTACTTATTGTAGCTTTCACAAAAGCTTAGAGTGTAAGATCCCTTCAGTGCCATAGAATTTCATTTAAATCGAATCTTTTTCAATTATTTATTTCACATATGTTATCGAAAGTGTTTGTTTTACTTGCCTAGTAAATGCGTACTATTTTACTTAATGAAAGTATTTTTTTTTTTTTAATTTTCAAAATAAACTCCCAATAATTTTTCAGAAGGAAATAAAGCGTCTCTGAAAATTCTATAGGAGGTTCATTTTATGGTCACAAATAACTGAGGTCATATTTTTAATTTATAAAAAAAAATATGTTGTACACTCGAGGATTAGTGATGTTCAAGTGCCGAGGAGAAAAAATATCTAATAAAATATATTCCATTCTGGTGTATAAAATCATACATTCACTATGAGTAACTTAGGCTTATTGCAGTATTAATTTAATTTTAACATGAATTATGTATGTCATTATGCTGTCTTCGTGCCAAACATACACAATGCCTTTATGGATTCGGGAGTTTCAAAATGTTTCTTTCCGAAGATATATATGTAAACACTTCCTCATGTATGTACATAACAAGAAATTAAAAATATGTTCTAGAAATACAACTTCAGTAAATAATATGACGCGCTTTTCGAACGCAGAAATTTAATAAATAAATTAAGGGAATAGCCAAATTTTATATATGTAAATTTTAGTTTTTGACCCTTAACCTTCATCAGTTATTTTGGCTGTAGCCTCACAAACAATAACCTGCCTGTATACCTGCGTCCTTCTATTTCCTGTATTTAAAGCAAATTCCAACACTTTGTAGAAACTTTTCCTTTGTTTATTTTATAGCTTTTGTTTCTCAAACTCCAATGATTCGCCAATGTTGTGATGTCGAACAGCATCATTCTTTGTAAGCGTTCACAACGAGAGAGCCAGGTCGATGGTTTAACCAGTGAAGTTGGTCTATGGAAATGCCACTGCATCGTCAGTGGTTGATGTGGGTGGCAGCGAGCATACCAGATCCTACAAACAAACTCCTGTTTAAGAGACCACTTCATGTTAGTTAGCCATGTCCAAATCTGCAAGCGCCGAGCGATGACCCACAGGAAAAGTTCACTCAACGAGGTCATCCAGTGCTGAAACACAAAGCCGCAGCACCTGTGTTCTTTTGTTTCTAAATGTACACTCAGTGTAAAGGAAGAAGCCCCCAATGTTTATGTGAAAGACAGTCAAGCAGAATTCGTTTTTGTGCTTTTGTTATCACCTGTGGAGCTTAAGTACGTATACAGTTGTATACATTTAGTGAACTGTGTAATTTTGATATTTATGGCTGCTTATCTCGTCATTAAGTTCCCTAGCCTTGCCTTTCTGTTCTTTACTATCAGTTTACTAGATCAGGATAGATAGGAGTTTAAATAAAGACCAAAGAATCTGGATTTTGAAACCATACTGAAAGACAGAAAACTGTGAAAATTTGAAACATTTTTACACTCGCTTCATCAAGGAACATAGATCACAGATTGCTTAATAAATTTCATTAGACATGATCTTTCAGTAATGAACATGTCCATAAAGGTATACCAGTAACTACTGCAACGTCTCTAAGAGAACCTTTCATCTAACGTTTGTCCAAAAAAGAGGAATTTCCAAATAGGTGGATAGGACAACGAGGGTCGATTGACTGACCACCCTGGTCTTTAAATCTTACTCTTATGAGTCAAACGTTGACCGAGTCTTGCAAAAATACAAATGTTTGTGTCTTGATATTGTTAACATTGTTAGTCATGAAAATGTCTTAAATACGTGGTACATCAAATAAAATGGTTAAGGCCATTTTAGAAAATATAAAGTTTGGCAATTTTTTTCCTTGTAAAGTATTGTTTGTGGTGGAGGTATGTTATGGTAAATTTTCATGCCGTAACTTTGGAGCAAGTATGCTATTTATGAGACATTTTGTTTTAAAATTATCGTCACACACACACACACACACACACACACACACACACACACACACACACACACACACACACACACACACACACACACACACACACACACACGCACACACGCATACACATGCAGCTTTTTTTGTAAAAGTATTTTTGATTCATGGAGTCTCAAAACATTTAATTCCGGCGAAATCACAATATGGACTGCTTTAGGTGCAATACAATAGTTCGTTACTTAGATCTACGACACAAAAATTATTAGGTCAATATATACCGTTATGGTAGGTCATACAAAGGATAAAACTCAATTGAATGTACATTATTGACAAATTGCATTAATTATCAATAATGAATAGAAAAGAGAGCTCGTATGTTGTGGGAATCACGGTAGAAAAAGTGGCATCTGCGCGGGTTTTCTCCGGATGCTCCAGTTTCCCTCACCATTTATTCCACCAGCTGCTCCATAAACACTTTTGCTTGCATTCGTTTCGCTACAATTTCATATGATTGTCTACTTAACTCTCATAACAATCTTCGGGTTGAACACACACCCTGGTTACTCTCTTGCCGCGCCGTGGCTCAGTGGTTAAACCGCTTGGCTCTCACCAAGACGGCCCGAGTTCGATCCCAGGCAACCACAAGGTGAGATTTGTGGTGGACAACACGGCGCCGGGGCGTGTTTTCTCCGCGATCTCCGGTTTCCCCCGCCATCTCATTCCACCGGTGCTCCATCTTCATCTCATGTATCATCAGTGTCATCGCCTGCGGTGCCGTATGTAGTAAAAGCGGGCGTTAAACACTACACATTTCACTTCATTTGGTTACTCTCTGATCCAGAGCTCTTCTGCTCCTCGACTGGAATCTGATCTCAGTCAAAGACTTAAAATGTGGGAGCTGTAATTTCTGCATGTATGGATAGGTAGAAAAGTCATCCAACCAGTGAGTAAATCATTCAGTGGTCAGTAAGCCAGCCAGCTAGCAGTCATAACCAAGAGACAATGTTGTTTGTGGTTACAGTTGATCATCACTTTGGTGTTAATCTTTCCATTCTGCTAACGAGACCTAGATGATGTTTCGTCCTGATGTCATGAATGGAGTTTCGATAAGTAGACCAACGAAAACATAGCAGATATTCTTTTAACGTAACCGAGAATAGACATCTTGTATTACAACCATGTGAATATTAGAAACCTGTCACTACACGAATTTTTACTACACAAAACACGGCTTAGAAGCCATCCTTGCTCAACTTATGAATTCTATCATCCGGTGAATACCGCCGTTGTATGAGGGTATCATGTCTGTCTTCCAATATGGAGGACCAAAATTCGAATCTCCAATGTAGTGAGTTGACTAAACAAAGAACTAAAGGAACGTTGAGCATAGAATAACAAACAGGAATACATCAGTGCTTCTATTTTGATCACAAAACCTTACTTCCGGACTATCCTCTCTTAATTGGGATGCAGTTCTTTCCCAGTAACTATGCTGGCAAAACGGATCACAACTAAAGCGTGAGTGAGTGAGTGGTGTTTAAGGGCCCGTCGACAACAAGGTCATTTGGGCCCCTCACAACTAAAGCTTAGGTCGAAAAACACAAATACATAAAGTACAAATCCTTGAAACAGAATACGAATTCCATGTGTAAAATTATAATTGTTACATATCTACCACCATTTTAAAGCATACTGATGTCTCTGTAATCCATACTCATGCTTTTATAATAGCATTATATACAAATTTATCTAGTTTATTTTATAAAAAATATATAAGTTAATTAAATTTCATAGTATTAAACAAATACAGAAGCGGCGACATTTCTACAAGGTTCAGAAGCCAAGCAGGTGAAGATAAACAAGTAATTCAATGAAAAATGGTTTCTAGAAACTTCTTTCAGTTATGTTCTTTATAATGTTTAGCTATTATACTCACAAAATTATATCTAGTGATTTTATCTTATATAAATTAAAAGACATAAACAAAGTTTTACCAGGATTCTTTTTTTTTATCCTAAGAAGGCGAATTTTTATTCTACGAGCTTCAATGAACGTTCCTCATTTCATTATCGATTGGTACTTATTACGTAACGACAAAGAAAAGACAGAGAATTGTGTTTAAAACCAATAGCGTCAGTAATTTTAATTTGAAAGAACTTGCACAAAATTTTGCATCTGTTGGACACACTACAAAATATTTATCATTTCTGTACTCTTTTTAAACCAATGCATCTGTTACATTTCACAACATTTTTGTAAAATTAGAAAATGAAATATTTGAACAATAAAATAATACGAATCCTACCTTTAATAAAACATCTCTTTTTTCTACTTGGCTTATTTCAACTTCTAATTAAATGAAGTTCTAAGTGAAGAGACCCATGCTTAACAGACATGACCAACTTTAAACCTCTTTTCTCGGATAAGATTCCTCAACTTTTTTTTTTCATGTTTAGAATACTTCATATGATCCAATGTTCGAATAATTTGTTTCAAAACTGTTGTAGTTCCTCTTAAAAGCAAATGCATTAAATAAAACTGAAATTTTTTAAAAATGATCCTAAATTTTGGGAAACAGATCCTTTTTTAAAATTTAAGAAGTTTGGAGACTGCAGAAATTAATAATTGTTGTACAATAATAATTGGGAGTTCATACTGTCACTCCATTCAGTTTTCCAGTTTTCACTGTCCCTTAATCTAATTCAACGTTGGCCCAGAGTTCACTTAGCCTAATGTGAACTAATTCTACTAGTGAAGCTAGGTATCACTTCAATTTGCTCCACAACATAGCGGAAACGAAAAACGCCCAGAAGAACCGTTCACTCTTTGAGGAGTCGAATAAAAGACATCTTCAATGTCATACAGTAACAGTAGTCATTATCCTGTGGTGAAGGATAATGACTGCTGTTACTGTATGGCATTGGAGATGTCTTCTATTCGACTTTTACGTCTTTTATTTGTCACCACCTCGCTCGGAAAACAGCACTTGTCACTCACTCTGCGACATTTACATCCACGGACTCGCTGAATTGTCATTTTAGACCCAGATTTCCCGAGACATGCAAGGTACTCACTTGTGTAACCGTAGGAACTTTACAGAGCAATCGAGATTCGAAACTTCCAGAACTTCCCTGGTGATAGTGCTTATAGAGTTTACACAACTTATCTAGTTTATGGTTCCATCTGCCCGATGCCTAAATTTAAAGCAAGATTTGTCAAGTAATTTAAAAAGTGAATGTTAGTACTTTTTGTTATTTCGTGATATACTTGCACTATAACTGTTACAGTACAACACAAAACTATCTTTTATCTACTTATCTAAGATACAGGGCCTTTGTAGTTATTTATTTACACAAAAACCTAAACTTTATGTGTTTATTTTAAAAGTACGTGAGCATTTTATCAGAATAGTGAATTTCCGCAAAAATACTTAAATAGCCATGCAAGCTAGAATTTTGCATAGCATCACAAAAGCATTACTGTCTAATAAGTGTCGTTAATGTCAACCAGATGCCTCACATAACTGCCATGGATTTTGCGAATTTCACAGCTGCATTATTTCGAGAGATACAGTAAATAGGTATAGGTAATTTATTATTTTAATCACTTTAGTCTCATTTGCAATAAAGAACAACACAGATTAAATCTTGATTAAAAGTAATGACTAATTATAAGGGCAGCTTTATGCTCAATAGGAAGGCATGTATCAGTGTAAGACAATGCAGCCAGCAGTTGGTGCTGCAGCAGTACATGCTGCGACATTATCTGTTTGGACAGCGCAGCTTCTTCCTTCACCTTGAACCCTCTCTCAAGTTCGCCTCTCTGGCTGCTCGCACACTGCTAGCGTACAAAGTGGGCACGCTGCCATCTAAACAGAAACTCAACTGTTCTCTTAATGACTTCCAATACGCTCAATAGTTATTTGTTTACCTTCGTAAACCTACTTCAACTTCCGGCTGTTCAACAATTTTTTCAAGTTAACTGAACATCCAGTAAAACCCAATTTTGAGCGAAAAATCTACCTTAGCACTTACAAACAATCTATTCTAATGTTTGGTTGCCATGGCACACGCCATTTCTATCAGTCGTCATTGATAATGACCCATTGTCGCAGAGTGGCGCAGTGGAAGCGTGCTGGGCCTATAGCCCAGAGGTCCGTGGATCGAAACCACGCTCTGCTACCAACTTTTGTGCTGAACCTCGTCAAAGGGAAAGGTGCAAGATTTTAAACATATTAAATTAGATGACAGGAAGACAACGAGGAACCGATGGAGTAAATGTAGGAAGGTATACGGCAACACCTAACACGAGGTGAAGGTGTGCCCCTTTCTGAAATGCCTAACCAAAAATATTGGTGGATCTGTTTAAATATTTTATTTTACACCGTCACTACATCTTACAGGAGTTTAATCCCTTAGATATTAAATTACCAACAGTTAAGAACTTACGAACACGCCAAATCACGTTTTACGAGAAATAAATTATAACATGGCAGATGTCCGCCACTCACAACTTACCGAACCGGTGGCCCACTTACGCCGACTGACTTCAGTGTAAAACCTACTTTTGGGCAAAGTTCTGCTCCTGTGAACAGAGCCGCCATATATATATAAACAACAGCAACTCGAGGCAAAACCACCCGGCCTGTAATGCAGTGAGTGGTTGGCTCAACATTGTTAAGTCATATCGGACGATGAATGAAACAGACGAAATGATGTTCAAATGAGTTGGTCTTATACAACATTCATATTTCAAGATACTTAAGGAAAAGCCTCGGAAAACACCCTTACCTATAGAACTCAGCCTAGCAGAGATTCGAACTCGGGACCTTTTGAATGTGAGACAGACATACCCCTGCACACCATATCTCATTAATACTACAGCTCGAGTTGGACTTTTTACTTTTATTGTTATTTTACTTATATGTTATTTTCATGTCAGTAGTTCGAAAACAAAAATACCTTCCCAAGTCTCGGCTTTCTCTTCTGCAGGCCCTAACTTGATAAGAAAAAGCCTGCCTCGGTAGCGTAGTGGTAGGGTGTCTGTCTCACGTTCAAGAGGTACCGAGTTCGAATCTCGGTTAAGGTGAGTTACTTAGATAAGGTTTTATCAGGGATTTTCCCTTATCCTGAAAGACGAATGTCGGGTAACTCTAAGGCATATAGATCCGAAACTCATATGAGCATTATTTAAATTATTCCATTAATCATCCGATATGACTTAATGTTGGAGGACGTAAATTTAAAAAAAAAAAAAAAAAAAAAAGAATAAGAAAAAGAATATTGTGAATTTGTGGGTTCGTGGAATTAAAATCCTTGTTTGCAGAAATTTAAAATGCTCTTTATCGCAGTAAACAGTAACTTTGTTCACCCCTTGCAGCAGTAAAAATGACGTGACATACACAACAGCAATCTTCAAGGTCGTCTCGTTCTCAAGTGCATGTAAACAAACGAAAGAAGTCACTGCGGTACACTTAAAATGTCAACACACTCACAATTACTGCACAGCTGCACACGCAATTAACAACTCACTACCAACTGACTCCGCTCTTAAGACTTTGCGGGGTTTTACACCTCCAGTCATTGCTCTAGAATGCAGTCGATCGCTCGCGACACAGCAAGACAAAGACGGAACTATTCAGACATCTCTCTGTCTCTTTTTCTCTTTGTTGCTCTCTGTCGGCAAGCGTTCAGAGCTTGCCCACGCGCCGGTTGCGGCTTGTGGAGCGGCACAATAATGCCTCAGTGACAATATTTAGCTACAAATTAAAAGACTGATTAAAAATAACTAGGTATCTACATAATTCCTTGCTTTAACCGTCAACTTACAAAAATCTGCAATTTCCTTTCTTCCCTCCTTCTACAGGGAGTGAGTGAAACAGACTGTTACAATTTTAACTTCTCCGGAAATATGCGTTTAGAGAAAACTCGGGTAGGTAAATACCAGACTTTAGGTATTTAAGTCCAGTTTCTACCAAAGACACGACAAAAAGATGTAGACAGGGGGAGAAGCAAAGAAAAGAAAATTCCTCCTCCACAAACTAACCTTTATACCTATGGAATCTTTTTTCGAAAATTTTATTTTCTCGAAAATGACAAGATTTTGATTAAAATACTATAAGTATCTATGTTTAAGATATTTCTATGCCAGGTGAGATTCACATTGTTACAGAAGTAGAACTACAGGTTATGCTAAACTCGCTCCATTTGTCACAAAAATTGGTAAAAGAGCTCCAACTTACACTTACTTTCACTGTTTTAAATGCACAGAGCCAGCACGTATTTCCATAGCGCTAATGTTCATTGTGCACACACAATGCGCACTCCTCGTACCTTCTCGACGTTCACTACACTCAGTGCTTGCCACCTAACACTAATTTGACTCTAAAAGTCTTACTGAAACTGGTCATTATCTGCTTGCCGACTCATCGACGTCTGACTTTTACTCAGGCCACAGCGCTCCCTTATACCTTCTTATATTCCTAGGTAACGGAAAGATGCTTCTGGAATGTTCTAGAGATGGGATCGACCTGTTTCGAAAGCTCGAAACTTAAACAGCGGCTCTCCTTGAAAGAGACACTATTGCGCTTCTGGCCGGCAAACAAAAGCGATAGGATGGGCTTCAGCAGCAGGTATTCACTGCTGTCGTGACAGTATCTTGAATTTTGTGGGAAAGTCTTCAGAAATATTTTTCTTCCGATGGCTTTTGCATAGTAGCTATAAATAAGAGATAAATTAAATCTTACTGCACAAAAATGTTGATCTATTTATTTTAAATCCATGTTTTGTGGAGTGAACGACTTCCGAAATATTCCTTGTTTGAATTTTCCAAGACCAATGCTTTTCTCAAAGGGGAAGTCGTTCAATTATGTCTCCCTCACGCAAAGACAAAAGAGTAGATAGTAAAATAACCTTCCTTAAGAACAGCATGCACGTGAGACTATTTGATCTCTTGCCGTGCAAAGAGAAGAGGCTTACAAATGCATCACATAGTGATCATCTGTTAAAAGATTTGACCATCACTTAAGGTACCTACTAAACATACATATTCCTCTTGTACAGAAAAGAAAATCAGCAGTAAGATAGAGGAATAAGCGTTTATAAGAATTTATAAAAAAAAATATAAGGAGTTACTAACTGCAACACATTACAAATCACACAATTTGTGGGTAACCCTTTAAAACAATGGAATTGGTTAAAAGAATATAAGAAGTTACTAACTGCAACACATTACAAATCACACAATTTGTGGATAACCCTTTAAAAACAATGGAATTGCTTTATACCCATATTTCTTACTGTAATATAGAATGTATCCGCATGGTGCGCCGATGTAGCACATGGTGCTTCATGCGAACTATAGATGGCAGAGCAATCTGATTTGCCTTCCTTATCAAGGAAGGACAAAAATATAAATTTAGAATTTAAATTTGAAATTATTGATATACTTTAATTGCTACAAAAATTGAGAATGCATAAGCGTAATAATCTGTCACAGCAAGTTTCTCACTAATATTACGATACTCCTGAATTGCATCAATATTTTCTCTGCAAAAGCCTTCACTGTTGTGTATGAAAATCAGCCAGTGAGTGTTATCCCTTTAGAACCTCTCTTCTCTTCAAGACTTCGTAGAGACAACATCGACACATAGAGACGCTCTGCAGTAGACATGCCAGGACAACAGCGAGGTGCCACCAGCTAGCTGCAGCTTCGGGACAGCTTCGTGTCTGCGAGCCTGCGGAAGCAGCATCGTTGTGCCAGCCTGAGCTACAAACAAAGTGATTGGGCAGAGTATCAAGGCTGCAGCCAACGGTCCTAGTGACCGGTTTCTAGGCGCCCTTACCGGTAGGCCCTCTGATACTCGGGCTTATTGCACCCTACACTTGTTCTTTCTTTATTTCTAATTTTTCCTCTATCTATTAGATATAAGATTCCCCGAGACATTCCCCTAGTAACAGGGCGTAGCCCTGCTACTCCCTCATTGGCCAATACTGCCCTCTCATTGGTAAGTGTATTGTGGGCCGCTATTGGTCGTGCTGCACGACGACATGGAGGAAGATGAAGTCGCTTCTGTTTCCGAAGCTCTTGACCAATTTTTGTCAGCTCCGGAAAATGATAATGAGGCTTCCGATGAGCCGGAATGCCTCCTCTATTACGTTAAGGGAGGAGACTTTCGCTATTTCATGGACAGTGAAATAATAGTTGGTCCTCTCATGCCCTTGTCTAAAGGAGATATAAGAATACTGACTCTGGAGAAGAAGGCCAGACAAAAATTCCTGGAACTGACTGACCGGGAACTACACAACACCATAGTAAATGCTAAACCGGAAGAAACTCTAAATGCATTTCAACTCTACTCTGCACAGAGTGTGCGTGTAGAAGATATAGCTAATATCTTGCTTCTCAATGAGAAGTTTACGTCTACTCCAAAACAGGGAGTCACACCTAATAAGCCACGTGGTAAAGCTCTGAAGCATCCGCATCATCCCGAGCCTATACCTACTGCAAACAGGTTCAATGGTTTACCCATGGTAACCGATGAGGAGGCATCTACGGTGCCCATAAATAAACGGAGATGCACAGAACCTTCTGCCTCCTTACATAACAACACCCCAGCAGTAGCAGCAGCTCCAACCACTTCTACTACAACCTCAGGAGTTCCACCAGCACAGGGTAATGTTGCAGCCCGATCAGCAAAGGCCACACCAATCTTTCTAAGAGACCCGAGTAAGGCTAGGGATCTCACAGCTCATCTAAATGCAAAATACCCAAATCTAAAATACTCAGTCCGCAACATGAGCGGCACTGTTGCTTTCCTACCGGAGTCATCTGACGACCATCGTCTCCTCCGGAAAGTGCTCACCGAAAGCAACACACAATTCCTGACTACTCTACTGCCAGAAGAGAAACTTCTGTACGTAACTATAAAAGACCTGCCCATGTACATCACTGAGGCAGACGTCTCTGAAAAACTCAAAGAACTGCAGTACCCAGTGGTGAGAGTTGGGCAGCTACGCTCTAATCGTAGCCAAACCCCGCAACTTCTTCCACACTTCAGAGTAGCCTTGAAAAAGGAAGGGAGCTACCAGCAGATATACAAGGAGACGAGGATGTTCAACGCCACCATCCGAGTTGAATCCTATCGCCCACCAGCTAAGCCTCTGCAATGCACCAACTGTCAGCAATTCACACATAGTGCTGCAGGTTGCCGTCTGGAGCCCGTGTGTTCTTTCTGCGGAGAGCCAGGGCATAAAAGAGCAGATTGTCCAAAGTTAGGAGTAACTGGAGCTAAACCAACCTGTTACAATTGCGGTGGCGATCACTCTTGCCGATATGCCAAATGCTCTGTTTGGCAAGAAGCTCGAGTTGAAATGCAGCTCAATAAAAATGGACAGCGCACCAGACCCAGCCACTGAAGGCAGCAAGTAACACTGCACCCAACACAGCTTCCAGGAACATTACAACTGCTAGTTCCAAACCAAAACCCTCTACTGGGACCCGCCAACTGGCTCAACAACGTCTGCCAGCGCACCACTCTATTCCAAATTCCATGCCCTCATCATCTTTAAATCCGTCCATCCCAGATGCACAATTCTTAAAACTTATGGATAAAATCCCAGTACACTTGCAACCTGACTTCGCAGTAGCGTTGGCTGCAGCATTAGCCCAGCGACCTGCGAACATCCCTTCTGCAACCATCCTTGTACACACCGTTTATACCTTCTTGACTAATTATGGCGGACAGCAATAAAATAACTGCTAACATCCTCAGTTTAAGGATTTGCTCCTGGAATGCCAAAGGGTTGAGGAACAAATTAAAGGAAACAGCAAACTTCATTGCAGTGAACAAGGTGCAAGTTCTTATGGTCCAGGAAACACATCTATCCAGTCACCAGAAGGCCTCTATCCCTGGTATGACCTGTCATAGGTCTGCTCGAGCAGATGGATATGGTGGAACTGCAATATTCATTAGCCACAATATCCAACACCACAGGCTACACTTGCCACTTTCCAATCTTCTGGAAGCTACAGGAATACAAGTGGCCACAAACAAAGGCCCCCTCAACCTGTTTTCCATCTACATTCCACCTGGCAGACCTTTTAATGTAAAGGAACTGGACATCATCTTCTCTGCAGGCTCACCTACCATAGCCTTGGGTGACTACAATGCAAAGAGCCCCCTGTGGAACTCTACCATCCGTAATCACAGGGGTTCTGCAATCGAGTACTACGTCGAAAAGCACAATCTTGCTGTACTTGCTCCGTCATCACCCACCATATCCTATGGGGATCGCCGTCCGCCAGACTGGCTGGACTTCGCATTACTGCAAAACATCCGCGGCCACCCCAAAATCATGTCAATCCCTGAACTCTCTTCAGATCATTACCCTCTCCTGTTCCTCTATCAGAGTCGGGCTACTCCTAAGGCCCCCCCTATCTCACTTAATCCAAGACACACAAACTGGAGTAAGTACACTGAACTAATGGCCTTGCAGCCTGCTGAGGTTCTACCTTGTAACACCTTTGAAGAAGCTGAACAACTGGCCACTAACATCACAACCACAATGACAGCTATCATGGACCAAGCCACTCCACCACGGCGCACTACATTTAGTTACAGGAAACCTCTCCCATATGAACTAAGGCGTCTTATTGCTGATAAAAACAAGGCAAGACGACGCTTTCAGCTTACACGCAACCCTATTCACAAACGTGAATGGAACCGGTTGCAACATCTAGTAAAACTAGAATTACTCGAGCACAGGAACGCTGAATGGGAGAGGCGTTTGTGTTCTCTTGATGTAGAAGACAGATCTTTATGGAGAATGTCAAAGGCACTTCTAGGGATCCCTAAATCTGATCCGCCTCTTACTGATGGCAGGAGAGTTGCTACATCAGTGAGAGATAAAGTGGAAATCATGGCCGAACATCTTGCCTCCTCATTCCACCCTGCAGAATCTGTCGATCAAGAGATTTCAGATGAAATTACAGCGTCTGTAAAGCAGTATCTCAGCACACCACACATATTAGATGATGTGAAGCCAACAAGTGTAGCTGAAGTGAGGAATATAATCAACTCTGTGCGTCCATACTAAGCAGCAGGTGTCGACAACGTACCCTACGCTGCCTTCAAAGCTCTACCTCACTCTTGGATCTTACTACTAGTGCACCTATTTAACAGCCTACTAGTACTAGCCTACTTCCCGGTAGCTTGGCGGCATGCTAAGATCATCACCCTCCTGAAGCCTGGCAAAGACCAACAACAAGTAAGCAGTCATAGACCCATCAGTCTCCTTCCTACGATAAGCAAGCTCTACGAAAAGGTACTCCAACTACGCCTTGAAAACTTGCTAGACCAACATAATGTCCTGCGTCCTGAACAATTTGGTTTTCGACGGCAACACTCCACCACGCATCAACCCTTGCGCATCGTGGATGAGGTGGTTAGAGGTTTTAACAACCGTCACTATGTTGTAGCCCTTTTCCTAGACATCTCCAAAGCCTTCGACACTGTGTGGCATGAAGGTCTTCTCCATCGCCTTATACATTACAATATCCCGTCATACCTTATTCACACACTTCATCATTATCTCAAAAACCGCACCTTCGTTGTATCAAAAGACAACATCCTGTCTCATACCTACTTCATAAATGCAGGGGTACCTCAAGGTAGTGTCCTTGGTCCTCTGCTCTTCCTCACTTACATAAACACCCTTCCAACCCTAAGGGGCTGCAACCTATACTTATTTGCTGATGATACAGCCATCACAGTAGCATCTAAGCGCCACGAAAATGCAGTGCAGCGAGCTCAAATCTTCGCAAACATGCTACACGTCTGGTTCGCCACCTGGCGGTTGAAACTAAACGCCACCAAATCCCAAGTCGTCACCTTCACTAGAAGACCCCTCCAAGACGTTCAAAATCTGCAGTTAGCAGGAGCGGACATTCCTTGGTCCACACATGCCAGCTACCTAGGTGTAGTTTTGGACATGCATCTGACATGGAAGGAGCATATAACAACCGTGGCAAACAGAATAAACAGAAGGATGGCCATGCTCTATCCCCTGTACAACAAAAAATCAGCTATGATGCTTAGCAACAAACTTTTGCTATTTAAGCAGGTACTCAGACCTGCAATCACTTACGCCTGTCAAGTCTGGGGTGCAGCGGCCAAATCCCATCTCTACAAATTGAAGATTCTCCAAAACCGCTACCTTCGGTCAGCAGTTGCTGCCGATTGGTACATCCCAAATGAAAATATCCATTCTGATCTTTCCTTCCCAAAACTTTTTGACTACATATTGCAACTATCCCATGCCTTCTATGCAAAATTACCTTCCAGTTTCAATAACCTTATCCGAGGTCTCGGGGAATATGATCTTGATCCAGGAGAAAGATACAAGCGTCCCAGACTTATCCTTGGAAATCAGTAACTTCAAGTCCCTTTCCCATAAATCAAACATCCTTATTCTTACACTAATCTCAACTTTAATCGCCACCATCTAACCACCATCCCTTATAAATACCCATCACCATGCCAGCAAGGGACCTAGTCCCGGTATGGCAAGAGTCGAAGGGCCCTCCTTTGCGGAGGAGGATAACCCTTCAACGACCCCACGGCGTGTCTGTCCCTTTAGATATCTTTCTTATAGGTTGATTCTTGGGCAGGACGAAGACTATATATCAGCGTCACCGCACGCCACATAATCGAGTGCTCCTAAGACGTTTACGTCGAGAGGTCAGTGTCCGACTGCGTGAGTACAAGGTGTAAGCGTGGGAGGACAAAATGGCCAGGATGCGCGTCGAAGATGGCGACGTGTGGAGGATAGCTAAAGCCCTCAAAAAACCACAAAGGATAATACACCTCCCCCATCCATGGCACCCAAAGTCTGGCATATGAACCCCAGGCCAAAGCAAATGGTTTCACTGACTACCTTGAACGTACTTTGCATCCAAGAGACGACCCCCAGGACGACATCTTTTCTGATCGTGTACGCTGGGAGGTGCGTCGTTTCTTACCTCACCCTCCTGAGGATGCGTAAACACTCCCAACCACCCGACCTAGTGAAGACCAAGGCGTACTCCAGCGTCTCAAACCTAAAAGGGCGGCGGGGCCTGATGGGCTGACACCTCTCATGCTCCGCCATCTTCCCTTTAATGCGGTACTCTTCCTATCTAGGGTTTTCAATACGTGTCTTACCCTTGGGTACTTCCCACGACAGTAGAAGGAGGCCCGGGTGATATGCATATAGGAACTTGGGAAGAATCCGGTACACCCTTCCAGTTACCGATCAATTAGCCTCCTTTCCACCCTCTCGAAAGTTCTCGAGAGGTTAATTCTCACCCGTTTGTTCCCAATTCTCGGAGACATTCAAGCCATTCCCGACCACCAGTTTGGATTTCGTCCTGGGCACTCAAAAGTCCAGCAGTTACTGCGTGTGGTGGAGACCGCTGCCCTGGGTTTCTAGGAAGGCGCCTTCACGGCTGCAGTTTCGTTGGATCTCCAGAAGATATTCTCTACGACATGTCATGCCGGGCTCCGATACAAACTGATCCACCTGGGGCTCCCAATACAGATGTTCAACATCCTACACAGCTTCTTACGACACTGCATCTTGAAAGTCACAGTCGCGGGGAAAACATCAACACTAAGACCAGTGAGAGGCGGAGTCCCCGAAGGCTCTGTACTATCTCCCACCCTATTCAACGTCTTTATGGAAGATTTCCGCACAGAGCCACGAGTGGAAATGACACAATACGCTGACGACGTGCTTCTGTTCTGCAAAGACAAACACATCCTCAGAGCCTTCAACCCCTTACAAAGACACCTCCGTCTAACACAACAGTGGTGTCGGCGTTGGCGGATGACCGTTAGTCCGGACAAAAGCCACGCCATACTTTTTAGAAATCGCCACACCCCCGCAGACTGCTGCAACTTGAGCTTCCGAGGTCGAAGGATAGAGTGGACTAACTTCGTCCGTGACCTTGGACTAACATTGGATAGAGGTCTATCTTTTCGCCAGCACATCAGGGACTTAGCGGCGAGGGTGCAGGGAGCAACTGCTACTCTGTATCCAATGCTGGGGTCGAACTCAATGCCGGTTGGCCTGAAGTTATACCTCTTCCGAGCGCTGGTAATTCCGGTGATACTATATGCCTGCGAGATAATGGGCAAGGCAGCAGATAGCTGGCTGTCATGGCTTCAACGTGCACAGAATAGAGGACTATGGTCTATATATTCAGTGGGTCGTTACTTTCCTACTGGGCTGCTTCACGAAGCCTTGGGTCTTCCATACGTGGAGGATGAAATTAGGCGCCGGGCATCAAAATTATACGCTACTTTACCCAGACATAGAAGTGACCTTGTTAGATCATTGGAGGATTATGTCCGCACTAGACGCGTTCCAGGCTGTGCCGGGTATCCCGCATGGCTTGTGGGCACCCGAGATAACCCAGGAGCTAATCCTAACAGCAAATAAAGCTAAGCTCCATATAATCTTCTAAGCTGTTTGGCATCAAAATTTTCCAACTAAATAACAAACTTTAAAATTAAAACACCAGGGTGCAAGGTATTGAATCCATTCCCACAACCTGAAGGTACATAACAGTGTAACCTCAAAAAGAAACTATAGTCTCAAAACCCACAACACATCCTACAAAATCCCAAATGAAAAACCTTACCTGCGGTAATCCCCTTAACGGGTGGGCACACAGCAAAAGCCTTCTGGCGTTATACAGCCAGCTTGCACTTGGGACGGACGGACCGTTTAAATCTTAGGAAAGGAACTGGAAATTTTTGGAGCGGATCAGATAACTTATGGAATCTGATCCGTAAGGTAAATTATAGTCAGTCTTTGTGGTTTGAGAGGATCTTGTCCATTTCACATTCACAACAACCTGAGCTCTAATCTCGATCAGGCTGAGCCACAGATGAATAAGGGTTCTTTAATATAATTTTGAGTCGAACTAGTACTCAGTGATCCATTTATTGCTAGTATTTACCTAGAACCTGGAAGTGATTGGTATCTCTCTGTCGGTATCTTGATGAACATGAAGTTTGGTTTCTCTTCAAAAGTGGTGTGGAAATTGAACAGTTTTCTTTCATATTTATTTATAAAAATATTCATATGAAGAAATATTCATAAAGAAATATGAAAGAAAACTTCAATTTTGACACCACCTTTTTATACCAACAGAGGCGCCCCTTCGCCTCCAAGGAATTCACCAAAGCAACATTCAGTATTCGACATTAGCTGAAAATGTTAGGAAGGTCATAACGAAACGCGTTCTGGGTAAACACTAGCAATAAATGGGGCATTGGGTACAATTCCACTCAAAATTATATTAATTTTCTGCTTTATTGTATTATCGTCCTTACTCATAGCAAGAGTCTTTATTGTGAAACGACAGCATTATATATTACTCTGTGATGTTATGTAACTCTAAGCTCTGAGGAGTCTGGGCTCATTTAAGCCATTTCGTCATCCTTCCCTTGACTGTGGTTATGCTGTTTTTAGATGAATCCCTGCTGTTTGCAAGCCCAAAGTCGCGGGTTCAAATCCGGCGCAGACCAATCCCTCTTAAGTGTGCTTAAAGCCGACAGTCGGCGTTGATACCCTACTGGTAACAAATAAGTTTATGTAAGGACGCCATTTAACTTCTGTGATTGTTAGCGTTACATTCCTAATTGGACGTGAAAGACGACTTCAGAGACCTCTGTCATACTTGAGGTTGCTTTATGTGCCTTAAATCTACGATACGGGACTACCCTCTCCCCATATGGTTTGAACTCAGTTACCCCTAGACCAATGGGTGATATGATACTGGTAATTCACAATGTCGTTAACAAAGTAAGTTCGCAGCCTCTATTAGGTAATCAAGACTTTGTTCTTACATACATATGGGAGTGATAAAGTGCAAATACAAAGAAAGGCGGAGGACTACGTTTAATATGAAAAAAAAAAAGGTTTGGAGAATATTTTGATTTTCTCAGAAATAGCTCTAACGATTTCGATTAATATACGATATATCCAACATATTTTCAAGACAAATGAAGAATTTATATGGATTTTTCTGTAAGTAGCCTTTAATGACTTCTTTCAGAATGATTTTGCCTAAACTTTAAGCTGTAAGAGATAAATACATCTGCTACACATAAAACTAAATCGCTTTAAAGCACACAGTTTTTGTCAATTTTTCTGTGAATTAATCATTTCCGAGATATTTCTCTGAATATATTGCTAATCGTTTGAAATTTTAATTACTTAAGGTATAGTAATCTCAAATAAGAAGTCCTTATTAATTTTTTCCCTTTTCCTGATCATCCAAAGATAATAGAATTCCAAAACAGCTGTTTAAAGATTTGACTGCTTGTATTTCCATCGTACTATGACTAAAATGACAACACAAAGTTGTACCAAACTTTATTTGGTATTAGAATCGTTTGGCCAGTGATAAATTATAATCACTTTCAGTTGTTACAAATACACAAGAGTAAGTACGACAGTTTAATGTTGCTTTGTATCTCAGTTGCACTCACCATTCGTGTTGCTTGTAGTTTCTCGACGCACAAAGAACGTTTAGCTACTACTACTTATAGTTTTAGAAAGACAGCTGGATACCGGTTGGAATTGTTGGATGGCAGTACTTTTAAGTTAGGCAATTATATTTGCGTTTATTATTTTTAATATTATTTTAATGAGCTTTTTATTTTTAGCTTTCTTTCATTTTTCCTAATTGTGGTAGTAGTAGTATCTGTAAGAACATGTATATTGTTCGCGCATATCTTTATAAGATGCTAAATAAATATATAAATGTGAATATATATCCAAGTATAGGTACTAGGTGCCACAGAGGCACTTTAAAATTATACAGTTATATTTGCAAGGATGCCTATTAGAAAAATTAGTTTAATTTATTACAAGACTATTAAAAATAGATAGAGTGTGAACCTGGTGTATTATGTATTAAAAACCACAGTGTTTATATTTATACCAGGTACAACTCAAGTTTATTTAGATTGTGTATTAGGAAGGAGGAATAGCTATATGTATTAATAATAGGGATGAGAAAAAGAGAGTTAAATGGTTGTATATAATGGAAGTTATGTATCTATGTATGTATAGTATTTTATAGGATTACGTTTATATATGATTGCATGTAAATTGTATTGTATAAACTAAACAAGTGAAATAAATTCATACTAAATGCCGAGGTACGATATTTAGCTTTCATTTAATTTCGTACACCATTGCTCTGCTTCACGTCTCTGATACAGCTGAAACGAAGTGACTCACCTCACATACTGATTCACAAGTACTCTGTAATCCCGACTGACTGAGGCTGACTTCTGAACCTCCTTGTTTTTTGACACCGCCGCGGAATGAATATTCCGGAAACCAAAGGAAGGAATGGAACACTGTCGAAGTCGAATCTTCTAGCTCTACCGAAATTGAACGGTCTGGAAAACATTGCTCTAACAATGAGGCTGGCACTTTCACCTTCGTGATGTCGCCCATAGCTGTCAAAGAATGTTCCGTTCTGTTTACAGCGTTTCGCGGTACAACAAAACCGGCAGCATTTAATTCTTCTCCGGTAGCCACCTTGCACCCATATAACAGCACCTAAAAGGAAATACTTATACAATAAAATATGTCTGCAAATGTTTATCTCAATTAACATGAAACATCTAAAAAATAAGCATTTACCTATTAGAATATTTCATACAGAAGTATGTAGAGAAAATTGAACGAGGCTAGCATATGTATTATTATTGTTATTGTGACTTTGTGGGTTCGTGAAATGAAAAGCCCAATTTCACCACTCAAAACTGTTCTTTATTTCCACCGACTTACAGTTAAATACTTGCCAATTACACAAAATTACTTGCTGCACACAATTACGATTTACCAGTTCGTCCGTTACAATTTCACTTGTACTCGCGATTACATAAACTCCGATGCACATACCAGTTACGCACAGTCTTCCGTTGCACAATCTTCTCGTTCATTAACACGTCACTGACTAACTCTTACACCAAGAACTGCGACTGTCTCCTCACTCACACTCACTAACCAACTGACTGACTGACTGACTGACTGACTGACTAGCTGCAGCCCTTTTTATAGGCATCTCGCCGTCTTCTCGACGTTTCCAGATGATGAACGATCCCGTAATTTCTGGAACACAGGTGGAAGAGAAACAGACCGCACAATTATGTTTCTTTCCCCAGCCGTCCTTGTCACCACTATAAGACAAACGAGGGGAGGGCGTAGCTAACACGGACCTCCCCCGTCTTCCGCTCCCAGCTGCTTTCACAGGGTGTTCCAGCGCTCGCGTTACATTATTATTATTATTATTATTATTATTATTATTATTATTATTATTATTATTATTATTATTATTATTATTATTATTATTATTATTATTATTATTATTATTATTATTATTATTATTATTATTATTATTATTATTATTATTATTATTATTATTATTATTATTATTATTATTATTATTATTATTATTATTATTATTATTATTATTATTATTATTATTATTATTATTATTATTATTATTATTATTATTATTATTATTATTATTATTATTATTATTATTATTATTATTATTATTATTATTATTATTATTATTATTATTATTATTATTATTATTATTATTATTATTATTATTATTATTATTATTATTATTATTATTATTATTATTATTATTATTATTATTATTATTATTATTATTATTATTATTATTATTATTATTATTATTATTATTATTATTATTATTATTATTATTATTATTATTATTATTATTATTATTATTATTATTATTATTATTATTATCATTATCATGATCATTATCATTATCATTATCATTATCATTATCATTACCATTACCATTAGCATTACCATTATCATTATCATTATCATTATCATTATCATTATCATTATTATTATTATTATTATTATTATTATTATTATTATTATTATTATTATTATTATTATTACTACTATTATTATTATTTGTAAGAACACCTTATGCTGCCTATACAGTCAATCTAATTGTTAGACTCTGCAAAGTTACACACATAAACATACAAACATCAATGCTATTAGCGGAATTCGCACCTGCCTGCCGTGCTAGGAGTCCCGGGTTCTATTCCCGGCGGTGAGGGTGGGGATTTTTCTCCGAGATAATCCCTCATCTTCCCAAGAGTCTGGAAGTACGAATGAGAGTGCAAATGTATACGTCATCTAATGATTAAAACCCAACGAATACGAGTTAACATCTTCGATATGTTTCAAAGGAGAACGGCCGCCGATAGGATCATTGCAGTTAAAGGCAGAGTATAAATGGAACAAATAAAAAAAAAATAGAACCTCAACGTCAAACCGCCAATGGCCATGTCCGACATCCAAATAGTTCGTTTGTATGTACACAAGCTAACATGGTTAGGATTTTCCAAAATTTACCAATAGCTAATTTGTTCATGTTCTGTGGCTGCTACAGAGTTCAAATGTCTGGAGGTTATCTGCAGATTGTTGCAAATGTCGGTTGCAATCCAGGAAGCAATACAGCTAATCGACATCTGTCGTTTCGCCCTGTTTGTACATCTGCACTGATGAACTTTCGGACTCAAAAATTATTCATTCTCCTGCCACATGTTCAAAAGTTTTTTCGGCACATTCCAATTTTACCAATGAACGCACCTTGATAATATGATGTTCTGCCTGGTACTTCGTAGTTTTAAATGACAACGCTTTTTATGCGATAGATATCTTAAATATGCTGCCCAAGACAATTGTAGGTTTACATAATATCATATTAACTGAAGAACAATACGTGTATAAGGAAAGCTAATAATGAGTTTATTACAATCAGTACATTTTCAGAAACGTTCAGGATCATGCATTACTGTGCTCGAGTACAAAAATCCGGTAACCTAATAAGAATTCTTGAACCCAAATCTATTACTGTTCCTTGCAATCAACAATTTAACTTTCGGACAACTTAATATCTATTGCCATTGTTTTTAAAAGTTAACGTGCTCCATCGTAAGTCATTTCGGAAAATCAATGTAATGATGCTCAAATAGGCTTAAGGTACTTAGAGCTTAGCACAGATTAATACCGGATCATCAGCTTCTTTGTGGGGGTTGATGCCACACAGGGCTTTTTTCGTGATATTTCGGGTGCCACTTTGCGGAACTACCGTGCAGTCGGTATCGCAACTAACTGCATTATCAGATTAGCGTGGCTGCTGCTGGTCCCATCCATTGATTTTGAAAGTTATGGAACCGAACCCAAGGGAGGGCAAGTTTTAAATAAATATCACCCACATTTAAAATGTTCTCAAATTCAGAGAAAGCCATTAAACACACAGGTGACTATTTAAAGCCTGGAATTTTTTCAGTTTGCCTTATGCTTGGAATACTCAGATTCTTATTTTTAATTGTCTTTAATTAACTGTGATTTTATATATGTCCAACAAAGTGGGAAGACCATAAAGGCTCTGATTTGGTACTATGTAATATTTTTCTTTGTCCACCGCATATTACCATCCATTAATTTAAAGACAGTTAACGTACATGCCACATTTTTGCAATCTACTATAATCATAAAAATGTCATGCCATATAAAAAAATGTACGAAATTAGTTTTAAGTAGAACTATATATAATAAATTAAGTCATGTCTTGAAAACTAATTTAAATACATCAACTAAAAGCCGTTATTCAAATAAAAAGCATTAACTTACCTACTCGTAGTTGTCACAAACTTAAGCAAAATGCATTATACACTATCGTAACTAAGATATAGATTTAACACTAATACATGTCAATTGTTGCTTGTATATTACACAAATTATAACTTTTAGCTGCTGATTTGTGATTTATTATTTCTTGCCTTTGGGTTTCTGTTTGGAATATTGTTGCAGTCTGCTTCCAAAATATTTAAAATAAACACCGACACAAATTTTTATCCCGTTATATTAAGTAGCAGTAAGTTAAAAAAATTTTAAAGCTATTTACCGTGGTAATAAAATATAAGAACAATTACTTTAATCGGTTAAATGTATAACTGTCAAACAGACTGGAAAAAAAGCAAAACATTATTTTCAGTTTGACTTTGGAATATAATATTCAAGAATGTTCATCTTAAAATGCATTCAACCAAATAACAATCTTTTCTGAGTATAACATTAGACATGGGTTTTCTATTTTCTTTGAAACTTTAAATTATTGATTAATAAAATACGAGTGTCGGCTGATAAGCCCCGGGCCCCACATAGCGATGGCGCCACTGGGCCAGTTTGACGGATAGCATCATGTAGTTTATCTCTAGACTAGCTTTTGTCCATACTTACTGGTCAATAGTTTGTTTAGTTTTTGACATTTTAAACAAGACAAGTGTAGAAGTTTCACGGAAATTGAGGATTTTGAAAAACGGGCATTTTCAAGGTTTAACGCCTAAAGTAATCAAGGAGAAAATGGACAGTACATTGGAAGACTCTGTCCCTTCATAAAAAGTGAATTTTAGAGTTTAAAATAGGACATAAGAGCACTAGTGATGAGCCTCGCTCTGGACGCCCTGAGGAAGTCACAACTCCAGAGATCATTGAAACAATTCATCGTTTAATACTGGAAGACCGCAGATTAAAGTTGTTTGAGATAGCAGAGCCTGTAAGCATATCGAAAGAACGTGCAAATAATATTTTAAATAATGTTTAGGGCTTTCACAACATCTGTGCAAGATGGGTGATGTGTTTGTTGACACCTTATGAAACATTGCAAAGAAGCTATTTATGTTAAGAATTTGGAGCTCTACCGTGAAAATCCTAGTAAATTTTTGAGAGGCCTTATTATCATGGATGAAATTTGGATAGTCACTACACTCCAGTCAAATAAATCACAGTCAAAACAGTGAATTGCGCCAGATGAAGCAACTCCTAAAAAGGCAAAGTTAATTTTCTCAACTAACAAAGTTATATCGAGTGTTATCTGAGATGGTTAGTTGGAAAAAAGTAAAGGTATCACTGGTGACTACTACGTAAGCTTACTGCAACGTTTCAGTGATGAGGTGAAAAGAAAAGGTCCTTATTTGGCAAAAGAAAGAATCTTGTTTGTTCACGACAGTGCTCCGGCCCATTGCTCGGTCATTGTAATGTGATAAATGTGCGAATTAAAGTTTGAATGCTTGAATATCCACCCTATTCGCCAGATTTAGCACTACGACCTGCTCCCAAATCTCAAAAAGTTTCTTGGAGGACGAAGATTTCACAGCAACGAGGAGGTCATTTATGCGGTAAACAGGTATTTTGAAGACTATGATAAATCGCACCACAGGGATGGTTTAATTAAATTAAAACACCGACATTACAAATGGATTAGCCTTTCTGGAGATTATGTTGAGAAATAAAGAAAACAATGTTAAAGGCTTTTTTATTAAGACTTATCAGCCGACCCTGGTAAATAACAGTTCCTTCTTTAAACAACAAAAAACTAAGGTATTTTACTAAATAGTAGCAAAAGGCTACTAAAACCCATCTAAACATGCTTACACATAATAAACTGCTGTACCAAACAGAATTTAACTATAAATCAATATGGACTGAAGGCACAATTCAGGTTATGTAATGATATTATTATTTTTTTTAAATGCTTGCCTCTTACTTGCTGTTCAGACACACTACTAGGCCTTTTGGAATGAAAATAAGGTAAGTAGGTCTTTTAAATCTTGAAGTTCTACAATATCTAAAAGTTTATTTGAGTATACCTATCTCAGCTTCCCTACTGTTAAAACTTAAATGGCTATCATTTCCAGCTTTGAAATTTCGTTCAACTAGTATACAGTTAGCGAACCTAATTTCTTATTCACATCGTACTTTGAGCTCAAATAAAGTATTAAAGAGCCCACTAATACTATGGAAAAGGGCTTTATGTGCAGTAAAGTAATATTAAATTTTACTTTAAAAAATCTATTTTTGTCTACCACCGCAAGAAAAAACAAAGCATTAGGCGATACTTTTGTTACTGAAAAGTTGTCCTTTTACTGCTAGACATGAATAATTTATGCAAAGGATCGAATTAATATAGCAGAACCAGCAGAAGGATGAAGTTAAAATTTGCTAAACAAAAACACATTATTCTTCGGAATGCCTCTTCTAATATAGTGTCAAAGACCATCTCCTTGACTATCGATTACCTCATAAATAAACTAGTTCGATATTCAATTCTTCTTTAGTTATCTGAAAAACAGGAAACAAATTAAGATTAGCAATGCGAGCCTCTTCTCGAATTTCTTCGGGTATAAAACTTTCGTCGCCTGAATCACTCATTTTGAATACAGTTTAGCATTTATTTTTGCATCACCGTAGTTACGATTATTCGTTATTCAAAGCCTCTAATATCATTTAGTAAGAACATCGATATAAATATTTTTTAAAACAATTGTTAGTAGTTTTATAATTCATAATTCAAGTCGAGCTTTTCTGAGATAACAGATAAAATTACGTATGGGACTAGGTTTAATGTTTATCATGCTCTTGAAATTATAGTCTTGGACGCTAACGCCTCGGGTGTTAAATTATTTTCACTCCCTAATAAACATCACTTACCTTGCAGATGCCATTACTATTTTACAATTATCATCATCATCATCATCATCATCATCATCATCATTATTATTATTATTATTATTATTATTATTATTATTATTATTATTATTATTATTATTATTATTATTATTATTATTATTATTATTATTATTATTATTATTATTATTATTATTATTATTATTATTATTATTATTATTATTACAATTTTTGAAATAACAAAGCCTGAACGTTACAGAGGGATGTGTGCTACCTACAAAATACATGCCAAAATAATCGGCGCGCGGTTAATTAAAATAACAGAAGCAATACTCCTAGAACAAGAACAAATGGTTTTAGAAGAGGTATTGACAATCCTTTTACTCTGAAACAAATTATAGAAAAAACTAGAGAACAGAATTTAGAGACGCACTTATCTATTGACTATTTTAAATCTTTTGATAAAGCATCACGAAGGATACAGCGGAAGATTTTAAAAAGTAGTGGCATACCACTACAACTAATTGAAGATTAAAAATTATGTGCACCGATACAAAAATAAAACTAGATGAAAGAGAACCAATGATAGTTAATAGTGGTGTAAGACAAGGTTGCCCTTTATCAACAACACTTTTAATTTGTACTTATATTGACGAAATAATAAGAATTTGGTCAAATAAAGTTAATGGAGGGATTAATGTTTCAGGGTTTAAAGTGAAAACTATGTCACATGCAGATGATCAGATACCAATGGCCACAAATGAAAAAGAGCTGCAGAAATTGCTACATTTTTAAATAAAATTGCTATTGAATATAGAATGAAAATGTCAACAAATAAATCCAAAACTATGGATTTTAGAGGAATGAAGTCAGTTAGATAAAGAATAGGGCAATGTAATAATATATCATATAGACTTATTGAACTGTTTTGGATGTAATGTCTCGTATCAGGGAGAAACTGATGTAATACAGAAAATAATTGAATTTAACTATATAACATCGATATTAAAAATAAGGCCCGTAAAAGCTCCATAGTAAATGTGTACAAATAAATGGCAGTACGAAGTCTAATATACGGATCAGAAAAATGGATATTTACAAAAAAAAAAAAAAAAAAAAAATTGTACTGGAATACAAACATCAGAGATGAAATTTGAAAGAGGAACAGCAATGTACACTAAAAAGATTAAAAACGGATAAAGATGTTAGGTAAGAATTAAAAGCAAAAGAAACAAATTATATTATTGCAAACAACAGAAACCAAAGGGAAAAGCATGTTTAAAGAAAGAATAATTACACAACACTTAAAATAGATATAAACTGCAAGTGTAGTTTGATAAGTCTCGTAAAATTCCGTGTAAGGATGGACATTTTTTGCTGCCTGATTATTCAAAAGACTGTGCAGAAAATTTGAATGTGGTACAATATACAGTTCATTGTTGACAGCCATTTGAATTGGTCAGTGTGATAGCTGCGATTGAAATTGGAAAAAAAAAAAAAACAGAGTTTCGTGCTGTTACTAAACATTCTCATTTGAAGGGTTGGACTTCCGTACAAGTCAAAACTGAATTGGATGAAGTTCACGCGGACTCTGCAACAACATTGAAGACCATTTACATCTGGATAAATTAATTTAAACGTGGTCATAGAAGCACCAAAGAAGAATCGCGCTCTGGTCACCCAATTGAGGTCACCATACAAGACACCATCGAAAAAAAGTCCATGATCTGGTTATGCAAGACCACTGAATGAAAATTCGTGAGATTGATGAGGCTGTAGGCATCTCAACTGAGCGAGAGCACAATAACTTGCATGAAAAGTTGGCAATGAAGGAACTGTGTGCAAGATGGGTGCCGCGATTGCTCACAGTCGACCAAAAGCGCATCCGGAAGAACACTCCTACCGAGTGTCTGGCGATGTTTAATCACAATCCGCAAGCCTTTTTGTGCCGATTTGAACTGAGGATGAAACTTGGATCCATCATTACACACCAGAGTCAAAAGAGCAATCAAAACAATGGACAAAGTCTGATGAAAGTGCACCAAAGAAGCCAAGGACCACTTTCTCAGCTGGTAAGTTGATGGCTACTGTTTCTGGAAGTCTCGAGGAATAATCCTCATAGACTACTTGCACCATCACACACATCAGCAATAGCAATGACGAAAGTGCATTAGTTGCGTTTGAATTGGTTCCTCATTCACCTTATGCACTAGACTTAGCCCCAAGTGACTTCTTTCTGTTCCTAAAATTTGGCTTGGTAGTAAGCAATTTTCATCAAATGAGGAAGTGATATTCACCGTCAATGAATATTTTGCAGACCTTGACGAAACTTATTTTTCCGACGGGATGAAAAAGCTGGAACGTCGCTGGATCAACTGTATAACCATCAATTGAGATTATATCGAGAAATAAGGTGAGATGTTCACGGAAAAATATATTCCTGGTTTTCTACCAGACTTATCAAACGACCCTTGCATAAACCCAAAGGTACAAGAAACCACGGGAAGACCGAAGGAAAATTGGAATCGGAACGGATTGAAGAGTCCAACGCAGTGAACTAGAAGAAGGAGAACAAGAAGATAATTATTTAGGATGCAACACAGTAATCAAAATAATTTTTTGGCAACACTGAATGTTGAGCGTATAAGGTGCATTTAGAAAATGAACACATGCAACGCTCAGAATATTCATTTCGGACCGGTACTCGTGGGAATATTGATGCAGCACCGTAGGTGCTGTGTGGCCCTGGGACTCCTATTATAGTCGCGCTGTTCGAACGGATATCATGGATTTATCTTTGGTAATAGATACCTCTCAGATAATGCACTAATTACCCCACGTAGTCATTTGTGATTCATGCAAATTCCATTGACTGAAGTGATGCGTTCATTGGTGCTTAGCACACGAACGAAGGGCGTGTCAGTACCCCTCTCACTCTTTCAATAATAATCAGTGCGTTATCTGAGAAGTTTCTGTTAACAAAGATAAATCTATGGCAGCGCGACTGTATCCGACAAATTTTTTTCAGGTTGCAGATAGTTCAGCCTGATCGAGATTTGAAATCAGGACCTCACAAGTATGAAATAGACACGATGACCCTACACCACAAGAATGGTCAAGAGACATATAACGGATAGGATTATCTTAATAGCCCAACACAGTCCAAAGATTTAACAATACTGAGCGTAGTTCTACTACTTTTTTATTTTACTGGGCTAGGATTTCATACTTATATGTATACAATACTAGGACTTTAAGGAGTGAAAATGTTTATAAAATTTAGGAATATTGTAATCTAAGTGAAAATGCTTCTTCATAACCCAACCCAGTCCAACATACTTATACACAACACTGGGGCTTTAAGGAAAGAAAATATTTACACAAATTAGAATTACTATAAAATGAGTGAGAAACTTGTTAGGACAGAATCATTACACGCCCACGTGCTTCATTTCTACAGCAACTCAATATATCATTAACTTCAAATTTAATTTCTAAAGCTATATTTTTGTTTCTTTCCTTCACAAGGAAGGCAAATCAGACTACTCTGCCATCTACAGTTACCATGAAGCTCCGTGCGCTACTTCAGCGCACCATGCGGCTGCATTTAATAATTACTGCAAGGAACATGCGTACGAAACCAATTCCTTTGTTTTTAAAGAATTATCACAAATTGTGTAATTTGATCTGTTGCACTTTTTGTATTCCTTTACAAATTTTTCTATACGCTTATTTCTCCAACTACTTTAGGTTATTCGAGATACCTTATTGTTAAGGTCCCTAGTCAGATCCCTTGGGGATTATGTTCCTCGTGAGCGTCGCTATAAGCGATACCGGTTACCCCGCATGTCTTGCGGTCACTACCGGTAACCACATGATCTCCATTCCAGCCTAAATTAAATTTCAGCTACTCCAAAATTGTTATTCTGGAATATTCAAAATTATACATACCTTCTTCCTAGTTTATTAAGTAACCCTCCAGCGGTGCTCGCTGTCCGTAGCACCCGGTTCATCATTCCCTGAGGAGCAAAAAGCTACCTCCATACACCAACCCCACTTAAATTACACCCGTCATTCTGCAACATCCACATCCCGCCACTACGTGGTTAAGCTCTTCCCAGAGCAGGTACACGTTTTGACCACCCTTCGGGCTGTTCCAAACAGCCTGCCAGATTTGTGCTGCTGCTGCTTATTGTTAATTTTCTTGTCCGTACAAGAGGAATATGGAAATGCAGTAGGTAGTCTCTAACTGATATTCGAACCTTTTCAAAATTGGTCACTAGGTACTCGATGGCTATGTAATTCTCTTCTCTTTGCCTCTTCAAGATATCAAATAATCTGAACAAGCAGCATTTTGGACCATAATTATGAGTGCAGTTTAAGTGTAAAATACGTCAGGCAACTGAGATGTACATTGCTGATGTACATCTGTACGAGTTATCACGAGGGAAACCCGTGTTGTGTACTCATTCTTGTACACATTACCCTTGAATACGCGTATTCTACCTTCTAGTCAGGTCAATCAAGATAAATATTTTTAGAAATTGTTTACATTATTGCATATCTATTTCCTTGTAGGGAATAGAGGAAAACAATAGATGTAAGCAAGAGTCAAATCTTTAAAGATCTGGCTGCTATGTGGTGTTTTTGCGTGTCGGAAGTATTGGTATTGTAAAAGTCAAACAAACAAGGAATATTTCGCAGCCTTTTTTCCCCCTTTTTTTTAATTTGCATCCTCCAACGTTAAGTCATATCGGACGATGAATGAAAGGGGTGGAATGATGCTCAAATGAGTCCAGGGTCCATGGAGCTTTGAGTTACCCGACATTCGTCTTTCAGGATAAGGGAAAACCGCGTAAAAACCTTATCCAGGTAACTCGCCCTGACCGAGATTCGAACTCGGGACCTCTTGAACGTGAGGTAGACATGCTACCACCACGTTACCGAGGCGGGCAGGAATATCTCGGAGCTGGTTCATTACGCTAAACATGCATTTGTGTTTTAGTTAATTGATGGAAACTAAACATTTCTCCACACTAGCCGTTTATAGGCTAAAGTTTTTGATGGATGGAGTCGACATGAAAAATTCAATGCCATGGCCGGGATTTGAACCACGGATCTCCTGGTTTCCGTCCAGTCACTCTTAACCTTTGAGCTACCATGGCCAACGTGCCTTCCTGACATTAAATTCTCCATTTGACTCTTATATTTTCCCGACTCTATCCATGCATTTGTATGTTTTAATGAGATGAAATGGAAAAGATGAAGCAAGAAATGAATATAAAATAAAGAGTAAAATAACTACGGTGAAGTCCACAATGGTAGAAACAAAATCGGAATACAGAAGGTGGACAGAGAAAAGCAATTTTAATTGAAGAGTGTAAATTCTGAAATGCACAAATTGAAAAGTGAAATATTATAACTACGCTGAACTCCGCGATAGAATAAATGAAAGCCAATGAAAGGTGTTAAGAAAGTAACAAATTTGAAGGAAGAAATGAAATGAAATGTCCTAGATGAAACTGGAGTTATGAACTGAAATCGATTAGCAATTATCCGGCATGGAGAAGAATAAGTGGAAGATCTGGACCAACGCGTTAACCCCCTAGAAGGAATTGTGGGTGGCAGTGTCAACGAACTGTCCGAGATGAAACTGGAGTTATGAACTGCAATCGATTAGTAATTACCCGTCGTGGAGAAGAATAAATGAAAGATCTGGACCAACACGTTAACCCCTAGAAGGAATTATGGGCGGCAGTGTCAACGAACTGAACGCCATAGTGCAAGAGATGATTACCGCAAGAATTAAAAACTTGAAGGTCGAAACATCAAGACGCGAAACAACACCCACGCACGACAAACCACCCAAGTATGACTGGACGTCAACCGTTGACAAATTTCACCGAAAGTTTGCCTTTGTCGCCGTCCACAACCAATGGACGATAGCAGAAGCGGCACACTTGATAGCCAGTCTTCAAGACGAGCATGGGTTAAAGATTTATTGTCGTCGATGCACACAAATATTGTTGATCCGGTAAGTTTAAAATCTCGATCGAGAATGGGGCAGAGGAAACAGAAAGAGGAAAGGTGGGAGAGACAATTGCGCTGTAAATCTGGCAACAGTTAAGATATGTATCCAGGAGACTGCTGTCAACCGATGTTTAACGGGGTGAGGTAAGAATATGACAAGGTTTTTCTTCTCCTAAAGCCAGCTGTAACGGCGAAGCTTGACCCCAATGAACTATTGACACGACCAAAGTGCAGATGTTTTGAGCTTTGGCAATCCTGAATGTTATAGGTGCCATCTAACGTTACCAATGGAGTTTGACATTGTTAACCATAATCTACTTCAGACATTTTGTTAATGGAGAGTCATTTGTTTTGTTTACATTAACTTGAAAACTGTCTCAACAAAAACATGGAATTAGCCAGTGATAATGTTCTGCAATTATTTATTACGACGTTCAACGTGGATTATCAAGACACGAGTGCATCGATCAACTAACTTCCACATTTGGCGATGAAGCTTCATCACTGTGAAACGCTGGTATAACGAATTTAATTGTAGCCGCCGTTCGCTCAATGACGAAGTTCGTGAAGGTCATCCAAAATCAGTGTTGTGCCAGACAACATTGTTGCTGTACAAAAACTAATAATGCAAAATCGTCATGAATCATATTGTGAAGTTGAAGCAACTCTTGACGACTGGTGTACAAAAATGCTCAAGAAATACAATGGCGGTGCCTCAAAAGACGTATATAAGATTGTAACAGGTGACGAAACATGGATCTATGAGTATGAGCCGGAACGTAAACAGCAGTCGACTGGATGGTTGTTTCAAGATGAAGCAAATCCAATAAAAGTTGTTCGCACTCGAAGCAAATGGTCGCTTGCTTTTACAGCAAAAAATCAAAACGGGAATGGTACACAACCATTTGTATGCCGGAGGTCTTCGGTGAAGTAAGGAAGTACCGTAGGATCCTTGTTCATAAAGACAATGCGAGTGCGCACGCATCACGTCTAACAATAGAATGTTTCAAGGCTGAAAAATCGAATTGATGGGTCATCCACCATACAGTCCTGATTTGACACCCAGTGACTTCTTTGTGTTGCCAACAATCAAGAATAAATTGCGTGGACAACGATTTTCTTTAACAGAAGTAGCCGTTGATGCCTTCAGAAACCATGTTTTGGAGGTGTCTCAAGAAGACTGGAATAAACGCTTTGAGATATGGTTCAGACAGATGCAAATATGTATTGATCATAAAGGAGAATATTTTGAAAAACAATAAAGCTGTTCACGCTTATAAATATTTCAAAACATTAATTTGTTCGTTTTCGTAGAATATTTCCTTCATCCAGGTAAAATGAAATGTGTAGTGTTTAACGCCCGCTTTTACTACATACGGCACCGCAGGCGGTGACACTGATGATGCATGAGATGAATATGGAGCACCGGTGGAATGAGTTGGCGGGGGAAACCGGAGGTCCCGGAGAAAACCCGCCCCAACGCCGTGTTGTCATCCAGGTAAATAATTTATATCTATAATTAATTAATGATTTAAGAATTCACCATCACACAAGAAAGTATAATTTTTACCATTATTTTGGGCTGTATTTTACAGTTCTACAATTATATGAATATTATGAAGCTCCTTAATCCATCTCAACCTAGTAAAATTTTAATTAAATTAGGGCTAATACTGCTATATCACATAAATGTCAACTAGATAGTCTGTAATTTCATATTCGGAGCGGTCTATAAGTTGTATATGACAACACAAATTACAAAGCGTCTTCGGAGTCATTAACTACAGTGCCCGCCTCGGTAGCGTAGATGGTAGCGTGCCTGCCTCACGTTCAAGAGATACCGAGTTGAAATCTCGGTCAGGGCGAGTTATCTAGATAAGGTATTTTCCGAGTTTTTCCTTATTCTGATTGACGAATGTCGGGTAACTCTAAGTTCCATGGACCCCGGACTCATTAGCATCATTTCATCCATTTCACTCATCGTCCGATATGACTTAACGTTGGAGAATGTAAATTGAAAAAAAAAAAAAAAAAAAAAAAAAAAAAAAAAACCTATTTTCATTCTAGCGCCGCCGCAGCGCTTCGGTCGCCGTTGCGTATATATTATGCTTTAGTCTTCCTTGTGCACTGGCTCTCAACTGTGGCCATTTCGATTGCTCTAGGTTGTATTTTCTATTTTCTATGCACATTTAAAATATTTAAGACAATTACTGACCACGCTAACTGTGAGATGCGTGCTGTAATTCGCTTTTTGAATACAAGGAATTTGTAACCAGCCGAAATGTATCGGCAATATAAAAGATGTTTATAGAGAAGACACGATGAGTGATGGAATGGTAAGAAAGTGAGTTAAAATGCTTAATGGAGGTCACACAAACGTACATGATGTGGCTCGTAGTGGCCGCTTTCTGATGTCAACGATAATTCAGTAAGGAAAGTTGATGAAAAAGCCCAGGAGAGCAGAAGTTGAAAGCGTTTCAGATGAATTTCCGTAAATTTCAATAACTGTTTCATATGAAATAGTTGCAGAGCACTTAGGCTATCATAAGGTGTGTTCACGTTGGGTTCCTAAAATGCTCAGTGATGTATACAAAACAAGGAGACCTAGCAGTGCTTTGATATTTCTCGCACGATACAATGAAGAGGTAGAGAATTTTATAAACCAAATTGTGACAGATAAATACTTGGATTCGTCATATCACACCAGAATCCAAACAACAATCAATGGATACACTCATTCCCCGGAAAAATGGTTCAAAACGCCAATGTCAGCGCAAAAAATCATGTGCCTTGTGTTCTGTGACAGGAAAGGAGTTTTGCTTACTGAATTTCTTTCTAGAGGCGAAACCATTAGCGCGACACGATATTGTGAGATTTTGGGGAAACTTCAGCGTGCTATTCCAAACATACGGAGAGGAACGCTCAGTAAAGGAATTGTGTTGCTCCATGATAATGCTAGCCCCATACTGCTGGTGACACTCAAACAGTGATTCAATAGTTTCGTTGGGAGCAATGCATCCACCGTACAGCCCGGCGCCGTCTGACAACTTGCTCATGCACATGCAGCCAGCGCTTTGGATCTGACGATGAAGTGGGGTCATGGCTATCATCACTGGCGGGAGTTTTGTGTGCGGAAAAGCCGATCACCCCTACAGCAAGTGTTTGAACAGTGGCGGAAATTGTGTAGCTAGAAAAATAGTTTAAGGTGTGCTCTTTCAGCAAAAAATAAAACTGGCTGAAAAAACCCATTGTTTTGCTGTTTTTTTTCAAAACGGCAGTTACTTTCCGAACAAGCCTTATAATAGTGATTTTGTTTTACTCATAGAATTATTCGTAGAATAAATCTACATCTCTAACACCTGTCATAAAGATTTAGGACTTTGTTCCAAATTTACCCTCTATAATTTGTTCACGTTTCGGGTGTGCCGTTCTTAGGGAAGAGTGACCAACATCTGTGCGACGAGTAAAGGGTACGTGGCGAGCGAAGCCCATCAGGTCATAGTGAGTTGTGCTACATTGATGGGGTGTTCTGGTTTCGAGATTTATAGGTTAAGAGCTGAGTGCATTTGTGTGTAAATTGCTTCAAATATTGCTATTTTCGCGGATTGCAGTAGTACACTTGGGTTCGCAGCGTGTTTTGCGCATGCGCCATCTTAACCATGCTGAGTACTTTGACATTGACAATGTATTTCGCGTATAAGAAAATGTCTGAAAAAGGGAGAACAGGTTGGTTACAGATCCAAGTACTCGTACTTCTTCTAAACTGCCTGTTTCGTTTGATTTTGAACCAACAGTAGAACAATAAGAGATACTTTATTTCCTTTAAGAGCTTTACAGAGGTATGTTCGCTATAAAACGTTTCAGGTACCAAATTCTACGAATTTCTGTCAAGCATAACCACTCATGTGCAAATGTGATCTAGAAAACCGAACGCTCAGCCACTAAGAGACGATAGTTATTCTGTAAAAGGTAAACTGCCGTCGGACATAGCTGACTGGATTCTGCACGTGTCCTTAGAATTGCGACAGAAGACTGGGCTGAAATAGCCTGCTGTTAGTCGGCCTTGAACTCTCTGGTCCGGCAGCGAAAACGAAAATACTGCACTGCTTTCACTACCAGCCAACAAACTTGCTTCGCATGTATGCAATAAGCGTTTTTGGCAAACTTCTTGCTTGCTCTTTCAGGTACTACGTGTTTCGTAATAATAATACACTGTACGCTAACAACTGTAACACTGATTAATACATTCTCAGAGCATTAAACCGAAAGGAAAACACAAATTTATACCTTCCCTACTAAGTAAATACCTAACAGCAAGCAGATGAAGTGTTGTATTCCCTTTTAATGGGAAATCTATTCGTTTCTCCTCAAAAGTAGTGCTACCACCTCCTCAGGTAAAATTGTTTTAGTGAAACTGTTAAAACTAGATACAGACAGTGAGTGCTTTTTGTGTTTCATTTCCTTCATTATCCTATGTAAAAATTACAGCTGGTTATTTGTTGGCCCCAAATTCGAAATCTGATCATGGACAGTCAGTACGAGAATACTGTCACCGATCGCATTGTTTCGCTGGAGCCACCGCAAAGCCAGAGCTGCTCGTGGGCAGGAAAGAAAGAGACAGATAGTGGCGCGCAGAATTGGACGCTTGCAGAGAGAGGGAAAGAAAGAAAGAAACAGAGTGATGTCTGGATAGTTCCTTCTTTCTCTCGCTGCGTCGCGATTGTTATCGAACGATCGACTGCATTCTAGAACAATGACTGGAGGTATAAAAGCCCGGCAAAGTGTTAGAGCGTAGTCAGTTGTTAATGGTGTAGTTGTGTGAGTTGTGTGATGCTTATTGCGACAGTAGACATTTGAAGTGTACCGCAGTGGTTTCTTTCGTTTGTTACGTGCAGCGGGGCGAACGAGACGACCTTAAAGACTGTTGTGTATGGCACGTCTTTTACTGCTGTAAGGAGTGTACAAAGTTACTGTTTACTGCAACAAAGAGCATTTTAAATTTCTGCAAACAAGACTAAAGGAAACAAGCAGGAAAATGTATATGGAACATTATTAGAAAGAGGGAAGATTTTAAAATACCAGAATTGGCAGCGGAGAAGGCCTCAACAATAGTAATGGATGAATATAATCAACAAAGACAGCAGCAACGATGAGTAAGGGACAATATTCAACATAGATATCGTGAACCACCTTCCACACCAAGAAGATCTGAACGACTTCGAGGACAGAATATGGATACCTAGCTTCAACAACCAATGGAAGAAGAGGAACATTACCTAGTCGAAGGATTAATAGAAGAGGACAATCTTGGATTTAACAGAAGGATTTGAAGCGAAAGAAGAAGACAACATCAACACAAGAACAAAAGGATAGGTGATTTATTAGTGATAGGAAGGTAGAAGTAGTTTAGATTGTGAAAATTGTAAGTTACAATTGTAGCAATTAGATTAGTTAGGTTAGTGTAGGTTAGCTATTCTACAAAATGTTTGTAAATGTCAATATAATTATGTTTGAGTAAATATAAAATTGTAATACTGTGTCTTGGCATAGCATCTAGAGGCCAAGACATAGGAAATGCAGAATAAAAAAGAACAAAAAAAGAACGACAAGACTATTAATTCTACGAACCCGCAAAGTCGCAATACTGTGATTAGATAACTGAAGGATACCCTGAGTGCTTTCAGAAATGTTGTTTTTAATTTCCTTGGAAATAAAAATGTCCTAAATTGTGTTAACATAGTAAAACTGATCATACAAGATTTCAAAGAAATAGGTTGCAACATGAATGTCAAAAGTGCATTTTCTTCATTTCCCTGACAATTTAAGACATTTTAGTGAGGAACAGGGTAAAAGATATCACTAATATATAAAAATATGGAGATAAGGTATCAATGGAAGTAGAGTATTCCCATGATGGTGGATGAGTATTGGATGTTAAAAAGGGATTGTCTGAACAACATGCGAGAAGGTCAAAGAAGAGAAAATTGTAAGTGCAATATTGAGATAAGGTTATGAATGTGCTTGTAATTATTATTAATTAATTATTAATTAGTGTCAAATAACAAATTACAATTAAGGCCTAGTATTTCACATAAAATTCTTTCTGCAAGTAATTTTTATTACGTTTCAGAAAGATTTAATTTCATTTCTGTTATTATGAATATTTTAAAAAGTGATGTGATGGGAGAAAAGGGAAATTATTTTCGAATTTAGCAGAAAATGTCTGTGTAGGATCACCTTTCAGATTAAAAAATAAGTTTTGAAATGCAGAACAGTGTTATCATTTCCATTTCCATAAGTTTTGTAGCATTAGTCATTTTGCACTTTGTTGCTTTTGCTTTCTGTACTATGTGTTTAAGAGAGGAAATAATATATTTAAAAAAGAGGTTCAGTGTGTATGTGTGTGTGTGTGCGTGAGAACAACAGAACCCAAGAAACTGGAGAGTTAACACAAATATGTAACAAATTCAGCGTCTTCCAAGAAAGCAACAGTAAGATTTTTTAGAAAATGCTCTCATATTAAACTACCCTTGTACCGAAAATGTTTCAAAAACCTCGACTTTCCAAAATATTTTCACATTAAATGCATATCTTAAATATTCTGGAAATAGAGTTTTATTCTATGCCGGCGCCATGCTTAATTTATGTGGCGATGTAAAAAAGCGGAAAAACGTACTACTCCGCCGGCGACTGTGAATGGAGGAAATAGTCGCGTGATTTTTCCACCACGTGGCAAACATGTGCGCTGCCAAAGAACTTCTATGAAAGGTTTTGCTTTGCCGTTTTTTTATATTTGAATAGCTTACGTGGTAGCGCTTTTTCGTTAGAATAATTTGCAAAGGTTTGTGTATTGTGCAATACATTTTTCTGTCTGCATGATATAATTTGACTGAATGCTTACAACATTTGCAGGGAAACTGTGAAATATTTAATTTTTTCAGCTATTTGTGTAACTAATTCTCCCACTTCTTTCTGCTTTTGAACTGCGTGCACTCTGGTTAATAAACACAAAATGCGCTTACACTTACTAAATAAATATTAATTAATTACTATTGGACCGTAATAATGTGATGTTGTTTATATAATTTTTCATTAGATGTAACACAAACTATATTTTTCATAAACAGCCAATGATATCGCACACGTACGTGTGCTTTTGTTTACATCGCCACATAAACTAATAACAGCGTCGGTTTAGATGTCTTTTCCGTAAGTATAAATCCTAAAAACAACAAAAAAAGGTTCTACTCAAAGGAATGTACACGGTGTTCAAAATTTGACGTCATCAATAGCATCGCTGATGGAGTGAGTTCATATATGACTCCCCTAGCGGCTTGCGATAGTATTTAATATGCTGACAGCAGCTTTGAGGCCTCCCTCTACCGGCAGGTAGTTATACTATTTGAGAGGTGGGTTATGCCCCCTAATGTAAAGCTGGGTAATTTCACCTGGTGCATAGACACGATAGCTGTTTTAGTTCCTTTTAATGAATGTGAACACTATTATTTGACGGATAATTACAAACAATATCGTGTAATTTGGTATTTCTCTTCATATAATTTAATAAAGGAATGCCAAATTTTAACAGTATTAGTTTTAAAACATTTTAGTAGAGAAACAGATTTTTCTTGTCCTTTCAACACTGCACGTCATATCGAACGATGAATAAAACGGGTGATTGATACTCAAATCAGTCCAGGGTCCCTAGAACTCAGAGGTACCCAACATTCGTCTTCGTAGGATAAGGGAAAACCTTGGAAAAAACCATATCCAGGTAACTCATCCTCAGCGAGATTCAAACTCGCGACCTCTTGAGTGTAATTTACACACGCTACCTCACACCACGGAGGCAAGCAAGAAATAGACTATTTATATTGTCACCGACCTTATGTGTGGACGGAGGACGCCGAAGACACTTTCCAGCACCTGAAGGAAACCCTGTGCAGTGCCCCAATTTTGGGTTTCCCACAACTGGGTGGCGCCTTCATTGTGGACACCGACGCTAGCGACCATTGCATTGGAGGTGTCCTATCGCAGATCCAGGACGGCCATGAGCGGGTGATAGCCTACTACAGCAAGACGCTATCCAAGGCAGAGAAGAACTACTGCGTCACCCGACGAGAATTATTGGCGGTAGTAAAGACCTTGGAGCACTTCCACAAGTACCTGTACGGTCAGCCATTCCACCTGAGAACTGACCATTCCGCCCTAACCTGGCTATTGAGCTTTAAGAACCTGGAAGGCCAGACAGCACGTTGGGTCCAGAGGCTGCAGGAGTACGACTTCACCTCGGAACATCGTAGAGGGAAGAGCCACGGTAACGCTGACACCATGTCCCGAAGACCCTGTCCAGAAGAGTGCGGCCAGTGCACAAGAGTGGAAGAGAAGGAGCGTGCCGCAGCAGTCCGAGTAGTTGTGGCAGTGCCTGCTGAAGGCTGGGTTAGCGCAGGCCTGAGGAGGGAGCAGCTGGCGGACGCAGACTTGGGGCCACTCTTAAGGGAAGTGGAGGCAGGAACGAGACCAACCTGGGAGGACATCGCACCGAGGAGCGCCACCTATAAGTCGTACTGGGCCCAATGGGACTCGTTGAAGACCAGAGAGGGCGTGCTGTTCCGGGTATGGGAACCACCCGATGGGAAGACGCAGAGAGAACAGTTGGTACTTCCCCGGAGTAAGGTACCGGAAGTCTTGGAAGAAGTGCACGCTGGTACTTCAAGAGCGAACCTGGGAGCGAACCGAACGATTGACAAACTTCGGCAGTGCTACTACTGGCTGAGACTCCGAGCAGATGCTGGTGGTGCACCTGGACCGCCTGGCACGCTACGATGGTGCTGTTCGGGACGACCAGCTTTGAGGAGGGAGCAGTGTCACCCGATCGTTGGAATACCCTATAGAAGCAGCTGTGAGCGGGCGAGCAGGGGAGGTCCGTGTTAGCCACGCCCCCCTCGTTTGTCTTATAGTGGTGACAGGAGGTGGCTGGGAGAAAAAACATCACTGTGCCGTCTCTTTCTGTTCCACCTGTGTTCTCGAACTTACGGGATATTTCCTCTAATCTAGAACCTTCCGATCGACCCGCTGGCCCTATATAAGCAGCACGTCAGGCAAGAGGAGTCAGTCAGACAGTTAGTCAGTGTTGACGTGCTAGCGAAGGAGCGCCGTGTTAATGAACGAGAAGACTGTGCAACGGAAGACTTTACGTAATTGTGTACGTGCATCGGAACGGTAACGGACGAACTGGTGAATCGTAATTGTGTGCATTACGTAATTTTGTGTAATTGGCAAGTGTTCAACTGTAAGTCCGTGGAAATAAAGAACATTGTTGAGTTTGTGTAATTGGACTTTTCATTTCACGAGCCCACAAAGTCACAATATTATATATTATAATATTTATTTATTATATTTATTACTTTAAAATTGGGACCAGTCATTTTATGACGTCCAGTGTCTCTCACTTTGCAAGTAAGTTATCCTGTGTTGGAAAATTTTGATGCACTTATTGGTTTTAAAAGAAACAAGGGTATCAACATTAATAGACATTTTAATTAAGCGTGAGAATGACCAAAAGAATGTATCATATACTGATAAAATGTAAGACGTTTATGTTGCAAACAAAAGTATATCAATTCGATGGTACCCGGACACTTTTGACAACATTACGCTCCGAGGTCTCAATGCCGGATAGCGTGGCATAAACTACTTTATGCAGTGATTTAAATTATATTTATATGCCGCACCAATTTCAAGCTAATGCCAAAATAGCATTCAATCATAAAGACACGGTGCTCTGTTCTCATATCCATGGTGCTAACCTTAGAGTAGAAACGTGCTACTTATAGATATGTACTATAATTTTAATCACGATTACCAAAAGAGGGGTGAAAGGAGAGGCTCGTTTTATTATTTATCAGCGCAATCACACTCAGAGCGCTTTAATTTGCGCACTGTTTCACAAACATTACCGCTTCTTCTCCGTAGAGGGCACTATGATTTCGAGATAGACTCACCAGTCAACTATGACGTCATTCTTGCTCTATCGGAGGGCGAGAAATCAAGAATAAAAATGAACACATTGTATATTCGGTTAAAGAACCAATTTATGTTAAACACTTTTTCTCTTCGATGGCCATATGGGTTTTTCCTACAGCTAAAAATGTAAACACATTTTCTGTGAAGTTAACCATTTCCAAAATATGTCTTGTACTGATTTGAAGTTTCTAATGTTAATACTTTTTTTAGAAATGGGAATCGTTATTCTTTCCAGTTATACAAAGAGAATGGAAATACAAAGTCATTACGTAACGGCCAGCTCTCAAAGGATTTGATTATCACTTAAGCCTACTGTATTCTATTCCCATTGTTAAAAACGTTTATACACTTTATTATCTTACCTAAGCTGAAGTAGATGAATGGATAAGCTTTTCAAATAATAATTTATTGGCATCATTTGAAATGTGTTTATGATCCAACATGTTATCTACTGTGGTTAGTTACCTTAATCATACGCCTACTACACCTTTTGGCAATACTAGAAAGCAATTGTGAAAATATAATATTTATTGGTTAGTCATAATCAATTTCTTGACCTCACTCACCATAACATTTTCTTTGCCCCACTTTTCCATAAGTGCATGACTCATCGTGAAGACCCGCTACTTTAGGGCGGTACACTCACTGTATTGATAGGGGACACTGGCACTGGTTTCATCTCGGGGATTGGGACACATATCGAACAGCCCTCTGCAGTTGAATGTGCTAACTACATACAGAGGCCGACAGAAGTATTCGAATAATGTAACATGTAACATTGCACGTACCAGAAATACTGTAATATTTATTTGACAGCGTTGAATTATGTGTGTCTCGTAAACAATATTTAAAATATCACTTTGCGTGTATTTCTTACACAATCTGTACTGTATTTATTCTATTGTTCCGCTTATTGGAGGACATAAGTATTCGAACGTACCCAATCTAACAGAAAGAAAGGTGTTTGGACGTACCCTAGACGCCCCTACCACATAGCAGTTGTGTTTATGATATGTCTCGAAAGAGTGTACTCAAAGTTATTGAGCCGATTGTGAACTCTCGGGTAGTATGGGATGGAAAGGTAAGGAGACAATGGTGACAGAAAGGAATATCGTGATAAATATGTATAAACAAAACAAATATCTCCCTGAAATTGCCAAAACCATTAACAGAGACAAAATTACAGTGTTCTGCATTATACAACGCTTCAAACTGTCAAATACCGTTGAAAATAAACCTAGAAATGGCGCTCCTTCTAAACTCACCACCAGAGACAGGAGGCAAATAATAAAAACGGTGAAGCAGAATCCCAGAGTCACTGCATCTGAGATTAGAGGATGCCTTGAGCAATATTCTGGCACTGTGGTTCACACCAGAACAGTTGAACTGGTTTTAAATAGTACTGGGTACAATACCCGCGTACCTAGGAAGAAACCCTATGTTAATAAGGCAAATAAGAAAAAGCGTATAGAATTTCCTAAACAGTCTGTGGTGAAGCCAACAGAATTCTGGGATGAGGTTCTGTGGTCGGACGAGAGTAAATTCTGCTTATACAAGAGTGATGGACGTCTGTCTTAAAGTGTAAAGACTGCCAAATACAGAGTGGGAACCTAATAACATGGTAGCTACATTGAAACATGGTGGCAGGTGTAATGGTATGGGGCTATATAGCTTCATCTGGCTTTGGGGAACTGGTGTTCATAGATGGGATCACGGACAAATTTGAATACAAGAGGATTCTTGAAAACAATCTTAAAAAGAGTGCAGAGAAGCTGGAATTAGGGAGTGATTATTACTTCCAGCAGGACAACGATCAGAAGTATACTGCTGAAGTTGTAAGGCTTTGGAATGTGTACAACACTCCTCACACTTTGAAGACCCCGCCCCAGTCTCCAGATTTAAATCCTATAGAGAACATCTGGAAGGAACTCGAGGAGCGTGTGAGGAAGCATCATATCAGAGGCAAGGACCATCTGAAAGAACTTCTTCAGAGTGGAGAAATATGGACTCTGCAGTCACTAAACAACACATACACACAGTGACCAAACAATTATCAGCAGTAATGCAAAGAAAGTGGATGATAACTAAATACTATCTCACTATCTCACGAGGAGCGTGTGAGGAAGCAGGACATCAGAAGCAAGGACCATCTGAAAGAACTTCTTCAAACAGAGTGGAGAAATATGGACTCTGCAGTCACTAAACAACACACGCACAGACAATGCCCAAACGATTATCAGCAGGTTTTTTTTTTTTTTTTTTTTTTTTTTTTTTTTTTTTTTTTTTGTAGTTTTACGTCCTCCAACGTTAAGTCATATCGGACGGCGAATGAAAGGGTTGAAATAATGTTCAAATGTGTCCAGGGTCCATGGAGCTTACAGCTACCTGACATTTGTCTGTAAGGATTAGGGAAAACCCCGGATAAAACCTTATCCATAAACTCACCCTGGCCGAGATTCGAACTCGGGACCTCTTGAACGTTATCAGCAGTAATTCAAAGAAAGGGGGTGATAACTAAATACTAGCTGTTCTCTGTTCGAATACTTATGTCCAGATGTAAAGTAACCGTTTTATATCTCCCCGTAATGAAAATTAGTTTCAGTTGCTATTTATGAGTTTATTTGTTTAATGGAAGACTCAAGTTTATTTTGTATCAGTTGTATTTACGTATGCTTACTCTGCGTAGCTTTAAAATAATATAAGTAATAAATATGTTTGCGTTCGAATACTTACGTCGGCCTCTGTAGTTCCTTCTGGCGAAGTCTAACACATGCTATAAATACCTACTTATTATATTTTTAAATGTGCTAATTGATCATTCATATTTAACATGTTATCTAGTTAGTTATTATATTTATACATTTTTGTGTGCTTATCTGCAAAACAGTTTTATAACAGCTTATTACGGTGAGTAAACACAAATGTTGTTTTGGTATGTTATAACTGCTTATGTATTTCTTTCTTAATTTGAAACAATTCCCATATAAAAATAATGAATAGACAACGAGAAGTGTAAAAGAACTGTGGTTGGATAAAACACTATTATATGTCTATAACGTATACACATGTATGAGTAGAACATTGCTACTGAAAATTGCAAACACGTAACCATAAAACATTTTAATAACATACGACACATTCTTCATGCCATTAATATTTAAAGAAAAAATATCCCTTGTCAACGAAATGGAGTCGAGATTGGTGACTGAAGATTTAAACAATTTGGACATGATATACAATTCAGACAAGAATCTTCAGTTGTCACTGTGGTCGAATAGTGGGCTCTTAACCTAGAGGTCCTTATCTGAAAGTGTGAAGTTGGGAGTGAATGTGAGGTGTTTAATACTAGAAATTATTAAAACAGACATTAAGAAAAACCTTTTGTAATAAACGTCATCAAACTAACCCTGCATAACAGCCTTTTGTGAGTCAAGACCTATCGCGTTCAACAGCTCTGCCTATTACAGCGTCGTGAACGGGGTGCAAACTGGAGGGTGGGACGTGTTCAGCATTTCAGTATCTCCCAGACGCTTTGTGCAACCAGAGCCGCTACTTCCCAATAGAGTAGCTACTAATTTGGCCCCTTGGAGATCTAAAGAGGCTGACTACAGATAGATATGCACAGAGCATCTACCTGAAAGTCCGAAGACCTCGGCCTCCTTCTACCCGGGAGCGATGGAAACTCCGGGGCACTTTCCATAGGGCAATTTCTTATTACTTTAAAAATCCCCCCTTCGACAACCGTCAAGACGGAATGGAAGTGAATACGCCACTTACGCGCGTCAACCCCGCAGGAATGGCTACCGAATAACCTCGGTGGGGCCTCCAGGTGATGTAGCACACCTTCTACTAGCTCTGGGACTTCTTAGGTAACCGTCTACCCCCTCCGGGAGGCCGAGTCCTAGGCGGAGGTACCCGATCTCCCACGGGTGTCGGGAACACAGTCCCCTCGAGTCCAACCCAATCCAAAAAACTCCCCTTCGGGAGGGGCTCAAATGTTCCGCCCGGGGTTCCTTTCATAACGTCAGAGGTACCACGAGTTCTAAGGATCCTCAGCGCCCTCACCACAGCAGCTGAAGCAGTTGGATTCCCTCCCCTACACAGTTGAGTCCAGGGGGTCTACGCCCATCAGTCCTGGACCCGTAGGACCAAGGCCCGGGCCTCTTAAAACCAGATTTTCAGATTTTTCAGTCTGGCTCTACCCTTACATAGTGCATCCTACACACGGTTAGTGTGAAAGAACAATTAATTCTCATTAGTTGTACCTAATAGTGGTCCGAACTATAAAGCCCGGGCCTTAAAGTACTTACAGCATAGTAAGTCGCCATTAAGGTAGTTGTCTCATGTGTTTATGAGAACTCCTTGTGGTTTACCGGGAGAAACACGAGTCACTTGGAGAATTTAATGTCATGTTGGCACATTAGCCATAGTAGCTCAATGGTTAGAGCGGCTGGACGGAGACCAGAAGATCCGTGGTTCAAATCCCGGTTATGGCATCGAATTTTTCAGTCTGACTCTACTCTTTCTAGAAAAAATAATTTTCATTAATGACTCAAAGAACTAAGGCAACTTTTCAGTACTCTTTCTATTGTATAGTAACACGCAGATCATGTATTGCAAGACTGCTCACACTGATAGCAGGATAACATTGGATCTCCTTAAAAACAACTCGAAACACAATTACCTGACTGAGGCAGTCAAAGCTAAAATCCTCGACCTGAGAACATCAGACTGGATGCTGCATTTTGGATGGGTAAAAGCACACTCGGGTATATATGGCAATGAAATAGTAGACAGACTAGCAAAAGAGGCTGCTGGGGAAGATCGTGAAATACAATATAATAAAACACCTAAAGAAGTCCTGATAAGCATGGAGAGAGACACTGAACTGAACGCATGGCAACTACAATAGATAGCATCAAGAAAAGGAGCCATCACCAAAGAATTCTTCCCATCTGTGAGAAATAGACTAAAACAAGAACTGCCCATTTACCATGAGTTTACAGCAATTGTTACAGGACATGGAAAGCTCTGTTCATACCGCCATCGATTTGCTTTACTAGATAGCCCAGTATGCAAATGTCAAGAAGAGGACCAAACAGTAGACCACATAATATTCCGATGTCCAATCATAAACAAAGAACCGAAATTATCAGGAAAATAAAAAGCAGACAATGCGCGTAGCCCATTACCAAAGAGGAACTTACTAACACACATCTAACATGTTTCGTCAAATTTGTTAAATATAGAGTAGGCAAATGAAACATACAAATTCAATAAAACTGCTAATTAATTGCAACTATTTTAATAAGAATATTGTAAAGTATTGTGCGAAACATTTCAATACAAATACAAGATATGTAAAATCATTGTAAAATTATTGTAAAAGTTGTATACAATGTAAATAAAATAAGGCATGTAGTATTCCTAAGGAATGGGGCATGCCAGGTTAAATTAAAAAAACAAAAGCTACAAGCAGACATATTTCTGGTTCCCCTCTCCAATCAGACGTTCCAATTTTCCCAAGAGCTGTCCCACACTGCGTGAAATGTTAGCCTAAAACTGAGGAAGTATGCAATTCACACACTTCTGTTAATAACGTACAACTTTACAAGAATTTCCTATTTTTCACGAGTAAATACCAGTTTATGTAAAATGCTAATGCTATTGAAATCCACTTACATTTGTATTTAAAGCGTCACATAAAACAAAATAATAAACGTCTCTTCACACACTACAGAGACCATGTGAAAAAATTGCCAGTGCTTTCTAACTATCGAAGGGTTCCGATTGCTTCCGGAAACCTACGAAGTATGGAATTCAAGGTTACGAATGCGTAAATACATGATTGAATGAACTCGCGCAAATGGTTACTCGAATCCAAGCAGCTATCAAATTGTCCTCAGTACCGCTATGTTCGCGAATAATTTTGCATGTATCCAGAGCAAGTGAATTATTGTTTGGAATGAATTTTCTTGTTTCCCCCCTTTTTCTCCTGAAATGATTGGGGAAGCGGCGCTTCATTTCACGCTTTGTCACTGACGTAAATAACAGGCTGCGGTGGGAGGATTCTCTTGAACATTATTGTGCTTCATTCTTGAAAGATGCTGAACTTAAATGACAATATAAGAAATACAACTTCCGGCAAGTTAACAAATTTTCCGATAATTATGTTGGATGTGATCCTTTTAAGGATCTTATAAGGATCCTTTAAGGATCATTTATTTTAAGAATCTAACCAAAGCATTCTCGGGTTTAATTAAAACATTGCTAAAATAGAATAATAAAATCCACGAAAGTGATTAAGTTTATTTTAATCTATCATAACCACGTGACGTGTTGCATATACCCCGCCTCAGAAGCGTAGATGGTAGCGTGTATGCCTCAGGTTCAAGAGGTCCTGAGTTCGAATCTCGGTCAGGGTGAGTTACCTGGATAAGGTTTTTTCTCGGGGATTTCCCCTATGCTGAAAGACGAATGTCAGGTAACTCTAAGCTCTGTGGACCCTTGTGGACCATTTCACCGATTCCATTCATCGTGCGATATGACATAACGTTGGAGAATGTAAATTACAAAAACAAAAAATACCCCATTTCCCGGATTTAACTCCAATGGTCATATCGGCGGCCGTTCTCCTTTGGAGGATCTCGAAGGTGTTAACTAATATTCGTTGGGTTTTAATCATTAGATCACGCACACATTCACACTCTCATTCATACTTGCAAACCTTGGGGAAGATGAATTATTTTCGTCGGAGAAAAATCCCCATCCCCATCGCCGGGAACCAAACCCGGCACGCCTAGCACGGCAGGCAAGTGCTTTACCGACTGAGCTTCGGGGCCAGCCTGTTGCAGTTCTTATGTACCGTTCCAACGGATCTAGTTAATCGTCATTTGTTACTGTAATGATTATCTAAATTACCGTGTTCGGCAAAGGAAGAACAACATGTTACGCCCCATTGCATCACAAAAGATAATTAGCATACCCATTTAGATGCGGTAGGAAGCGTTCAACGATCCCAGCACTTCATCATCATAGATGTAATCCTATGATGATAGGATAGCACAAAAGTGACGTGTCTTTACGTGAGTGGGTCTATATTCATTTTGGATCACGAAAGTTACCATAAGTTTCTTGTATTGCAAGTTTGAATTCTTCTTGGAGATACTAAACATTAGCGAATTTTATATATTTTATATGAGTCTCGATAGATTCAAAGTTTTTATTTGGCTGTGCATTAGCCAATTAACATATCTCGAACCTCCATAGGGCAGATATATATCTGAGTAAGTGTTATTGGTAATAACAGCCACTTCCAATGGACAGCAAAAAGGGGGAAAAGATAAGAACATTAAATTTTGAAGCATGTCATTTAGATAAATGGAATATTTCAACATGTAATACCTCTTGTGATAGCGAACACTATGAAAATGTTCGACGAAATTATGTATATTGATCCCTTCAGTTTTATGCACTGAGCGGAATTCAGGTTAATCCCAGAAAAATCACATTTAATTTATTTGTCATGTAAATATTCTGACGCAACGGCTATGAAACAATTCTTTCGGGAGAACAACGCTCGGCAGTTGGAACTGTAAACATTTAAGCAGCGTGAGTAAACAGGAACAGCAGTGTCATAGTATAACCAGAACCTTCTAGAAGTTTCTCTATCTAGAACGTTCTGTAAATTTGCGAACGGCCGTGTAAGCAAGCACGTGAGTAAACCAATCGGCGATGCCTTTCTTGTGTGATGAAAAACGATACCTTCTGAGCGACTTTGTAAAGACTGTGGTGATGTACAGTGAGACCTGTTATTGCAAAAGATTGGAGACTTCCTGTGTTCGACTCCCCAGAGAATGAGTGTGAACATAAAAATGAAATGACAGTGAACTAATTCACATTGCTGAAGTGTGAGTTAAGTGAAATATCAGAGAAATTTCAACACTGAGAGTGAAAACTGAGTGAAGTGATAGCTTTAAAAATTCTTCTTCTTCTTATGGCGCTACAGTCTTGGATGAACCTTGGCCTTTCCATCCATGACGGTCACATGCTGCTCTCCTCCACTTTCTACATCCCAGCTTCCGCAAATCCTCTTCCATTCCATCCAATCCTCTTCCATTCTTGTTCGGGGTCGATCACGGCCTCTTTGCCCTCCAGGGTTCCCAAAGAGAAGCTTCTTCCTTACCTCGGACTCCATTCTTGCCACATGACCCGCCCATCTGATCCTTCCTGATTTTATGATTCCTGTTACAGGGGCATCAACATATATAGTGTACAATTCAGCATTGTACCTTTTCTTCCATCGTTCTTTATCATTCACAGAACCAATTATTCTCCTCATGGCCTTCCTTTCAAATCAATCTAACAGCCTTGCACCCTTATTCGTCAATCTAATAATCCGTCCGGAATCTCTTTGGAATTTAGTAACTTTAAATTTTTTACGAGAGGAGGGTGTTAACCTCAAGCCCAACCCCCAACCTGGAGGACCAGGGACTCTTTTGCTAGGGTTACCATACCTTAGCCGAGACGATCCGGCTTTAGGCCACCAGAGATTTGCTCTCATCCATCCACTTTCGGGGTAGGATTTGCTGATTGCGTAGTTAGGTTAACCTACCAATTAGAGCATTTCTCAGCATTTGCCAGAGACACTTGACATCGGTGCCTCCACTGAGACTCAATAACCAGCCGTTTTCCCCTTTAAGTTGCCTCTTACGACAGGCAGGGTATACCGTGGGTGAATTCTAAATCCGCCATCCACTCGAGTGAGCTTTAAAAATTGGACAGTCATAGTATCATAAACATATGGTATCATAATTACAATTGTTAGAGTAAGCTTTTGAGGAATAAAAACGAAACGTTATTCGCATAAAGTATAGTTTATTTTGTTTTCCTTTAACTCTATTTCGTTTTCATGTTTCACGTGCGCTTGTAGGTTTTGTGGCGTGTGGTGGTGCCAGACAAATAGCACGGATGATTGTTTATTATTCTCTTTAAACAGCCCCAGCATCATTGAAAGATGTGGAACTAATGTATAAAGTCTGCCATTTATCCATCTTTTCTTTACTTAAGCTGTGCTGTTACAGACAGACATATATTTTAAATTCTTTCAAGATACCTAAAACTGTATTTATATTGTAATCTTGATATTGAATTAATTTATTGAACACAATACTTTGTCTACCTACTGTAGGTAAGCAACAAGCAAATGTACTTTGGAGCGTACTTTCGAATAACACATTTTGTTTACAGTGTTGGCAGAGCACATTGTTTTACGCATGCACCTTGGCTTGCATTCACATGCCAATCTCTAATTTGTTTTATCTAAAATAGAATTTGACCGAGCGAGATGCCGTGAGGCTCATATTTGGGAGGTCTTATGTTCTATTCCTGTCAAACTTGGGTTTTCCTGGGCTTTCCTGATCGTTAAGGCGAATGCTGCCTTGGTTTCTCACCCGTCACGATCTGTGTTCCAAAATTCCACTTTTATATCGTTTCTTTTTAATATTTTAAATGAGCTATTAAGTTTTAACTGTTGGTTTACTGTCGTATGGCCAAGTTATAAATGTGTTTTAAATTATATACCTTCAACAAATGTTCCTTTAATATTTTAAGACAAAATATTTTAATTTTATCATGCAAATTGATTAGACGATACAATCGATGCAGAAATGCGATTCAAACTTTTTTTAAATGTAGTATACTGAACTGGCTCATAATCTTTTTCGCCTCTTATTGTCTCGGAAGGAGTTTAAAATGTTTGTAACTACTGGCATTTATCCCCAGTACTCAAATTAATTACTTCGTATTGAGCAATTGATAAGTTTGGGAACAACCATAAACCAGTTTTTAATTAATCTTTTTCTGAGTTTGTGCTGAAAATTTGATCATGATTAGTTACGAACTGTTATATTGAGTGTTTTGATGCCCAAAAGCACAAGAAAGAAAAAAGAAAAGCAAAAAAGCATTGGTGTAGAATACATGCCATTAGACCATACGTTTGTGGCATTTAAATGGTCACATGTCTATTCCAAAGGACTCTGTCAGCAAAAGAATATAACCAAACATAAATGTTGAGCAGTTTTGTACACAAAACGATTTTTTTTAAATTTTATATGGGTTCATAAAGAAATAAGAATTAGGTGGACACTTTATGTATAACCTTAATTATTTGTGGCGATGCCATATTCGGATTAGTTTCTCGATGAATTGTTACTTACTCATTTTTAATCCTTTTTCAAGTTCTGACTGGCAACCTTCCATACATTCTCCAAAGGACTTATTTTAAAAGGCTACCATAAATTTTCATACACATGTTTGCCAAATTCTGACAGACTGACATCAAGAACTTTCTAATATACTTTTAGTACTCAAAGGTTTCAACATATGAAGTATTATAGTTTTATATATTGCGTTAATATGAGAAATAAAATTTTTTGGCTTTGAATCTAATCATTTGATCAATTCTTTAGCCCGATTTCACCAACAGATGTTAAAATCGACGTTAACAAATGTAACGTAACAATTGTCACAGCGCTAACACTACTGTTAAATTTCTTGCATTTCACCAACCTGAAAATGTTACCAAACACGTGTTAACGCCAAGAAACTTGCAAATATTACAGCTACAGAAGGCTATAGATGAATGATATTATTTTCTGAACGTACTGCGATGTACTTTTGTTTTCTTTTTCGTCTGCACAAGCTGAAAAATGACGGGTGAACAAAATCGTACACAAAAGCCGCGAGACAAATTTCTCATCGATGAAGAAAGAATTGTTAATTGAAATGGTGACGAAGTGTAAGGATATCGTGGAAAATTAGAGGACGGGTGCCGTGAATTTAAAAGAGAAAGATGTTAAGTGGGAAAATATTGGAAACGAATTTATTTCAAATGCATGTGTCACTATTACAAGCATGAAACAAGTTCGTCAGTATTACGTAAACTTAAAACGAGGAGCGAAGAAGGACGAGTGACTTGAACGTTTCAAGACGGGAGGTGGATAGTATATTATCCACATAATTCAGTGAATTATAAAATCGCAAAGTTATTAATACTTGAAGCAAAGGCGAGATCGGCATATTCCTTTCGATGCATGTTCTAACCTCTCTTGTACTTTCGCAGTAACCTTCATAGCAACATGTTTCGACAGTCTATACCTCTGTAGAAAATTTTCTTTTCATAGCTCCTCAAAATAATTTCTCCTCATAGGCCATACTCTATTACAAATGTCATTTAGACGTTCTTAAATATAGCAAACCGACATCAACAGCTGCTTTCATGCCCGCCACCTTGACTATTTACAATTGCTAAGGATTTAACAACAGAAATTTGGCTTGTTAGTTTAACAAGAGATTTAATAGGAGTGTTACGCTAACACTTGTTGGTGAAATGCAACTTTTGTTTTAACTATTGCTAAACTCGTGTTAAGTTGTTGGTGAAATTGGACATTGCTGTAACAAATGAAAATATTTTTTGCTAAACCAAAAAAGAGCATTTTAGCACACATATTATACGTACCGAACAGATCCGATGAATCAAAATCACATCTGGCCTGCTGAATTGCATCTCACAACTGAGTTGTATTCGCTATTGGTCACTGCGTTCTACTCAGTTCAACTGCGACTGTCAGCTGTCTATTGAAAATTAGAAGTGTCCATGCCGGCAGTAACTTCTTATATAGGCCACAAATCTAAAGCGGGCGTTCTTAAAGAGGAACCTACTCGAAACTGCCTAAACGACTGCTCTAAAGAGAGGAAGCTGCACACGAGACTATTGGTCTGAGGGAGACCGGTCATTGGCTGCACTTAGTGCACCTTCATGCCCCGGCAGCAGTAGCCATAACAATGCACTATTTAATTACTTGTAAAACATATATGTAGCAATACCCATTAGCTATTCATATTTAAATCAATAAAAGCTCCATTTCTCTAAATGTTCATCACTGAGACATTTGTCTCTGCCACAGAAAAATGCCTCTGTTTATAATTGTTGCTTTTATACAGTCTCGATGAAATGCCTGCATGAAGATACATGCTTTCACAGCCTCTAGTGTTTGTATTCTGGAATGTTAAATTGTGCTTCTGCACCACTTACATAAGTTGAAAACCGCTCTCTTACTGCTACATCAAGAAGTGTTTTTGTGAGTTGTTGTGTTGCTTAAAATCTTTCGCTTCCTGAAGCATCAACTCAAACAGTTACCTAGCTAAATCCTTCACAAGGATAATTATCCTTAACGATCGTGTCGCTACATGCATTAATTATTTTAAAAGGAAACTTCATGAGTACCACACAATGTTTTACCCAACTACACATGCAAGCATTAGTAGCAATCCAGTTCAGTCACTAAGTTTCTGCTCTCTCATACAATCCTCGCAGTAACGTAAGCTTGCGGCTTATGTACTATACAGAATATCACACTATTCCAGGCTGGGGAAGGAGAAGCAAGTGTGTGTATGTGTGTGTGTGGGGGGGGGGGGCATCGAGCGAGATGGTTCTCCGGTAATATCTGAGACAAGGAACTCCCGGGTTCGATTTTCATCTACTACAGATATAAGTAAACCGCCAGGTATCTCCTTAAGTTGTATAACTAGGTTTATGACGGCATTACAGGAGCGTTATTACTACGAGGGCCGTTCAATAAAGATGATCACAATTTTCTTTTGACAACGTACCTTTACTCATCGTCATAATTTTGATGTCCCTTCTCAAAATGGTCTCCCCTGAATGCGATGCACTTGTCCCAGTGTTTCTGCCAGTCTTCAAAGACATGCTGGAAAACATTTTTGAGAGATCCTTCAAAATCGCCTCCGCAGCCTTCACCACTGCTTCTGATGATGGATAATGCCTTCCACGAAGGCATTTCTTCAAGTTAGGGATTAGAAAAAAGCCACATGGAGCTAAATCCGAACTATAGACAGGGTGAGGAATGCACTTCACGCAACAACATTGTCAATATGCAACCGCGCATTATCATGATGCAGCATCCAGCCTGCCTCACGGAAATGTGGTCTTTTGCGCCTGATATGGACTTGTAATGTTTTCAGGACCTCCTTGTAGTATTGTCTAGTTACTGATGTGTGTACAGGTACAACATGCTGATAAACCATTCCATGAATATCAAAGAATGAGATAACCATAGCTTTCCCAGCAGAAGCAATCACTTTTGCTGTTTGGGGAGTTAGTGATGAAGGAGATTTCCACACTGAGTTTTGCTGTTTGCTCTCAGGATCAAAATGATGTAGCCAAGTTTCATCAGCGGTGATTACTTTTCTAAGAAACTTCGGATCTTCCTCTAACATCAACTTTAACTGCATGTTACTTCCATTGCAGTGGTAGGCGATAGTGAACATGTCTGAACTTACCTGGTTCTCACAGGCGGGAACCAGGAGTACCAACAATGAAACTACTACGGCGTATTTGTTTCACATTAAGCTAACAGAATATAATAAGTCTGAATTTTCGTGCGAAAAATTATGAGCGTAAAAAAATTATGATTATTCTTTATTGAACAGCCCTCGTAGAAAAGCAAATAGGATTTAGAAAAGGAAGTTACTGCTTAGAAACATGCCTTCTCTTAACTAAATCATCAAAAAGAGAATATAATTTAGAAATACATACAGCATCTGGTAAGCTTCTCGTAAGGTAAGCAGGACTAGACTTCGATAGGTATTAGACAAAAGGATATTCGAAACAATGATAGATGTATTCAGGAATATACATCAAGAAACAAAAATAAAAATAGTTTTAGTAAAGGACGATTCATCAAAGTTCTAAGGCTTTCCGGCCGGTGTTAATACTAGATACAGCATAATCCGGACTTGTGAACCGTGGTCTACAGGGCTCTTTCTCCTTCCTCCCAGATGTTTCGTCTGCCTCAGTCAGTGTTCAAGTTTCACTGCCTGATTATATTAATCCTTCACTAAAGTATATTTTGCGTATTTTTTACTACTTTGAATATGGTTTCATTATATTGAACGCTGTATATTGCAACGATGTCATGAATTTCCATTTCCGTTGCCAGTGTGGCTGGATTACACACACAGTTCTTTAAAATGAAGAAAATACATATGATTATTTCCCTTATATGACATCACCCTATATTGACTGTGTTAAAGTCGACCAATGAGATTTATGAAATCACACACAACAGCGATAACTATTTTGTTATCGCACCCTCAGACACGATAACAACACATTTTCCATGTTTACAAACAGGCAAAGGATTATGCAAGGACTGTTCATAAGTGTTTACGGTCATAATTTTTCACACTAAAATTCAATCTTATTATATTCTGTTAGCTTAATGTGAAACATACACGCCGTAGTAGTTTCATTGTTGGTACTCCTGGTTCCCGCCTGTGAGAACCAGGCAAGTTTGATATGTTCGGTATTGCTTACCGCTGCAATGGAGGTAACATGCGAGGAACAATATTGGCTTTGAAATTCTGCTTTCGTCTCAACAAATCTTCAGTTGAGGCCTATACTATGTTACAGGAGGCCTATGGAGAGTCTGTTCCCTCCTACAGCACAGCTTGAAGGTGTTTTAAAATGTTTAGAGGGGAGACAATCAATTTCAAAGGAAGGTGGATCCGGGGCTCCAGTTACTGCTCTTACGGAAGAAAACATCAACACTGCTGCTGCCATTGTGAGACAGGATCGACGAATTACCTTAAGATCACTTTCTGAAATACTGAACATTTCATTGGGTGCCACCCACACGTTGCTTTCAGAAACAACACATGAGACGTGTTTGTGCGCGGTGGGTTACAAGACTGTTGATTTCCGAACAAAAGGACATTCGCATGCTGGTCTGCATGCCGTTAAAGTTGATGTTAGAGGAAAATCCTGAGTTTCTTTCAAACGTAATCACTACTGATGAAGCTTGGCTACATCATTTTGATCCTGAGAGCAAACAGCAAAGTTCAGTGTGGAAATCTCCTTCATCCCCAACCTCCCAAAAAGCAAAAGTGAGTGCTTCTGCTGGGAAAGTTATGGTGATCTCATTCTTTGATATTCATGGAATGGTTTATCAGCATGTTGTACCTGCACACACATCAGTAACTGGACAATACTACAGGGATGTCCTGAAAACATTGCAATTATATATCAGGCGCAAAAGACCACATTTCCGTGAAGCAGGCTGGATGCTGCACCACGATAATGCGCGGCCACATATTGTCAATGTTGTTGCTGAATATCTTGCAAAAATCAACGTAAAGTGCAGCCCTCGCCCTCTCTATAGTCCGGATTTAGCTCCATGTGACTTTTTTCTATTCCCTAACTTGAAGAAATGCCTTCGTGGGAGGCATTATCCATCATCAGAAGCAGTGGTGAAGGCTGTGGAGGCGATTTTGAAGGATCTCTCAATAAATGTTTTCCAGTATGTCTTTGAAGACGGGCAGGAACGCTGGGACAAGTGTATTGCATTCAGGGGAGACTATTTTGAGAAGGACCATCAAAATTATGAGGATGAGTAGAGGTACGTTGTCAAAAGAAAATTGTGATCATCTTTATTGAACAGCCCTCTCACATTTCACGGATCGTCGATTGTTGGCGTGACTTTCACTTCTCAGAAAGGTTTGGCTAAAAGCTTTGCACGCCGTGAGTTGTGGGGTTAAGTTTCATTCATGTGATAATGTAGGCTTTCAACTTTTTTTTTTTTTTTTTTTTTTTTCGTAAAATAGTCTCAACAAATTAAACTGCAATCTCGCGACTTCTTCGCTCGTAAACTTATTGGTTATTTCAAAACCACTCGTGACATTACCTATGACAGTCATTTCAAGTGATTAGCAAAGGAAATAGAACAATAGGTGTTTTTTTTTATGAATTATTTGTAGAATACCTACTGAAATACATAGAAAGGCGTGTGTTTGTTGCAAGTAAGACTTTTCCCTTGAAGTTTACGTATAATTTGACAGCCACATGCCTCGAGATAGCCAACACAAGAGGCCTCGCGTAATCAGTTCCTTTACCGAAGTTTTCTAACAGAATACAGCAGTCTTGAGAAACTTTGGCAGTATCGCGTTATAAAACGTTAGCGCTTGCAAGAGCTGACCTTGACCGCTTGGTAAACTACTTTCCGACCACCAAGTTTATAATTGATGAAGTTGAAGAGTTTGATACCGATACGGCTTCGCTTGTTGAGAAGTACTCGGTAAGTGTATCTACTTAATAAGGCCCTGCACGTGACGCTTCCGTCACCTTTATTTTAATAACAAACGAGGTTAACTTTCAGAGCAGATTGTCGCGTCGTTTATTTGTTCTTCTGAGCTTGCTTCTCTTTTGTTTCATACATTGCTGTACTTTGAGAATTTAATATATCGTTTCTACTGTTCTCCCTCTAGTAGTGTAAATTCGATTAAATTTAATAAGTTGGAAGTCGCAGCTGTGAACATAGTTTATGAGAAACAATACTAAGCACATGTTAAATAAACGTTCCTTTATCTCAGAATCTGTACATGGCTGCATGCTTAAGAGTTATTTCTGCGCTCATATAATTGTTTAATAATCAACTATAAACTTTTAGACATTCAAAGGCAAAACAGTCCACTTTTATAAGATATTGTTAAAAAAATACTAGCATTCTCACTCTTTCGGGGTGAACACTACTTCTTTTTCTGTCATATATTGGTCCCGCTGTCTTTCAGAGAAAGCTGTTGGTGGTGGAATACATAATATCTAGCGGCTAGCTTTTTTTTTTTTTTTTTTTTTTTTTTTTTTTTGTTCTGGAAATTTTGAATTATGTTTTCCAGTGCAATAGAGATATTAAGTGATTTCTTCTCGAGAACTGGTAACTGGAACTGAATTTGCCGCACGATTATTTTCTTGCATTTTGTTACTGTGCCACATTCTCAGCTTTTTCTCAGGCTTTGCAATGTTCTACTTGTGACAATAATAACATGTGATTTTAAAACAAAATGAAAGTTGCAAAATAAATACCGAAACATAGAAAAAGTATCGAGCGAATTTTCTCAAATATCGTTCAATGACGATACCATGCAAGTATCATGAGTATCGAGGTATAGCAATTGTCTAAGACCCATCCCTAGATATGATATATGCCATAGAGTTAATGAAATCTATTAAATGTATATTTTATATGACTACACCCCAGATTATTTTAACAATTAATTCTATGCGTTGCAAATAAATTAAGTGTTAAAATGTGGGAGACACAAAGTATAAAAGTCTCGTGAAACTATAAAGTAAAGCTGTGTTTCCATGTAATAATAATTACCCGTGGTGCGACAGCCCTTAGAGGGCCAAGGCCTACCAACCCTACTGCCGTCCTCACCCCACTTACGCACGGTAGAGTTGCGCGATCATCCAACCGATACGGAGAGGAGATGTGGTCAGCATTTCGGCATCCCCCAGTCGGAATGTTGGTTTTCATGACCAGGGCCGCTTACCTAGCGTAAGCTCCTCACTTTCCTCACGATGCTGAGTGGGCACCGGTTCTATACCCGGGACTTAAAATCCCCACCACATGGGTGGGATCGAAACCGGGCCGCTTTCCGTGACCGTGGCCGCTGCCTCAGCCCGCTACGCCACGGCGCAGCACTGTGTTTACATATAGCAAAACTGTATTTACAGTATATTTGCAATTGCAGGGAAATAGTTACCTTTGACATTTATTTGTACATATCTTATCATACTTGTATTTACTCATTTTAATTCCTTAATAGTGTTTATGTACGCATGTAGCTCAGTTACTTTACGTATCCTCGATGGCCAACACTGAACTCCAAGATCGCAGTTCAGTAGAAAGTAATCTAATGTTCAAGTGGTTTATACTATGTGTATATATAGAAGATTGGCACAAAGCTCATTTTATACTAGCCTTGCTATCTGTTAGTTTTACACCACCTCATAAGAAACAAAATAACGGCCATACATACACCTCCAGACCTCGAGGAAGATGGGCAATAATCCTGGCTAAATTCCCACCTCATAGTCCGGAGATGAACAAGGAACTCCTCTCACAGTACGCAGATGCTCTACTAGCAACAGCCTCAAACTAAGAACAGCATGCTTCAACATTTATGAAATGTTTTATGAATAACAGGAATATTTCAAGCTTCGCCTAGTGAAATACTTAATTTGAGGTAACCTGAATGCGACTGTGTGTGCGTATTGTTTAACGCAGTAAACTTTCTTTACAGATGATAAATTCATATTCAAAGTAGCTATTCTCGAATTTTCTTATCAGTGGTCCAATTCATAGCACTCATCTCACCTCACCTGCTTGGGCCCAGGTTGGAAGAGAAATTACGATAAAGTTATTGCAAAAAGTTGTAGCCTGGTGTGTGTGATTTTTCAGAAAACAAGACTGAAGAAAAAAAATAAGTGAGGAAGAACATTTTAGAGACTTTTTAAAAATATCGACGACTGTTCCGATGCTGATGAAGACATTGGCAATGACGGGTTATAAACAGATTACATTGGAAGGCATTGCTGCATCATGCAGTGTTACTGAAAATAAAAATGAAGAGTATTCAGATTCAGATGAAACAGTTGTGGTTATGACCCACGCACTAGCAGCATAAGCATAGAGATATTTATGTTTCATTTCAAGAGTCAAGTCAAAATATTGTCAAATGAACTTCTAGTGTTAAAGCGGATGCCAGATCGCGCTGCTCGTAAGCGAATACGCAAAACTGAGACAGTAGCTCATTGCCTCTTGCTACCAACTAGTTTTAGCTATATTGTGTACACTGCAAATACATAGGCTATTACAATACATGCGGTGTATGTGTTTTAGGTGAAAGTTTGCCGACAGTAATTTCTAAACTCCATTAAAAATACTTCGGTGATGTAGTGCAAGTCCCTTTTTATCGTTTTTCCCTCATTCTCCGGATAACCTGGATTTTCGTTTACTCGGGTCGGCCCTGGCCTCAGTTGATCCGGGTAAACTAAGTTCTACTGTACTTTGTTTTTTACGAAAATATGAAAATTATAGAGATAAAATGTGTGCATATGTGTAACATAGTTCTCAACGAAAATAATAGTCTACTCACACTTTTCATAAACTAGTTCTTTACTTATTTTAATCCCTTCCTTACAGAATGCATCCCTCTTAGTTCAGCATCTTTCAAGGCTGCAGCACAGGATATTCAGGAAAACGTCCTCTCCAAAATATCTTTTACATGGAAAATGTTTTTAAAATATGTGCTTTTCTAAAAAAATATTGTATTAATTTTGATTAAAATACTGTTCATTTAAATGTTCTGTAATTTACTATAATTTAATTTACTCAGAGCATATCATCCTGCTATGCAGGGCCGATTCTCCCGCCGACACCTCTACCCTGAAACAGAACACCAGATGAGAGATTATATGAAATGATAATGGAGGGACAGGAAATAAAGGGGATGTAATTAACCTGTCCAGCGAGGTCTTCTTTATGAATGAATTCTGCATACTTTTGTATAATTGGTAAACAGTAAGAAAAATACATTAATTTATAGAACACTTGTAGCACTAGCAATTTACGAGTTATTTCTTGCTTCTGATATTATATTTTACAATATTTTGTTTTAATACTAAGACATCATCCTTGTAAAATGAAAATGAAATGTGTAGTGTTTAACGCCCGCTTTTACTACATACGGCACCGCAGGCGGCGACACTGATGATACATGAGATGAACATGGAGCACCGGTGGAATGAGATGGCGGGGGAAACTGGAGATCCCGGAGAAAACCCACCCCAGCGTCTTGTTGTCCACCACAAATCTCACTTTGCGGTCGCCTGGGATCGAACCCGGGCCGCCTTGGTGAGAGCCAAGCGGTATAACCACTGATCCACGGCGCGGCCGTCCTCATCCTTGTAATGCCATACAATGAATAAATGTAAAAGCATTCAGCGACTTTTCTTTTTAAAGTTTTGACTATCACTTCAGTCTCCTGTATTTCCCTTGCACCGCCAACGAAACGATAACCAACCTATTTACGTAAATGTTTATTTCAATAAGATTAAGTACACAAAAAGTAAGTTTTTGAAAGAATATTTTGCAGACCAGATATCAAAATAAACGATAGTATGTAGAGAATGTAACACACCAGATTTGTTGGTTATGTTTTCCAATGATATTGTAAACATAGAAATGCATAAATGCTTCGATATTTGTGTAACTTAAAGTACGTAATTACCTCCTATGTCATTTGTTTTTAGTGTGTAAGCATAAGAAGTATTGTACTCCATAGAATCAATAAATGCCAAACTTAGCACGATAAGTCTATGGTTATCACTACAATACTAAAAGATAGTGCTTGTAGCAGCCTTGTGGATAAACCTGATGTTGAACATCTGCCGCGTACAGGATGTTCCGACGATGCTCAGTGAAACAAACATCCAAAGTGACCAACTCTGGCACTTTATTTATTACTAGTTTCCGAACAAATCTCCAGAAGGTCACTAGAATTTAAGCATAATTTATAATTCCGTCCTGTTTTCAAATATCTTGTTCACTGTTATGAGCAAGGTCTGTGGTACAATGAAACACAAAATTAATATAAACTTGAGTCGAACTAGTTACTCGATGCTCCATGTATTGCTAGTGTTTACCTAGAACACGTTTCGTTAGGACCTTTCTAACTTCCTGAGCTAGTGTGGACTAGTGAATTTTGATTTGGTCAACTCCATGGAGACAATAGGGGGTATCTGTTGGTAGGATTTATTACGTGATTCTGAAGGTGGATGATGCGTTAAACTACTTAATTTACAGAATCCCGCAATAAAATGTCCCATAGAATAAGAGAAAAACAATGAAAGCCCTCTATTAGACTTGAAACTAATCAGAAAGCATATAAAAGTAGAATTTGGCATATATAGGAAAGAAACACACCCAGAAAATTTCATAAAATCAGATAGATTTTTACAACCCAAGACACCACAAGCATGCTGTTATCAACAGTTCAACTTACGGGCTGGTCAATGTACCCTTAAACAAGATGGAATATATCAAGTACAATCATATTACTCACATTGCAGAATACAATGGATTCAGTGCTGAATTGATCAAAAAGAAAATTGATGAATTCAAAAGACAATAGAGATGCAGACAAATAACTACTATTTCCCCGATCAGCAATAAAACTTCATACAGGAAATTAATATACCATCCCAGGGGTGCATACCTTTTCCAAAAAGTCTTCAAAGACCACGACATTATTTTGGCTCCACAGAACAAATTCAGTGTACACCAGCTTTTGAAATCACATAATAAAAAGGAGAAACCCACAGACAAAAGCTCAGGTGTGTACGGATAAATTGCAAAGGCAACTTTTACATTGGCAAAACTAAAATAAATTTAACGTTAGGCTTAAATAGCATTTTAGGAACATGAAAAACAAATAAATTACAAAACGAGAAATTCATTTATTAAAAAGTGCTCAAATGCTCCAACCACATTAACCACATAGCAAAAGATATTCATAAAGCAATATGAAGGAAAACTGTTCAATTTCGTCACCACCTTTGAAGAGAACCCAAAATTCAAGTTCATCAAGACGGCAACAGAGACGCCTCTCGCCTCTAAGGAGTTCACCACATAATAATTCAAAAGTCGACATTAGCTGAGGTTGTTAGGAAGGTCCTAACGAAACGGTTCTATGTAAACACTAGCAACATAATAAGCATTGAGTACTAGTTCGACACAAAATTATATTAATCTTGTTATGCTTAAAGATACTGCCGCCCTAACCCCGCCGTCCACGTCAGCCTGCCCCGACTATCTAAGAGGCGGAAGATTAAAATGTAGAAAGGATGGGAAAAATTAGTAATATTTGGACCTGTTGTACTTTGGTGAATGGCAACAAGCACTTTCATCACCTGCCGATGCTATCAAAGTTAAAGATAGCGCTACAGACAGATGGAATGCATTTCCTGCATAGTACGGCGACTGACGAGACGCCCCATGACCTTCCCTCCAGAACTCTATAAATAGTATGGTGCCAACCGGGGTCACCCTGAGCTTTTCTTAGTTCCCCTAAACTGCTTTGTCTCATCTGGAGCAAGGATATCTATGTTGTCTGCCGCTTCCAAATTTAAAACTCTTAACGTGTTGATCCGTTTGTCCTTGAGAGAAGGGAGATGTGTAACTTGGGTAATGTGAGATAACTATCTTGTTTACAATGACGCAGCACTCTCACCCCGAGATTGTGTATTTTTGGTCGACCGTCGAAATACAACCACTTCATTCTTGTTGCCGCTTACATTTGAGCACTCTGTGGCAGACATGTTTTAAACATTCAACTGCGTTACAGTCATTATTACTGTTTTGTGGAGTCTAGAATCAACAGAGTTCTGTGAAATAATAAATAGATAGTGTTAAGCTTTTATTTTAAGTGTTCATGAAAGACTTTTCATTCATCCTCTGGAAGGACATGGCTTACTATTGTCCTTTTGGCTTCCTCTATTGCTACGCACAGTAGAGGAACTACCTATTTTATTCCAACCAGAAATCCAATATAGGATTTTTTCCGAAATGCATATTTCAGGTCCCTGAGCCATTAAATAGCATTTTCAGAAAACTTCTATGTATGAGTGAAAAGGAAAACTCTGTTACTAAACAGGCTGTTGAGAATTCCCCGCCTTGACAGCCGCAGATGGTAACGTGTCTTCCTCACGTTCAGGAGGCTCCGAGTTCGAATCTCGGTGAGGATGAATTCTCTGGATAAGGGTTTTCAAGATTTTCCCTTATCCTGAAAGATGAATGTCTGGTTGTTCTAAGCTCTATGAAACTTGGAGTCATATGAGCATCACCCATTTCATTCATCGTTCGATATGACAGTGTTCGAGCAAATAAATTTAAAAAAAGAGATACTAATGACTTCCTTGAAATAATTCTTTGATAAGAATATTTCGCAAATGAATAAAATGAATAAATCACTTTCTTCTTCTTCTTCTTCTTCTTCTTCTTCTTCTTCTTCTTCTTCTTCTTCTTCTTCTTCTTCTTCTTCTGCTTCTTCTTCTCTTGGTATAGGACACAGTCCTGTTCATTTATGGTCCTCTACCATTTATGCCACTTTAGAGGTCGGGCGAGGGAGCCACAACTACGGATCAGGGAGAGAAATCCAGGGATGGGTGATCAGCCCAGTCCTCGGAATGAGGTCGAAGAGCCATATTGTCCACCAGAAATCTCATTTTGCAGTCACCTGGGATCGAACTCGGACCACCTTGGTGAGAGTCAAGCAGTCTAAACGCTCGGCCATGGCACGGCCAACTAATTACTACTTACATGAACTTTTAATGTGCAAGAAACATTCACATCAATTTCACATCAATTTATTTTTCCTCTTCTTTTCCTCTTTCCTTTTCCTCTTCTTTTCCTTTGCTTTACATCCCGCTTTTTGGGAGCTAGAAAGAAAAGGGGAAGAAAAGGAGAAGAAAAAGGTAATTTATGTAACTCCATATATCTCTGATTACACCAAATAATCATAATTTAATTTCCTGTAAGTAACAATGCAGAAATGTGGAATATTTGAGGCAAGACTTCTGTTAGCTTTTGCCAGTAGAACAAGTTTAATCAATCGAAGAAATTGGTTATAGGAAAAGTAATATCACATATGGAATATAGTACAAATAAAAAAAAAAGCTTGCTAGGAAAAGCAAATCATCTTTTATAAAAGTGCATTACCCAGTGTCATTATATGGCATTCAATTTCTAAACAAAATGACTGAAAAAAGTAAAAAATGCTCTCTCAAATCTTTGGGAGGTTGACATATTTGCTTACACTAGGAATGCTTGGGCTTTTGTTAAAATGTTTTCAAGTTACAGTTCTAACTAATGCACATTAACAATGTTGTGTACTGTCTTTCAAGATTAGTGAAACGTACTATTTTAGAAGAGACGCTATTCTGCATCATCTCTCTCTGTAATTGAGTGTTTGTAAATGTAAACCACAATTTCGTTTCGTATAAGAAATGCTTTCTTAACTAGAAACTGAGTAGTCAGTTATGCAATGTAAAACAAAATGTATTTTAATCTCTAACGTGTATAAAATATTAATCTGCGATTAATTTCTCCATCACTGTTTCTTTAATTTGAGTGTCCTAGTTTATTTCATTTCAAACTCCAGCTTACGCTTTATCTTATCTGGAAGTGTCTATCAGATTCTCTTCCATAAAGAATTCTTATAAATTTTATAATCCTAAGGTTTTAGTTCCCGTTTGTTGTTAACATAAAGGAAGCTTTCTCTTGTAGATTATTTGCGATTTTCCATAGGTACTAAACTTTGTTTCTGCTCTTTTACTTTTAACCAACAGATTTTATTTTTCTAAATGTTTAAATCAGTTTAATCTTCTGTGAGATAGTTAACTTTCTTTTGGCGCCCAAAGTTTTCACCTGCTTTTATTTCCTTCTCAAAAATATTCTTTATTCTAATTTAGTTGTCTCAAAATGTCTAATTTCAAGCGTGATTTGCATAACATGATTGAATAGTGTAACAAGTGAGATTTGTGATGGACAACACGGCGCTGGGCGGGTTTTCTCCGGGATCTCCGGTTTCCCCGCCATCTCATTCCACCGGTGCTCCATCTTCATCTCATGTATCATCAGTGTCACCGCCTGCGGTGCCGTATGTAGTAAAAGCGGGCGTTAAACACTACACATTTCAATGGAGAAAGAAGAGGGAATCAAAATCCCTTTGTGTAAAGCGGCAAAATCTGCAATGATAATTTAAATCTTCCAATAATAAACATTTTTATGTCTTCCATCCTCACCAATACTGGTGTTAGGAGTCCCTTGGGTTACCTCGGAGCGAGGGAGCAGAAGCATTTGACCTGAGATAGAGGGCTGAGGGGTCGGTCCAAGTCTGGGATGATAAAGAGATGAATCATGGGGCAATTGGTGGAATGATGGTGGGGGAAACCGGAGGACACGGAAAAAACCCACCCAAGCGCGATGTTGTCCACCACAAATCCCACTTTGAGGTCGCCTGGGATCAAACCCGGGCCGCCTAGGTGAGACCCAAGCGGTCTAAACACTCAGCCATTGCCCGGTCTATAATAAATATAATTAATTGCCTAACAGTTAATATCAGACACACAGCTTCCGAGTGCTCTGTATTTTGTCACTTGCTATACGCCAAATTACTAATATTTTTTTTCTTCTAGTAAACAAGATAATAAGCGAATGCAACACTCTCTCATTGAAGATATGTACCAGTCGAAGTTTTGGCATGTTGTGTTAACATATTGTCGCAAACCCGTATCTAAGATCGCACGGCTTGTTTACACAAAAGGAACTGATAGGCGGACAGGGTGAAAACCAAGAGCCGGCAAAGATAACATGCAGATAAAGGTCTGCCGAAACAAACAAACTGAGATAAATGGAAATTTCTAGTTACTTCTTGACTGATAGAGACTGTTCGGGTTCTGGTTTATTTTAGAACAATCTAGAATTACCGATGCAGGTATGTAAAGAGGCGACGACTGGCCAGGAGTAGGAGTTGCGAGTTGTAAAACAGTGAGGAGTTTCGGCAAATTGGACTTTTAATTCTACGAACCCACAAAGTCACAATATATAAATAACTTCTACTGTCGCAATTCCAAAACATCAATAAATATTTAAATAAACTGAAATATTAGCACCCAACCAACAGTTTTTCAGAACTCTGGCCAGTGTTTTGAGTTGGCACCCTTAAATTTCTAACCGGATATAGGTAGTTCTTAACTGACAACACAGTTAAATCATATAAATTAACTTTCATGGTATTCTCTGATGGGAATGACAACGGATTCCCATTTTTGGGCCTTCGTGCTTGACCGCGAAGTGCAACGTTGAAAACCTGTTGAGCCGCACCTGTTTATATGGAAGCAGTGCAAGATTCTTCCTTCCCCTTCCCACTACGTTAACCCATGTTTCCAATTGCCACTGTTACTACAAGATAACGTCTGCAGTTTCGTGATACTCTCTTAAAGAAGTCAACAGATCAACGGCTGCAATGTATAAATTGCTGTAGAAATTAATTGTTCTTTCACACTGGCCGTGTATAGGCTAAACTGTGGAAACGTAGAGTCAGACTGAAAAATTCAATGCCATAGCCGGGAATTGAATCAGTCTGACTCTACGTTTCCACAATTTAGCCTACACACGGCCAGTGTGAAAGAACAATTAATTTCCATTAATTGACCTAATAGTGGTTAACTATAAAGCCCGGGCCCTAAAGTACTTACATGTTGTAAGTTGCCCTTAACGTAGTTGTCTCGTGTGTTTATGAGAACTCCTAAGTGGTTTACCGGGAAAATACGAGTCAGTTGGAGAATTTAATGTCATATCGGCACGTTGGCCATAGTAGCTCAATGGTTAGAGCGGCTGCACGGCAACCAGAAGATCCGTGGTTCAAATTCCGGCTATGGCATTGAATTTTTCAGTCTGACTCTACGTTTCCATAAATTACTGTAGTTTAAGACTAGGCTGTAAGTAATATGTACGAGCATCAAGCAAAAGTCTTAACAACTAAATTTTAACCAGGGTGGGGATTTTCACCCTCTATGATTCCTAGTTCAGAGTGTCTACAGCCTCGTGATGTCCCAGAGCGGTGGGGCTAATTCAAGAGCTACTGATAGAAAAGTAGTGAGTTCGGTAGTAAAGTCCGCATTCATTAGTTGTGGCATTCACTACGTCCCACCTTCATAACTGCACCCGTCTCCTGGTGTCCGAGGTGGGCAGAGGTTGGGAACGCGAGCTGTATGCCTAGGCCGTTTATCGGGACTGTAGCGCCACGAGCTGCTTTTTAGTTATTGTTCTAGTTTCTAATTGAGATGCATTTGACTTGAGAATTCTTGATAATTAATTCTTCTTTCACATGAGATACGTTAGGACAAGATTGGAAATGCAGAATGCGACAGACAAATGCAAAGCCATAGTAGAAATTAAAACCATGAATTTGTCTGCTTTCATCCAGGTGCTCTAACCAATTGAGCTGCCGTAGCAACGTATATCGAGCTATACTATTGCATTTTTCAGTCTGATTCTACCGTTTATAGTTCTTATACATTCTGCATACGAGGAGGTTTCATACAAAAGATGATAATTTTATATGCCTATGAGAATTTCAGTATAGCGCTAATCACATTGCTGTTCAAGCACCTATGTTTTTATTTGAAACCTAAATGGCACGTGCTGCCTTCTCTTCCACATTTTGAACCACAACATTGTATCATTAGACTTCTTGATCGTATGTTAATACTTGAACAGGGAGAGCACAAAAACAGGCCAAAAAATGTAAAACATGACAACAAGAAGGCAAAGAATGTTGCGTGACTGTTATTTGCGTATCCCTCTGCCATAAAAGTATACAGGAAATTTTACACGGCTATTTCGTGTTTAAAGAAAGGGCAGTGCCATCCTTAGTTGTAATCATAAAAAGGTCGCCCCAACCCCACCGTCCTTTGAGCTCGAAACACAGGCTCTTTCTACCCAAATCATTTACTTATGAAATTACCCAATTTTCACTGTCATTCCACTGTGGTCTAGCTCAAACTTCACTTAGTTCACAATGTCACCTCACTTATGGATCTAATGCAATGTAGTCGCTTCATAAAACACTCTCGAAGAAGCTTTCTCTGGTCCACTTATGTCGATGAAGAAATGAACACAAGACGTCTCTAATCTTTCGCGACATCAGCAACGTCAACCTAAGCGTTAGACAAAATAAAAATTCTTATGTAACACAACAAAAGTTTCTCTATACTGTGACTTTATGGGTTTGTAGAATTAAAAATCTTGTTTGCAGAAATTTAAAATGCTGTTTATTACAAGTACAGACACACTTTGTACAACCCTGACTTCATCAGAATGACGTAATATACACAAACGCAATCTCCAAGGTCTGTCGTTGCTTCTCCACGTAAACAACAAAAGATTTCACTGCGGTACACTCCAAACAGCTGCACACACACAATTAAAACTCACTAGCAAACTGACCACTCATCCGTCCGTGGCGCTTTTATACCTTCAGTCCCTGTTTCTAGAAACTAGTGGAACGCTCGGTAACAATCGAGACGGTACCAGAAAAGACGAAACTTCCAGACATCTATCCGTCTCTTTCTTTCTCTCTTTCGGCAGACGTTCAGCGCTCGTGTAGCTCTCTGGCTCTTTCTTTCCCCGCTTCTCTCTCTCTCTTTCTTCTCTCTCTCTCTCTCTCTCTCTCTCTCTCTCTCTCTCTCTCTCTCTCTCTCTCTCTCTCTCTCTCTCTCTCTCTCTCTCTCGGCGTTCGTCTATGTGCGAGCAGGCAGCAGCAAAACAATGCCTGGCTACGATACATTGACTTTTGTGAATAGTATCCCAAATTAATATTTCTTCTTTTAATCAAGATAAATATTCATCAAATTGATAAATTACAACTTTTGTTGAAGATATCAAGAAGCATTCAGAAGTAAGCAAATGGCTATTTGTTATTTTATCAGCTGTGATATTAACTTACCCCTTGCATGGGTTCTTTAAGGAACAAAGGAGTCACTGTTTGACACCTAAAAATGCAGTGCTTAAAAATGCAAAATATAAACAAAAGTGCCAACATTCTTTACTTGATATTAACTTTCACACTTTAAATTAAATCTGCAGTTTTTTTCTAAGTATGTATTTTCCTATTTTCTGATTTGTTAGGGAGAGAAAATTCTTTAAAGATTTCCCACTTAATTAGCAGAAATTCCAGGTATACATTTAATTTTTCGTGCCAATTTCTCAATAGTATAATCTTAATCAAAACTGACAGAGCTATATTTTAGGAAATAAAAATAAACGAAATATGATGCTTCCAAGGGAGAAATCAAACAGAAAGATTTCTAGCTTACATTCTAGAGGGCTCGGGTTCACATATGTGCCCTGGATAATCTGTTTAGGTCCTTTTGTGGCTTTCCACTTTGTAAGGCAACTATTGGGTTGGGAATTTAAAGGCATGACCCAAAGTTCCTTCGAAGAATACAAGAAATAGGAAAACATTATTCAAGTAACCAGAGAACAGAAAATCTTAATTTTCCTATTAAATCAAGAGCAATAAAACAGTATACGAGGGCAAAAATGTCTTCTATAAGCAATTACACAGACAGGTGCAGGAAGGCGACTGTGCAATTAGGGCTATCTGGTACACATTAAATCGTGCGCATAAAGATATCAAAATATAACTCAACTCCAATCCAAGAGCTGAAGTAGCATTAAATAACAAAAGCATTTCGATGTTAAACTCGGATGTCTGCTCATTTTTTACTGGATACTCTTACAAATCCTTATTTTTTATCTACTTCATTAATCACTTTGTAGAAATGGTTTCATTATTTCCTTGCGAGTAGTATCTTTTAAAACGTGGTCAATTAGTAATGGCTATGATACGTCATTCACTTTGCTTGAGAGTGGATAAAAAGTCCAATAACAACTTTAGGTTTGAGAAAAGCATAAATGTTTTAAAATTCAAACCAATTACCTGCACTATTTCGAAACTGCTTCTTCCTAGAAAAAGATTGGCATAAACTATGTATTTTAGCGAGCTTTATGCAATATCTTATCTTATGTAGTTTACCAGTTATGCAAAATAATTCATAATAAAGAGTTTTTTCCAATTTTTCCCCTAGAAAATTCAAGTTATGTACGTAACATGTACTTTAATATAAATTGCTAGGACCATTTCTACGAAAATCAAAATTTTCTTAACTTTTTCCACATAAAGGGTAGTTTGAAGGAGGAATTTCCGTGTCACACCCTTAAAAAAACACTGAACTTGGAGCATTCTTAAATGGAAAGTTTTTAATTGGCCCAGATCTCATTAGCTTTAACTAAATCACAACGTCCATAAAGATAAAAGAGTCAATGACTTCAGAACTTCTAGTTTGAGGTAGTAGTTCTAATCTTGCGTATGTAATAAAATAAAATGCTTCCCCGTCGATGGTAAATGATACACAACATAAACCAAAGCCACACTAGAATATTGTGAAAGAGAGCAGCATCTGTCGACCACACCAGAAATAGTTCACGGGAGGGGAAGAGGTGAACGTCCGCTCATGACGTCACGACTTGGAGTTCGGAGTGTTTACTCATCGACCTTCCTCAAAGTCAAAATTCCTTGTGTTGAATTGCTCTCTTTATTGTGTAGGCGATTAGATAGGGCATCACGACCTACATACAGCAAGCATCCCTGAAAATGTTTCGCTGACGACTTGTTGGATTCTCCTCGGCGACTTGCTCGTTCGTTCCCCTGTGAAACAAGGTCAAAAGAAGCCTCGGACAGTACAACACACACAAAAAAGTCAATCTATGCACTATATTTGATATAAAATATTTCTTAAAGTGTTGTTAATTTAGTAATTTTCTCACATTGACAGCAGAGAATTAATTTGCACTTGAATTAAAATCCTGACCCCAGCATTCACAAATTTCTCAACAAAGTTCACAAATTTCTCAAAACAGTTCACGAATTTCTGTCTGGGTACGTCCATATAAGATTTTAATTTTAGGAGCGCCAGGGGTTTCACACGCATATCCACACACATGACCGAGACATGGACTCGTGAAAGAAAGTTCTAGGGTTCAAATCCCGGCAGGTCCTTCCTCCCTGGCGGATATTCGAGCATCTCCTCCATTCTAATGATTGGGAAACAAGGGGATGTCCTAAAACTGAATCTGGAGCGTTTCCTTCACAACATGCCTCTATGTATAATAATTATTTCATTTAATACATCTGTGATGCCATGTGTACTAAGATGGCTCAGTCGATTTCGTCTCTGGCCCTCATTCGGAAGGCCCGGGTTCGATTCCTGTGGCCGACGTACCTGATCCATGGGTTTTTGGGGGGCTTTCCCGGGTCGCCAGGCGAATGCTGGGTAGGTTAATTACATCTCCTTTCCCTTCATTATCATTTCACATCAGCTCTCACCTGGACGTCTCTTTCAGGGTAGAAGTGTCGGCGGTAGTCTCGGCGGTGCATTTCAGGATTATATGTTCTGAGTGAAGCACTTCCTCCTCCGGTAGGTCGGTTACCGTCTCTCCTCCGGTAGGTCGGTTGCCGTCTCTGAAACGGCTGCTGGGACCATTTCCGAACCACAGTAGGAATGTCCGTTGTCCTGGCCTACGGAGGAGGTTTCCATCTAAGTAAAATGCCCTCTGCACTGTCGCGGTTCCTTGGGACGACCAGCCCTCATCCTTCCTCCCGGGGATAACCCACTTGGCATTGGTACAATAGATTCAAGATTGGTCGCAGTGTGGAATTCCCCGTAATCCTAAGAACGGGTGTTAAAGCTCTCTCTCTCTCTCTCTCTCTCTCTCTCTCTCTCTCTCTCTCTCTCTCTCTCTCTCTCTCTCTCTCTCTCTCTCTCTCTCTCTCTCTCTCTCACTCACACAAACACACACAAGCATGCGCAGGCACCTTTTTATAAAATGCTTAGTTTTCTTCCAGGGACCTCAAAATATGTAGATATCTCTGGTGAAATCTCATTGCTATTATAAATTATTACTTAATTTTTTCCCTTGTTAGGGATAAAGAGTAGACAACGAAAAGAGACAACTCGTACGACCTCCACACAGATATATTGCAGTTATAACCTCCCAGAAGGAAGGGTTGAAGTGAGGTAACCGCAGGAGACCCAGGGTCGCAAGTAGACTGACCACAGAGACGCGCAGAATTCCCCTAACAAGTGCTGAGAGAAATTCATTTCTTCTATCCATGGTTACATTGAAATACGCAGAAAGAATGAAAGTTGACGTGCGTTATAACGTCAATATTGGTCGTATTGTCCAACACACTTGAAACCCTAGATATCATTATTTACTTTCTGATTGTCTGCTGCAGCTTATCTTGAAGGCTCTCGTGGTGCCTGCGTTATCGTACATTTGTTTTCATTATCGGACGTTGACTCTAAAATATTTCATTAACACCGTCTGCCTCTGACGCACTGTTCATAGTGGCCTACTTTATTTAATGCCTTTTCCCGTATCTCTGTGACGTGACTATTGTAATTGTCTGCTGTCAATATAGTCGTTGACTCACGAGAATGTCTTTGTACCTGACATGCTATCGTGCGTAAAATGCTGTAATTTTCGATGCGATGCAAAACGTCCCAATCTACAGTGTACAATGTAGTTGAACTGCAATCAGTGATCATATTGCTACAAGTACGGTTTCTTGTATTGTCATAATTATTTTGTTTTACAGATACCTGTACAGGTTTACTTATTGAAAGTATGATCACAATTGCTTTGTTTGATGTGGTAATATAATGTATTACTGATGCTACTTCGCGTAATATTTATTGTCCCGGAAAGGAAAGGTTAACTTCCTTTTGAAGCAGGATGTAAAACATTAGAACGAGAGGAATAAACAATAGAGACTACCTCACCTCACCTGTGTCAACCACAAAGTCATAAACTCCTGAGTCACAGTAGGTTCTTCTCCGGAGCAAAATAGCTCCTTACATGATCATTATCTTACAAAATAAGAAATTAACTCTCAGATTTACTATATAATAACTGTAATGATTAAACATATTAAGTAACGGAGTTAATCCATCGTAAATATATGTGGGCATCCTTCTGTTTAAACTGCCTCTCATGTTGAAAGCACGTGCTTATATCGCTGTTTCTTTGCACCCGGCCTGTTTGACATTTGAAGACGTATATTAGTCAATCAAGAGCAAAAGGATGAATGAGCTCCAAAAGAATACGTGTTCGGTTACAAGTTTATAAGAACGGAGTGCTTACACCCCGCAGGGTCTTTCTACAGCATGCAATACAGCTCGACAGTGGGGCAAGCTGTCCTCATGGCCGAATGAAGTTTTGTATGACACTGTAGCTCACATTCCCTCGTCTAATATAGCACTATTTGACATACGAGGGTGATCTAAAATGTTTCCGACCTAATAAAGATAAAATAATTTTTTTCAGAAATTTTGTCCTTATTTTTCAACATATTCTCCTTGTAACTCTACACACTTCTCCCACCGATGATCCCATCTCTGTAACCCGTCCAAATAGTACTCGGCGTTTCCCTCTGCAAAATAATTGCTCACGAAGGTGATTGCCTCTTCATTTGACAAAAGTCTCTATCCTCCGAGCGCAATTTTCAGATGAGGGAACAAAAAGAAGTCGCTTGGGTCCAGATCTGCTGAATAAGGTGGATGGTCAAGCAGTTCAAACCGTAATTCGTGGATTTTCGCCATTACAACCACTGAGGTGTGAGACAGTGCATTGTCTTGGTGAAACAGGATTTACTTTTCCTGCAAATGTGGCGTTTTTCAGCAAATTATGCCTTTAGCTTGTCAAGTAATGATGCATAGTATACTCCTGTAATGGTTTTTCCTTTTTGAAGATAATCGATTAAAATAACTCCATGTCTATCCCCCAAAACAATCATCACTTTCCCAGCCGAAAAAACAGTTTTTTAAGCTTGTTTTTAAGCTTGTTTCCACTGTTTGGACAGTATTTTTGTTTCGGGTGTATAATGGTGTATCCAAGTTTCACCTACAGTAACTAATCGGCGCCAAAACTCGGATTTATTGCACCTAAACTGCGCCTACAGAGCGTTGGAAATGTTCATTCGATCACGTTTTTTGTCTAACGTGAACAAACGCGGCACTCAACGCGCGGACAGCTTTCTCATGTTTAAATGTTGATTTAATATGTGACAAACACGTTCTTTTGACATGTTGATAGCCTCTGCTATCTGTCTCACTTTAATTCGGCGGTCGTCTAGCACAATTTGGTGAACTTTGGCGATGTTTTCATCGGTATTGCAGTTTTTCGACGTCCTGAACATTCATCGTCTCCCAAGTTTAAATTCAGTTGCCCAAAATTTCACTGTGATAAATGATGGTGCAGAGTCCCCATACACAGAATCTAACTCATGTTTGATTTGCGTAGTAATATTACCTTTCAAAAACAAATATTTAATGAGAGCCCGATAATCGATTTTGTCCATTTTCATAAAAACACTCACATCAACTCACTCAAACGACTGTTGCATGAAACCTCAGCGTCCAAAATGACAAACTTTGGTAACTGTCAACAGATGAGCAACGAAGTTGACTAGCCTTTACTTACGAGTGCTGCTATCTTCATGTTGAGGTCGGAAACTTTTCAGACCACCCTGGTATAACACTGCGAAAGTCCGTGCTTTTCGATAAACAGAAACTGTTCTTGCCATGAAATGTCAGCGCCCTCTCTGATTTGATATAGTGATGTATGATAAACGACACATCAGGACTGGCCGGTAGCGCAAGGACTTCTGCAGAGACGTTTTGCATCTCCAGCCGTACTGTACGCGAAGCAGTCTGAAGCTAAGCAGAGTTGGAACAGCCTGCCTATTCTGTAAGTGTAGGACTGACTTGAAATACATTTTAATCTGCTTCATTCATCAAAAGCGTGGTTGTTTATCCATCGTTGTATGTACAACGTTTAACCAAACTATCAGACTTATCAACTTGTAACCAGATTTTCTATTCGTTGCAGATAGGATGCACGTTGACTGTTTCGAAGACTCAAGTTGGGAAGCCAGATGTAACAGGGTTACTTCGTTATAGTTTGAGTTGTTTCTTGATAATTGTGTTTGATTAAATAAGAGTCATGAGATCTCTCGTTTTCAGGTGTGGTTTCGAGTGAAATGAATAAAATTTTAGATAATTCCAATTTTATAATATATAATTTAATTGTATAATCTGGATTACATTTTACTCGAACTTCCTTTCCTAGTCAATCATTGCAGATTATCTCCAGCATATCGATAAATCCTTACTTCCTTAATAAATAGTTTCCGTTAGTCACATAAAATTCCTCAATCCTGCACGTTCACTCATCACTATTACAACCTTTTATCTTGCCCACATCGTCTTTCCACCATTAAGATTAAAGAACATATCTCTTTTTGAAGATTATTGATTTTCTGTTACTATACCAAAACTTTCTATATTCACCGCGACATTTTTCCATCCACACGAAACAAGATTATTGATTTTCTTCCTATAGCAAACGCTCATCATTTTTATATAGTGCCATTATATGACCCACTAATAGTCAGATCAAAACAAAACTACTGTTACAAATGCCCCTCTTCGAAATATATGGAAAATAATTTTAATTTAAATACTTCAACAATGTGTTTACACATATTTTTAAGAACGCCCCAATAACAATATGTCACATCAATGAACAATAACTTAAATATAACATACATAAAATATAACAATAAATAAACATTGAATGAAATATAACAATAAATGAACATTGAACAACAACTTGATATTACTATAACACATTTTTTTAAATATATATTTTTGTTTTTATGTGGAGTTGTGTCCCACCCCAAATTTGCATTAAAGTATCATAATCAATAATTTTAAATTACTCAGAATGAACAAAACATAATATAACAATACAAAGAATTTTTAACATAACAATTTGTTAACGAGTATATAATTAAACATTCCTTTTAACCTGAATTTAACCAATTTTAATATATGTAATTATATATATATATAATTTGTGTACAATTTATATACAAAAGAACTCTCTGTTTTGTTTTCAGTTGTCACTCTTTACATTAATGAAGCACATATCATTTCAATTTACTTTTGCAATATATCTATTTTCTGGTTTTACTTTGCAAGATGTTTAAGTTTATTTCCCAAATGTAATCATTATGAAGTATCGATATATACAATTACTGCACACTGATTATTGATTTTAGTTTGGACATTCTGTATAAGCTTAAAATTAGTTTTCTAGGTTCAATCTCAAAGTTCGATCACAGCCCTCTACAAATTTGGTTTCAACTGCTCGGTATACTAATAATTTTGATTTATGTGAGTTCCTGAATTATCCAAATGAGCCAAAAGGTTCTTATATTACATCTTTAATTATTTCCTTTTAGTTTCAACTTCCAGTTAGGTTCTTGAGTCCCAGGCCGTGCCTAAACATTTGCTCGTGATATAATTTGTTTACTAATTTTTATAATGCATTTGTAAAATTATGAAGATATTTATATATATTTTTATATATATAATTAACATATGTATTTGTCCACTTATTGACATTAGTTTCTAAAAATGCGTCATTATGGTTCAGAAATGCCTCTCGTTATTCGTGTGAAAATTCGGTACCGAAATGCAGAGAGACATGTAATATTTCTTTTATCGTAAGTACCGAATATCCGTTTGGATATTTCTATCACAACTATTAATCATTGCACAGAGCAACAGGTTATACCGATTGAGGGAAATTTAAAGGCTTAATAGGCTCCTCTCATATTTTCCGCTTCAGGCGAAAACAATTTGTCTCTTGTATTCTCTAAATATATATTTCCTAACAAGCTTTAATGTTTTGTGTAAAAAGTTTTACAGCGGCAGTTCATTATTCCTGACTGTCTGCCCTTAGACCCATTTTCTCTTTCCATCTGAGAAAGCCATCAAATGTAATTCTAGAGGCAAAAGAAGGAGCAACAGTTTGTGATCTACAAGTGACGCTGCTTAATGTAAAAGGAACAATCTCTACTTTGTATGAAAAATAAGATACTGAGACTGGATTTTTATTTTTGAGTGCTCTTTGTATTTTTTAGTACTTTGTAATATTTTAAGTACTATGACCATGCATTATCCAGTTCATGTGTACCGCGAGCAAAAGCAGATATTTTGTGTTATTACTAGGAGGAGCGGATGAAGTGAAAGAGCTACAGAAGGGTATAGGCTGCAGGGAGGTCAACCAACAGACGCGCAGAGCTCGCTAACGACAAAAAGTTTGGCGACTCCAGCAGGATGCTTAGAAAAGGCTTTCCTCTTCCAGAACCGGTGAGAACACGACCACCTGAGGGGACTCAGAAAAGGCTGCCAGAGAACAATTTTACGAGCAATCATCTGATGACACCATATGGCACAGTACGGCCCTTAAGCCTGCCTGAAACATGAAAAGAGAGGGGTGGTAAATTCTTAGCATCTGAGCATTTGCCTTGCCAATCGGAAAAAATCAGGGGGGAAAAATAATGGTCAGATTATTGGTCTCAGGAATCGAATTCAAAACTTCCAGAATGCTTCACACGTTATCGCGGAAACATCTCACTTATGCCCGATTTCACCAACATATCTTAAGACAACACGGGTTTAACAATAGTTATAACAAAAATTGTATTTCACCAACAAGTGTTAGCTTAACACTTGTGTTAAAACTCTTGTTAAACTAACAAACCAAATTTCTGTTTTTAAGTCATTAACAATTGTAAATAGTCAAGATGGCGGGTGTCAACGCTGCTATTGTTGTCGATTTGCTATATTTAAGACGTCTAAATGGCATTCGCAATAGAGTATGGCCTATGAGAAATGATTTTGTGGAGCTATCCGAAGAAAATTTTCTACAGAGGTATAAACTGTCCAAACAAGTTGCTATGAAGGTTACTACGGAAGTACAAGAGAGGTTAGAACATGCATCGAAAGGAATATGGCGATCTCGCCTTTGCTTCAAGTATTAATAACTTTGCGATTTTATAATTCACTGAATTATGTGGATAATACACTGTCCACCTCCCGTCTTGTAACGTGCAAGTCACTCTTCACTTGTACTTCTTCGCACCTCGTTTTAAATTTACCTAATACTTAAGATGTTTCGTGTTTCTAGTAATGACACATACATTTGAATTAAATTCGTTTCCAATGTTTTCCCACATGACATCTTTCTGTTTTACATTCACCGCATCTGTCCTATTTTCCACGATATTCTTATACTGTTTATCCGCCGTTTTTTTTAGCTGTGTGCAGACGATTAATCTGTGGTGCAGACGAAAATGAAAACAAAAGCGCATCGCAGTACGTTCAGAAAATAATACCACTCATCCAAAGCCTTCTATAGCTGAGATATTCATAAGTTTCTTGGCGTTAACTCATGTTTGTTAACATTTTCAGAAAATAGGTTGGTGAAATGCAAGAAATTTAACAGCTTTGTTAGCGCTGCTACAATTGTTACGTTACATTTATTAACGACGATTTTAACATCTATTGGTGAAATCGGGCATGAATGTATAATATGACGTTTAAAGTCAGTTACTATGTATAGTAAATAGAGGATTCTCTTTTTTAATTTACGTCCTCCAACGATATGTAAGTCATATCAGTGATGTATGAAAGAGGTGAAATTCTCAAATGAGCACAGGCTCCATGGAGCTTAGAGTTAGCCGACATTCTCTTTCAGGAGGGAAAACCCCGGTTAAAACCTTATCCAGATAACTCACCCAGACTGAGATTTGACTTCTGGACCTCTTGAACGTGAGACAGACATACTTACCAAGTACGCTACCGAGACGGGCAGTAAGTAGGGGATGTATTGAATTCCATTCCAAAAGTTCACACCGAGATTTCATCGGAAATTGAGACTACGTAAATAAAAGAAACGCATTTTAGAAAATGTGTGTTTGTGTGCAAGGAACAGGCCACGCCGTGGCTCAGTGGTTAGACCGCTTGGCTCTCACCAAGGCGGCCCGGGTTCGATCCCAGGCGACCGCAAAGTGAGATTTGTGGTGGACAACACGGCGTTGGGCGGGTTTTCTCCGGGACCTCCGGTTTCCCCCGCCATCTCATTCCACCGGTGCTCCATCTTCATCTCATGTATCATCAGTGTCACCGCCTGCGGTGCCGTATGTAGTAAAAGCGGGCGTTAAACACTACACATGTGCAAGGAACGAAAAGGAAAACGAAACTAATTTTACAACATTTTATCTGGATTAACATAACATATATAGAAAAAGATCTGATGTTATCGCACTCACATTACTTTCACTTCTCTTGAACAAACTTTTCTATATTTTACCGCCGATTTTCTAACCATCGTAGGGCATTACCTACACGTTGCACAGAGATGGGAAGAAAGGGAGAGGGAGATATGGCGGGCAGTTATACGGAGAATGAAAATGAAAAAGAGTGAGACGGGAGTGAGTGAGGAAGGAAGAGAGCAGGTAAGAAGGACAGTGAGAGAACAAATGAAGGAACGCATGCCACAGGCTGTTAGCTAATACCAGATCCAGAATGAGAGGAATGCCTCACGTGCAGGTATTACAGAAATGTTTGAACTTGAGAGCGGTTAGTTCTCTGAAATGGATAAATAAAGTAATTAATTACGTTTAAGTTTCCCGAAAATATTTGCCGTGCATCCCTCTACCTCTAAGACCTCTAACTTAAATTAAGCTATTATCAGACATTAACTTTGAGAAATTAATTTTTCTTTCATACTAGCCGTGGAAAGGCCAAAGTATGGAAAGGTAGAGTCAGACTGAAAAATTCAATGCCACAGCCGGGATTTGAACCACGGATTTTCCTCTCTCCGTGCGGCTGCTCTTACTACATGGTAAAGCGAGAAAGTGTATCGACAAAAATTCGCAACACAGAGATGTTTACCTCAGCTTATCGCACTTACACGGTGAGTTCAGTGTCATACATCGGCAGGCGCGAGAAAACATATCATAGTATAGACACACGCAGCTTCCAATCACACTATTTGTATTTCGTAACTTACTGTACGTCAACTTACTAATATTTCACTCTTCTAATTGACCAGATAAGACCCGATAAGGGACGATCGCAGCGCTAGTCACGTGAAAGTCAATACGCCTCAACGCTCTGTCGAGTAATAACTGTTGAGCTACCATAGTCAACATGCCAGTATGACATTAAATTCTCCAACTCACTCGTGTTATTCCCGGTATACCACCAGGAGTTCTGACACGAGTCCGTTGGAGAATTTAATGTCATACTGCCATATTGTCTATGGTAGCGCAACAGTTAAGGGCAGCCTCACGGAGACCGGATCATCCGTGGTTCAAACCCCGGCTATGGCATTGAATGCTTCAGTCTATATTTCCATTTCATTTGTGGGCTATACAGGTACAGTGGAGTGGCCTATATGCAAGGCACGCAGATTATTTATCTAAGCAGAAATTGTTAATAATGCATATATATATATATATATATATATATATATATATATATATATATATATATATATTCTACGTTAGTAATTTATTAAATTATTATGCTACAGATTATTTTCTGAAAAAAATTATATAAGAATAGGATTTTAAGCGCAATTTCATTCTCTTGATGGTGTCTTGTCTTATGAATTTATTCATATTCTAATCTTAAACAAGTCATCAATATGCATTAATCCATTATAAATGTAATATTTTGTGAAATTCTACTTCTTTTAATCGAATCTCTTTATGGGATTTTTCGATTCCTTATCTGGTGTTTTATTATCATTAGTCTTTCGGAATGTTATTCAAAAGCGCCAGGACTTACAGCCAATCCATTTACAAGGGAAGTATCAGAACCCTCGTGCCGAAACCTAAACAGAAATTTCAATGACAACAGGTAACGCAGTGTAAACATGCCAGACTCAAAGCATCAACTGTTTGTTTAAACTAAAAACCCTCCAAAAATGATGCCAACTTTTTCATATAAAATACATGAAAATAAAACTTATCTTAACCAACTCGATTGGACAACTCAGTTATAATCATACTCCCACCCTATCTTGAAGCAGGATTGTCCTTCTACAGTATACCACAGGAAAGAAAGTCTCCGGGGCCTGAGACGCAGGGGGGTTGGAGAAGGTTCCCATACCCTCCCTGAATAGATTTGACACCCCATGTCTGTTCAGTTACAGACCATTCAAAACATTCTGACGTCTTCTACTTTTGTGAATAAATCTTCTCGGTTTTAGTGTATGGAGTGAACAGAGCGCTGCTTATTTAACAGTTCTACTCCTTGTGTAGCATGCGTTCTGTCACACATATTCGCTGTCTTTATCCCACTGTGTAAGGGTAGCAATGGGTGTCATATTCCTTTCAGGGACTTACTTTGCGCCGGTGGACAGTAAACCCCATGCAGAATTGTGATTGAAAGATTCCAGCTTCGATCTCTATACTTTGAATTTCGAATGTAGCATTTTTATAATTAATCCCTTCTGTCAAAGAAATATCAAATGGATTTCGGTATGAGGAGTGCGATATTTCTCTTTTAACTATAAAGGAACAAAGTAAAATCACATTTTTATTGTGGAATTTTCTGATAATAGAAAAAATAATTTTACTACAGGATGGTTTGGTTCACTTCTAAACGTTGTGGAATGAGATAAATGGCGCAAGTTTAAATGGATCAAATGATATGAAAATGCTATTGCTGTAACTCTAGTGCTTGTTTGTAACCCAATTATGAAAATATTCAGTACTTGGATAGTATTAATATTTGTGATATTGTACACTTACACATTTTATTGTGGAATGCCTTTGTTGTACATACACTGAAATTACTATTAATAAAGCATCACTGGCATGCTAACATTCGTGTACACTTGTTTCTTTTGTATTAGTAATTTTGTAACTAATTATATCCTTTTGTTCCATTCAAGTATTTCGATGTTCTCGTGTTTCATTGTATTCTGAATGGCAATAGTTTATATTCGCATCCCATCCCAGTCGTTTTAGCATTACTTCCAGTGCTTTCAGATTTAATAATAATAATAATAATAATAATAATAATAATAATAATAATAATAATAATAATAATAATAATAATAATAATAATAATAATAATAATAATAATAATAATAATAATAATAATAATAATAATAATAATAATAATAATAATAATAATAATAATAATAATAATAATAATAATAATAATAATAATAATAATAATAATAATAATAATAATAATAATAATAATAATAATAATAATAATAATAATAATAATAATAATAATAATAATAATAATAATAATAATAATAATAATAATAATAATAATAATAATAATAATAATAATAATAATAATAATAATAATAATAATAATAATAATAATAATAATAATAATAATAATAATAATAATAATAATAATAATAATAATAATAATAATAATAATAATAATAGTAATAATAATAATATGCTTTTCCTTTAGATATGTATTTTATTATTTATTTATTATTATCTACTGTAAAACTTTACGCATATCTGAGGGGGAAAGGAAGCAGCTCTCTCCTGAAACTTGTGGACTGCTCTGATTTTCCCAGGTTAGCACGTATGAGGGACTAGCAAAACTCCCACATGTGTTTTTAACGATGCTGATGACCTTGTGCTCTTACAAAACACTCTTGTCACCAAGGAGCTCACACGTACAACTTCACAATGGACGATAACCTTGACTCAGGAGTTTGCCTACCCACTCACCTACATACGGGATGGAAGAGTATTGTGGGCAATAAGTGGGTCAAAGGTTTCCAACATCCCTGAGTATTTTCCCTTGAAATATATCTCTAAAATATTGTTGGATGGTGTAGAGATGGTAATAATTGTAGAATGCATACGTTTTAATTACGAAGAGGAAACGAGGTAAAACCTATTTTTAAGCGGGACATTTAAAAGGAATGTGCTGCTTATTAAAGGAATATAGAATAAAATTCGGAACGTTCACGAGAATAAATTAATGTTAATGGAGAATTATTTTCCTAATTAATAGAAAACTATGTTACTTTGTGATACCATGTTCTTTAAAAGCAAGGGAAAATATTCTAGGGTCCTTTTACGCAACACTATTGACGTAAGCAATTGAGTTATATCATCTTCTAGACTAGAGCCACGTGAGATCCGGTCATATGTTGATGGATGTAGGTAGTTGGTTAGCTTGTCATTTTCGTATTTGTGTCTCAAAATCATGGTGGTTGGAGGCACAATCAGATAATCTGTCATGCGTGGATGCATTATTTTCCAGAATTTACTATTAGGTGACTTGATATTCCTGGACCAGAGGCACATGCAATGATCATGTGCCTGATGTGCAAGTTTCTTACATTGTATCAAACATAACTTATGCTGAACAACTTAAATACTTAATGACTAGTTTCTAAAGCTTACAAAGGAATATTTTAATGGTGCCTGATGATATTTTAGATGCAATTAGAAAAGAAAATAGGCATGTGCCAATAATAATTAATAATAGGGAAATACCTGGGTTGCTATTTGCAGATGATTTAGTACAGGAGCCCTTTCCAAAGTGGGAATAGATAGAGCAATTGGAGGAATAGATAAATTTTGTAAGGAATTGAGCCTTAGAATCAATGTAAGCAAAACCAAAATGATGGTATTTAAGAAAGGCAACAAGTTAAGGAAGCTTGTACTGCCAAGGAAGAGAAATTGAGGTGGTCAATACATTTAATTATCTAGGAGTGCAATTAAGCAGTAAGGGAGCTTGGAAAGAGCAGAAGAGAATGGCAAAAGGCAAAAGGTAAAATTGCATTAAAAGCTATTAAAGCATGCACAGATAAATTACCAGGAATGTAAATAAAACAGTTGGAGAGAATTTACACAGCCGTAGTAGAAGCAAAAATGCTCTATGGGGTAGATATATGGGGTTTGGAGGATGGGGGTGCAAATATGAATGTGATACATAGAAACTTTTGTAAACAGGTTTTGGGCTTACCATGAGCTTCATCAAATGGAGTGGCGCAAGCAGAATTGGGAAGACTGGGAACTAGAGGGATAATGGTGGAAAGGATGTTAAAATATTGGGCGAGAATTAGGAGTTCAGATGAGAAGAATATTTTGCGTCAATGCTTGATAGTACAGAAAAGACTAAATCAGAAATATTCATGGCTAAATAAGATAAAGGAAATGATGTTAAAAATAGGGTTGGGTGCCATGTGGGAAAACAGGGAATTATTGCAAAATGGATTTTGGAAAGAACTTAGGTTAAGAACGGAAGATATTGAAAGGCAAGAAATGTTAGAAAGCTTCAACTTGAAAAGCTCACTGGAAGTTTATAGAAAGATGAAAGTGATGTGGAACAGGGAAAAATACATTGATATTTGTGATAAAGCAGCAAGAGAAGGCTTTGCATGTGCCAGAACAGGGGTGGTGAAACTGAAGGGTTTGGAAAGAGGGAGGAGAAATCCCATTGTGTCACCAAAGGGATAAAGAATGACATTTGCTTTTAGAATGTGAAGAAACTAGGTTGCTTAGGAGAAGATAGGTAAAAAAGAATGGCCAAAGCTACCAAAAGAAATTCAAGCAATGAAGTTAATGAGTGTAAAAACTAGGAAAAATTTAATTGAAACCGGGAGCTTTTTGGGCAAAGTAAGAGCCAAATGGTTGAGAAAGATAAGTAAATATGACGAAAATGAAGATGAAGTATTTTAGATAAGTTGCCAATAGGGATCTATTAACTCGACAGTCTCAGAGTTTGAGTCTATTGGGCCCAAGGGTAACCAGCAAATCAGTGTAGTAATAAGTAATTATGCTGTTTATCACTCTGAATGAAATATCAAATGGAACACCTGACTCAAAATGGCTTTTAATTAGCAGATGTGTTGCCCATCAATTTGTTTAAAACAGACTTAGAACACTATACAGATATAATGGACAGAAGAAAAATAGCTTCCACTATTTCGCACTATGTTTAAAAGGCCATGTGTAAAGATAATAGAGAAAACAGAAAATAAATGAGTATCTCTGCTTTTATTTTTCTACATGTAGAGTGGTGATGACAATAAAGATAGCGAGAAATGACAATTGTTTAACATAGAATAATCAGATGTTTTGATCCTTAACCTGAATTACTAAAATTGTAACAAGAAAAGTTATGTTTGAGTAATGTTATATTCATTTTATCAAATACTTATTAATCTGACTCTAGGCACCTAGGAAACAGACGACATAACAATTTTAACCTTTAAACAATTTGCATTATTTTACGGTTATAGTTATAGATACTGTCTCATAAGTAATGTCTTTTTTTAGGAAAAACAATTAACTAATTTTCGAAGTATAGACCATTAGATTTTATGGTCTTGAGCCATCGTTCACCGAGGTTTATTATCCTTCGATTTTGATGCGAAGAATTCGGTGACAACCACTTGCACTACTTCTAAGTTATCAAAATTTCTTCCACGTAGAAAATGGGCCATGCATAAAAAAGATAATCTGATATTGCGAGATCAGGGTTGTTTGCTCGGTGTGGTAGCAGTTCGATTCCTCCCAATTCCTCGATATTTTCTATGGTTGTTCGTACAGCATAGGGTGTTGCATTGTCCTGTTGCAGTAGAACTCTATTTCGGTTAACTAATGCTGGGTATCTCAGTCTCAAAATTTCATTAACTCGTTCCAGTTCTTGAGAATAAGGATCCACATCAATCACCCACCCGTTTGGAAAAAAAATCCCAGTGAATCACATCTACAAAATTCCACAGACACACAACATTATTTTAGGACCGAACCGATGTTTTTAACGATGACTTTGCAGGTTACCGGGGATCAAGTCACTGTTTCGAGTCATCAGGGTTTCGGTAATATACCCATTTTTCATCACAAGTGATAATTCTCCTGACAACTTTATCATCCATGGGAATACGGATAAGCTGATGACAGAATTCTACGTTGCCTGTTGAGTTGTCAGTAGGTACAGATCTATAACGTCGGTGTGATTTTCCAAGCATCTTAATGTGGCGATGTATGGTATCTTTGATGCACAAAGTTCTCCTGGAAGCCTACGGGTAGTTTTTGGCGAATTTTTTCCGCAAAACTTGGCGTAGGTATATCCTCAATATTCCATACTTTAACTCTTCCAGAACGTGGTAAATCTTTAGTATTTTTGCCTCCATTGTTGAAACGTTGGGACTATCACTGTGTCATACATTCACTAACGACTCCTTCTCCCCCCACTTCACATATTCGAGTTGCGGCAGAGGCTTTATAATCCTGTTTTCAGTAGTGTTTTAGGACTAAAAAGGGTAAAAAATAAATAAATGAAAATAATAAAAAATAATAAAAAATAAAATCCGCATAACTATCACCCTGGCATCTTGAGTCTATACCATGGAACAGTCCCACTGATTTTATTTATTTCCTCATTACTTTAGACTTTATTTGCTCAATTCTTTCTTAGTACATCGCAGATAAACTTAACCTAAGATACATTGTGTTTTAACCTACACTATCTATGTCTAACTATCTAACTAACCTACTAGCCACTGGTTTTTAGTGACTTTACATTACTTAAACTGAACTGCACAGCAGTTCTAATCCAACTTATACATTCTAGTTAACCACTTTACCATCATACAATTAATCTTTCCTGTTAAAGTCCTAACAAGACGTCTACTCGAACATTCAACCGATACCTAAACCTCTCCTCTACCATTATTTAGTGTGTACACTTCCCTGGGAAGAGAGAGGTTGGTTCTTCGGCACATGTTCTCCTAATTCTACTCTAAATGTTATACTTCGCTGTGTTAACCTCTTCTATCTTCTAGATGATGTTAGTTGTTTCTCTGTTGTCGCCCCCTCCCTTGCCGATTCCAGTCCTTCTAAAGACACCCAGTAATGCCTTCTTCGATTAATTCTGGTTCCGCCTTCATCGGTACTGTCCACTGGTTTCAGCCTGCTGGTTTCTTACATGACTTTCTGTTTGTTATAGCCGGATCGCCTGTAGTCGAAAAGATCTCCTCAGTTCTTGTAAAGTCACGTCCTCATTAATTTCCCGCGGTATGTTCCTATGACCTCTTAATGTTCTATATTCCTCCATAGCTTTGTCGGATAGCATTCGCATCAATTGTTGGAGTATCCCGAAGTCTTCTGCACACCGCACAATGTTTGCTACGTACTTCCCGGCTAAACTACTTCTCCCTTCTTTTAACAGTTCTGTATACCCATTACACTCAAAGAGTATATGTTCTGGTGAACCAGTATTGCCGCAGTTCTCACACACATCTGTTGCTTTTCTGCCAATCTTCTTCAAATATGTCTCGAATGGTCCATGTCCCGTTAGGAATTGAACTCCATATCTATCCGGTACTATTCTTTATAGTTTTAGCCTTTCTCTATTATCGGGGTATAGATCATACGTCCCTCTACCTGTTTCACATTTATTCCATTCTTCCTGCCATTCACTTAATAAAGTTTCTCGAGTTTAGAGTTTAGACAGACAAATTTTTCCAACTATTTCTCGCACCTTTCCATAATCTTGTTTCTTCAACCAGTACATAGCACCTCTCATCCTCACTATGAGATCCACGGACCATATCGCTAGCGCTATAGAATTGCCAGTGTTGGTGTTGTTCCTACTAAACCCAAACATCTCACTAAAACCTGTCTTTGGATCCTCCTTAATTTTGTTTTATTCTTTCCTAGCTTTGCCTTAGCAGCCCATATTCCCGATCCATAGCCGACTACCCCTGCTAATATCGCCGTGTGATAACATCTGGTTGCTTCTAAGTGTATCCTAAATTTATTCTTTGTTATTGTTAGTAGTTTCATCATTGCTTTATTTGTTTTTTTTATTTACTGACTCTATATGAGTATCATAATTTAACTTTTCATCTAATATGAATCCTAAATATCGAAAACTCTTTTCCCGCTTAATGCTTAATTCGTTAATTTTGATGATTGGATTCCTTTTTGCATTCCTGTTTAGAAACATATATGCAGCAGTGTTTAGGTTCAAACTTTGTTATCTCCATTTTGTGATTGTTTATTAACAGCTAAATAATTATGCATGCTCGTAAACTACGCAACACTTTCCATGGCATCCTGTAAATAGCATTAAATTTTCCAAAATAGCAAAATATTTACATATATACTCATATTAGTTTGACTCGCATTATGAAAATTAGCTCAAATTCCTATCTTCTGCAAAAGAAGGCGCAGAAAAGGAATATGCGATTAAGCATAAAAACTATAACTGAAAATGTTAGTTTCTCTATCATTTGTTTATAACAAGTAGAAGAATAATCCGAAAAATATAATGCAATACTTATATTTTAAGCAAAAGGTCTGCGTATTTGAGTATGTATTAGAGAATAGAATAGCACAAAACAAAAATTTTAAACATGGTGTTTAGGATTAGGATTACTAGAGAGGGAATTCGGCACCAAAACCTGTGGTTCATTATACCTAAGCCCCAAATGGGATATCCCAGGGAGAAAGGATGAGGTAAGAGGAGAATAGGGCCGCCGACCAGCAGTAAAAGGTACCTTGGAAGTGCTTAATGCTACCAAAATTTGATTGTATGTTAAAGGCAACTGTATTTTCTGTAATAAGTTTTATATATTTTAAATAAATAACAGTTCACCATTGTTCTATTTCTAGCGATCCGCTTTTTGAAGATTTATGTAAGCTTTCCTCTATTTCTCTTTGTAACTACAACAAAAAATGTGATAAAACTATTTCTAGAAACGTTATCTAGATTTACGCCAATTTAGCTGACATTTAATTTTTTTCTTCGAAATTTAAAACAAAGTTTTATTATACTTCGAACGATGTTTAGCATTAGTTAATATATATTAACTTAGTTAACTAAGTTGATATTAGTATATATATTGCTCTCAGAGCCCGCCTCGGTAGCGTAAATGGTAGCATGTCTGCCTCACGTTCAAGAGGTCCCGTGTTCGAATCTCGGTCAGGGTGAGTTACGTGGATAAGGTTTTTCCGGGGTTTTCCCTTATCCTTCAAGACGAATGTCGGGTAACTCTAAGCTCTATGGACCCTGGGCTCATTTGAGCATCATTTCACCCATTCCATTCATCGTTCGTTATGACTTAACGTTGGAGAACGTAAAATTACAAAACAAAAAAAAAAAAAAAACAAAAAAGTTGCTGTCAGTACCCTTTAAACATGTGGAAATTTAAATGCCCAAGAGCACATGGACTATAATTACACCTTTTACTGTACTGTAATTTGCCTAATCCTGTCCACATTCAAAATGTTCCGTGGTTCCATGCGATGCAGTTTCTAATCAATCTTATTCAACTTTTCATCAAAACCTCAGAGAGAGAGAGAGAGAGAGAGAGAGAGAGAGAGAGAGAGAGAGAGAGAGAGAGAGAGAGAGAGAGAGAGAGAGAGAGAGAGAGAGAGAGAGTTTTAAAAACCGACATATGGTTTCTGCCTCATTTCTAAATTATTGATATATAATTAATTTCAACACTGAGGTTAAATTGTTACAAAACTATATTTTAAAAATCTATATTTTTTTCCTTAAACTGCCAGAAAAGTGCAAAACGTTTTATATGCCAGTTGTTCAGCATAATGAATGGCATGACTTAACCTTTTCTTTCAAAATTATGATTTGTTTAGCTTGTGTAACAAATGATCATTTTTTTCTCTAAACCTATTTATAATTTCTATATAAATGGAATTTAAAATACACATATAACTGTGACAGAGCTACTTTTAAAGTTATTTAAATAAAAACTGCAATTGATTAAGGCTTCACGGGTGATCAGCCGCGTCAAATTTATAAAAGTTGAGCTTTCGGTCACTGTGCACTTCATGGCCTTCTTCAGAAACTGAAGATTTGACGCGGCTGATCACCCGTGAAGCCTTAATCAATAACGCTTGCCGCGAAAGCTTCAAGTCTTATAAAACCTGCAATATGTAGAAATATCTACTTTTATGCGTTCAAGATATATTAAAATAAACAATAGCAGTTAGAGAATATCGTGTGAACGGACTTGTGGAACAGTCATTAACACCTGAAAATGCAGCTTATTGCCGGTTTTCACAACATCACATTAAATGCACGTGAGGGATAAAGGTTGATGGAAGAGGAGAACAGAGGAAGGTGGATGTTAGAAGAAACAATTGAGGGAGGGAAGGGATGGGGAAACAAGAGGACGGGTATATATAAACATCTATACTTATAAAATAAACATTTCTAAGACTAAAAGGATAGTTAAAATTCCGCACCTTTACTGTTTTCAGTATAAGATTTTAAAAAAAGTGATATAGTTGTCAAATTTACAAATCGGATGGGGGGGGGGCTTCTAAGGCATGACCGACTGAGGCGTGAAGGCTCTCCCACTTTAATGATTAAGTCATTCCGCCAGTTTATTTCATAAGAAGCCGGCAGAGGCCGAAGATGTCACCTCTGCCCACACAATGTTATCCTTTGTCTTTAGTAGATTCTTTTGTCAGTGCTGCTCCTGAATGCAATAATTACTCTGCTTCTGTGTACAGTTTGTCTTAACAGTAATGTTACGTCAGAAACAGCAAAGTGAAGTAACAGTAGCACAACATTAATTACTAAGTAATCTCTACCTCACTATTTCATGATGATTTAAGTACACTCAGACCCTTTGGTGTTTGTGTCGGGTTTGAAGCCGGTTCAGTAGACGAGCGCCTAACCAGCTCGGCCATTCAACCAACGCCACCTAATTTTTATGTATTGTTAGGGTTTGTGTAGTGTTTATGTAGTATTAGGGTATTGGTTTCTCTTTTATTTGTACATAATTCTATATGGTCTACTAGGTCAAAATTCTAGAAGTGGGCCTTTAATATGCTTCATTAAGAATTACCATTATTAGTAGTTGCGAACCTTAAAATTAGCAATTAAGTTGATGTAGCTGCCAGGGGTACAAACTCTAATGTTGCTGCAGTTTAACCTTTGTGTGCTCTGAGAGATGAATAGGGAGAAAAAGGGGAAGAAAAGTTTTAACTCAGGAAAGAGAAACTGACAGAACAAAAGGATGAACAGTAAAAGGAGATGCTTCAGCAAATAAGGGAACGGCAGTGGAGTTTTACCATCATTAATGAGAAAAGTAACCAACGCAAAAAGACGATTACCACTGAGAGCAGAAAATGAAGGAGCAAATTATTGCAATTAGTAATACTAGTATCTACGCTCTATTGCTATTATGCGCTATCCACAACTTAATTACAGGGGGAGATACGCGTAGAAACTTACCAGAGAACAGCACAGTGCACAGTAAAAGGCATGGAAATATCACTACCACTATCACTGGTACCACTTCAAATAATAAAATATTTGTTTATATGACTTTTATCACTGACCTTGTTTTGAACTGGATTCGAAGGTGCGTTGTGTCGAGTGCGAGAGCTAAATTATTTTATTGATCGTTTATTGCGCGTGTACTTATATGTATAATGCAGAGTCTAGCGCCAGCTTTTCGCTTAAGCATCGCAAGGGAAAACCTTTACAAAGCGGCGAAAAAAGAATTGTGGTGCATGTGTTTAATGCACTCACAGAGAAGAATTGGTCTTTGTCAGTGAGAGAAGTCGAACAGCTGTGCTCTGAACTTACAGGCGTGTTAAATGCGTAGGAACATCGAGACATGAAACTGAGACAACAGGAAAACTTACCACTCCAGGGGCGATATTGCTGTGTGGCGAAGACGTTATTTAAGGACAATCAGATTGTACAATGATACAAGTCGCAAAATATACTACCTTGACGAGACTTGGGTGAATGAAGGACACACAAGTATGGCGTGACAAGACTTTAAAGACTGAAAGACAAGCATTTTTGCAAGGTATGTATGCTGGTTTAAAAAATCCCAGTGGAAAAGGCCAAAGGCTTTTCATTATAAACTTGTTTCAGTTTCATTGCTCATTCACTTAGTTTCAACTTGCTCAGTTTCATTATAAACTTCATTATTTTTGCATAACTTAATATCCTTATTTGTATGATTTTATCTATCTTCCTGGCAATTATTATGAGGTTTACTGCAGGTTTAAATGTAACGAGAAGGCACCGCCTATGGCCTATGGCGCGAAAGCATTGGCCAATTAGGATGATGGGGAAGGTAGTTGCACGTGGAGTGATACATGTCAGCGGGGCAAGGTTATATGAAACAGAGATTACAACCCAATTCTGACATACCAACACGACTATTAGTATTATCTGCGTCTCGCTGCTCATCGGTGCGGTCAGCATGTGACATAGCCCGCCGCACATTTGACTGACTTCTACGACCTATGTCAGGGCATCTTCTCCTTGGAATAGTAAAAAAAGCTTCCGCGAACTTCACAAAGTCACAGAGGAATTTAATTAATGTTGTGTCAATTCAATTCACATTCACGATACAAATACAAATTATAAAGAAGGTATTCAAGGATTCGCCAATATTTGATAACAATTCTCAAATATTCATAGTGTTATAGTGCGTTCAGAAATTAGTTTTGTGTCTAATCTTTGAAAGGTCATCATGCTACATAAAGAATTTCAGTCATGATAACAAACGATTATGTTATTTAATAAAACATGGTAACTGAAATAGCTTTGAAGGCTTTGGCAAGGAGTGGAATATCTTTCTACTTTTTAATGCTTTTGTTTGTCTAAAATAAAAGAAGGTGTATGAATTCTGTAAAATTTTGCGTGTGTACCTTTATATTTACTTAATAACCCGGTCCGTTATCATTTAAGGATTTTTTCTCACCTTTTAACCCTTCCTTGGATACTCGTTCTCGAGTTTTTGCGAGACTAAGAAACTGTAACTGTATATATAACTGTATTATATATACTGTCACCCAATTAGCGGGAAGCACAACCAACGAAAGCTGAGTAAGGGGTCAGAGGCAGCCAAGCCACACCCACCCATCAGTCGCTGTCACTAACTGAGGGGGATGATTAGGGGAATGTCACTTGTGGCTGGCCGCCTGTTCCCCCCCCCCCCTTCCACTGCCATCTGGAACCTTCGCGGTGATTCACGGAAACTAGAGGCTTCGAGAACGGCGATATTCCTATAAAAAGGGCTGCAGTGAGTGAATTGGGTAAGTCAGTCAGTTCTTGGCGAACTGTGAGGAGCGCCCAGTGAGGGGACGGACTGTGTACGTGCGTCGGAGGAGTTTACGTAATTACGAGTGCAAGTGGAACTGTAACGGACGAACTGGTGAATCGTAATTGTGTGCATTACGTAATTCTGTGTAATTGGCAAGTGTTTAACTGTAAGTCGGTGGAAATAAAGAACATTTTTGAGTGGTGCAACTGGACTTTTCATTTCACGAACCCACAAAGTCACAATACATATAGAGTTCATATATATGAGCATGAATGCTTGTATATATAAGTGGAGTTCAGAGCCTGTCTGAAAAAGACTAGCAAAGACTTCAAAACCCAAGAGAACAAATTCCAAAGATAAAAACAGGGTGTTGTTATATGTATGTTTAACAAAGAAAATAAAAGCAGAGCATCAAAATGATAAAACAGAGATGGATGTATTAATTAAAACGTATCCTTAATTGCCATTGTATATTTTACACTATATTTTGATCCAAGTCATAAAGTGGATAGATGATTTTTTTTTTTAAAAAAACTTTTGTCTAAGATTCACATAATTTTTCTACCGACGAAAAATTTTCTTTTATAACACAATATATTCATATATGAAAATTACTTAATTATTTTTCTCATGAAATGAACTTTTAAGTTACTTTATTACTTCACTGACAGGAATTTTCAGATTTAGGAGAACATTTATGCTCCTTTGTTGCTTTAGTGACTGGAGTCCTGAATTTAAACTCTTAGCATATTAATGAACACGTTTTATAATGAACATTTTTGGTCATTTTCCTTGAAACATTTAAAATATTAGAATCGTTCAGTTTCTAATAACGTACTCATAAAAACGCTGCCTGTAGAGTAAATAAATGAATGGAGCATTCATTTAAATCGAATGGATAGCAAGAGAATACCATAACGAATAATAAAATAAGCCCCAGTAGGAAATACAAATTTATGGTGACCAAGAAAAGTTGGTCGAATTAGTCTTTGCTGAAGAACTTGCCTATATGGCCCGATTATTTTTAAAACATTATGTTTTGTGGTCTCGTAAGAACAGTTTATGGAGCACTTTAAAAATATATATTCTTTTCGTAAGAATGTCCAAGAGTCACCGGGGAAAGGAACAAGGAGAATGATTGGATATTAGCAACGTTTGGATGAATAAGGCGTTTTTGCAGCATTACTTTCGCGGGTTGCTGAACCACAAGGGACTGGGTGACCGACAGACCTTGACTCGGTCACGGTAAAAAAAGAAATAAATACTACTACTCCACAGTCTCAAGGGGCTATTTGCACGAGAATGCCACGCATGAGCGCCACTTGCTGAAATTAACTCGCCATAAGGAAGGCCACCGAGAAAAAAATCGCAAAGACGAAACATACCTACTAGGCTCTTCTCAGAAGTTTGCAACTCTACAACTCATTCTCTAAACGTTCAGAGCTGATTTACCACAAGTATAACATCATGACAGCTGTTGGGATTATCTGATTATGTTTAAAATCTGGAGTGACTTTTACTATCACTATTTTACAAATAAAACATGTAAACGCTGTTTTTGTTGCAATATATGCGCAGAAAAAATAATTGGTATCATAACCTGAATAAGGAAATAATGTTTAGTTTAAAAATTTGTATTAAGAGTATAAATACATCGTAATTAAGTGAATGACGCTTGACCAAATCCTAAAGCAGCTATTTTGCTTTAAATCAACCGAAATGGGAAACAAATGAAAAACTGTTATCACAAATAAAGTTAAGCACTAAGGAGGCATATAAGCATTAACCGTTGTGAGCGTGATTTCATAATCTGTCATAATTTGATAGCTTTTATTTACCTGAACCTATTGACAATTTTTCAAAGGGTTGGATGCTAAAGTGTAACTTTCATCTACTCCTTAGAACTACAATTTCATTATGTTTCTGTAATAACCCTAATAATGTAAGAAAAATCCCTAAAATTCACGGAAATAGGTGTGAAATATAAAATAAAATTAATATTGTATGGGTTTATATAAATAAAACATATAATTACAATCAGGGGCGGCCAGTGAGGCATTGTATTGGCGGTGCCATAATAAATAAATGATGAATTAATTAAATAAATAATTAAATAAATAAATAATAAATGAATGAATAAATAAATACAAAATAAATAAATAAGGGTTGTTAAAATATAAACATGTGTACCAATTTCTAACGATTTAGATAATCTTATCAATAATCCATCTTATTTTATAATATACTGTACCAAACAGAACGTACAGGGAAACGGAAATAGATATATTTATTACATCCGTACTCTTGTTACGCACAAATGTAACGAGCACAGTAAAATTTTGATAATATAATTCATGAAGAATGTGATAAGATCGTTCGTGTAAGATTTCGCGACAGAGAGACAGTTATCTTAAGTCCCGTGCTTTACTGCACTCTAGCGGATAAAGCGTAAGTTATGCGCCAGAGAAATCGCGGCACTACCTTCTCCCATAAGAAGCCATGTATAAGCAGACATCCTAGCCCGTAACACAGGCGCTTATGAGCATAGACAGTGCCGTTCTGGAATCAGCACCAAACCAAGGAAAACAACCAGGACAGAGCGCTTGCATTTAACGCGCCCACTTACACGAGGGAGCGGATACTCAGGAACAATATTTTTTGCACAATTCCTATACACTTCTCTTTCCTTCGTTTTCATCCAGATGGTGCCATGGCACAGCGGCACTACCTCAAAAGCCGCCCCTGATTATAATACAGAGTATCATTCCTAGTGTACCATAATTTCTCTGTAACAAGTGTTCAAATGGCTTCCAAGATTATCCTTCCACATTATACTTATTTACAACAGTGAAACAATAAGATATACTTAATATGTTTTTAAAAATGCTTATAAAATGATAATTTCACTCTGTTGATAATTTTGTAGATAACCATAAAATGAAGAACCAGAAAGAACATTGTTTAATTCAACCTATAATCACTGAGCAGAATGACTCAAGCAGTTTCGTCTATAACCCTCATTCAGGAGGTGCAGGTTCGATTTCCTTGGCTGACCTACCTCAACTATTTTCGAAGGTAATGCAACCTGAAGTTATTTGTTGTTAATTACATACGTGACTTTCTGGGTTCGTAGAATTAAAAGTCCAATTTGCCGAAATTCTAAATATTTTTCATTTCCGTAGCCATAAACTGTTCAATTCTCACGTAACAACATTACATCACATATACAACACAATCTTCCAAGGTCGATGACAATAACAAACAGCGTTCAGCTTACAACATCAGCTCTCGTTACAACACTCTCAGCTGTTCTCTACTCACCTATCCCGCGACTGTTTTACAACTCTCTTGTTACATGTCTTTACAACAACTCCCAGCTGGCATGTCACAATATCCTATATATCTCATTCATAAATTCGAGAGACTTCTTGAGCAAAAAAAGAAACAACTATTCTCTGTCAATCGAGATATCACAAGAACCGTAGGGGAGGGGATCCGTCCCCTTCAGCTGCCGAGGTGCGGGCGCTGCGGACCCTTAGCACTCGTGGTACTGTCCAGCAACGCAAAGAAGGTCCCTAGAAGGTATGTGCTGCCTTACACAGTGGGACAAGGACAGAAAATGTGTGTGGCAGAGAACGCTTGCTACACAAGGAGCAGACCCTTAAAAAACATGCACCCTATTCACTCTGTACGCTAAAACCGAGAAGATTCATTCACAAAAGTAGAACCGTCAGAATGCTTTTGAATGGTCTGTAACTGTACTGACATGGGGTGTCATAAACCTGTCCAGAGAGGGTGTGGGAACCTTCGCCAACCCCTCTGCGTCTCAGGCGTCGGGGACTATCTCTGCTGTGGAGGACAGTACCTCTGACGTTACTAGAGGAGCCTCGGGCCGTACTGCCGAGCCCCTCCCGTCGGGGAGTTGTTCGGATTGGATTGGTCTCGAGGAGGCAGTGTGTTCCCGACACCCACGGGGAATTGGGTACCTCCGGCCAGGCTACGGTCACCCAGAAGAGGTAGAGGGTTGCCTAATAAGTCCCGGGTACTAGCCTGCAGAGCTAGTAGAAGGTGTGCTAGATCACCAGGCGGCCCCACCGAGGTTTTCGGTAGTCTTCCCTGCGGGGTTGACGCGCGAAGTGGCGTATCCACTTCCATCCCGTCTTGACGTTGTGCTCAGCGGGGGGACTCAAAGTATTGCCCTATGGAAAGAGCCCCGGAGTATTCATCGCTCCCGGGTAGAAGGAGGCCCGAGTCCTTGGTCCTACGGGTCCAGGACTAATAGGAGTAGAACCTCTGCACTTAACTATCACTAGAACCTTCCTTACGTGAAACCCTATCTAGGCCGGCAAGTCACTTATCTCAAGTGCTATGTTCATCTGCTTTTGCCGGCTCTTCGTGTACACTAGCCGCGCTATCGTTAACTGCTTATGCAAGCTCTTTATTACCGTGAACACTATCCGCCGTCTGTTATCTATTTATGCCCGTTGCCGAGACAATATATATATATATATATAAACTGTAGAGCTTACCTGCAGTAAGTTTTTATCTTTAACTTTCAGGTTTCCCATTTACTTCAAATTAATAAAATTATAAGGTTATGCAAGGTATTTACAGAAAATTCAATGTTGATCACAGTATTATGCTTTCGTCACCTGGGGGAAGCGTGGTGCTAACCACAACACCTTCTCGTATGGGTGGATAATTATTGCGTTGCAGATGTGAGCGTGACGTCGCCAACTGGGTTGATAGGCAAGACTCACAGGTACTGTAGTGCCGCAAAGTTAACTTTAAATCGTTATTATTAGCACATTTTACAATTTCTTTAGAAGAAATAACAAATTAAGTAAAACAATTGACATGGTGGGGAAACCATTACTTCTTTGCCTTGGATTCTTAAAAGTCATCTCACTAAAATATTAAAATTTGTAGTTTTTGGACTTCCCGTTATTTAATTACACACTTCACAAAGTTGCCGTGAGAGTAGTACCTATATAATACCAGTCAGTAGGCTTGGGGACTAACTTGCTGGGTATTTTAGCGGACGACCCAGTGGCCGTGGTTAAGGCACTGCGGTTTGTTGCCCAAATTGGTTTTAATAAACAAGTCTAACTTGAATTTTATATTTGTTAATTTTATAGATTTTAAGTTGTCTTGGGATGGGTTTTTATGTACTTTTAATAGTTGAGTGTTGTTATTTTTATTTTACATTTTAGCTTAATTTGTGTAGCTTTTAGTTTTTAGTGTTGACTTCGGGCTCAAATGACCTTGTTGTCGACGGGCCCTAAAACACCACACACTCACCCCCTATATAATACATTCTCTTTGGTTCAGAGGACCTTAAATGTAAATCTCTAATGAAATGGCCGCGCCGTGGCTCAGTGGTTAGACCGCTTGGCTCACCAAGGTGGCCCGTGTTCGATTCCAGGCGACCGTAAAGTGAGATTTGTGGTGGACAACACGGCGCTTGGGCGGGTTTTCTCCGGCACCTCCGGTTTCCCCCGCCATCGCATTCCACCGGTGCTCCATCTTCATCTCATGTATCATCAGTATCATCGCCTGCGGTGCCTATGTAGTAAAAGCGGGCGTTAAACACTGCACACACACACACTCTCTCTCTAATGAAATCGCAATATCGACCTTTTGGGTTAAATATACGCCTTCAGCAAGCAAAAGAAAGAGAAAGAAATAATGTTACAACAATTATTTCACAACTATAATTATTATCTGCACAAAAGGATGTTTATTGGATTAATGATTGTCCCCCGAGGACGGCGGGGTTATAAACCCTAGGGCTTATAAGTTGTTCGATGATATAATTATAAATAATTATAACATCAAATAAAGTAACTTGCGGTGCTCAAGTCTTTTATTGAATATATAAGTAACTTAGAAAAAATCATAAATTAAACATCTCATTTGTCGCATTCACATAACTTTTTCTAATCATTCTTCCGCAAACTTTGTACCATCTACTTTGTCTTAATGGAGATAAACGTTTACAGAAATGATTTAATTCCAGTAGTGATAGTGTTTTACGAGCTAGTTATCCTGTAACGACTTAGAAATCCCACTTTCATGTGAACATAAAAAAAAGTAAAAAGAGGAAATAAATTTGATTTGGTAGTTCTTCTGGACACTACTGAACTTATATGCCATGTTTGGTATTTAAACGACTATTTCCTTTTACGTATGCTGTCACATAGGACACTCGCAAAAAATTTCAAAACATCCGTTTTCGTTCGTCTGTTTGTTTCCAGTAAAATCTCGGTATCTATGTTTTGGGTGAAATGCAATACCTTCTCTACCGTGTAAGTGGCAGAGGAAGTAAATCTTCGAATCGTAAGTTTGATTTTTGTAGGAAATGTGTACGAGGGTAGGCAGATAGATCCCGGCCTAACTTAGAGTTGGCGCCAGTGGGCCAGTTTGATGGATATCATCATATAGTTTAACTCTAGACTAGCTTATATTCATAGTTACAGGTCAATAGCGTGTTTAGTTTTTGAATGACAGCTTTTTAAGAAAGACAAGTGCAGATGTTTCACAAAAATTTAGGTTTTGGAAAAACTTAAATTAAAAAAAAACTTAAATATGAACGGCTTAACGCCTAAAGAAATCAAGGAGAAAATGGACAGTGCATAGAAAGACTCTGCCCTTTCATATACAATGATTAAAATGTGGATTGCAGATAGGACGTAGTACGAGCACTAGTGACGAGCCTTGCTCTGGACGCCCTGTGGAAACCTCACCTCCAGAGATCATTGAAAAAAAATCATCGTTTTGTACCATCGTTTTGAGATCAAAGTTGTTTGAGGTAGCAGAGCCTGTAAACAGATGAAAAGAACGTGCAGGTAATATTTTAAGTAATGTTTTCTGTTTTCACAGGGTCTGTGCAAGATGGGTGCCGCGTTTGTTGACATCTGATCAGAAGTTGCAAAGAGAAACTGTTTCTGTTAAGAATTTGGAGCTCTACCGTTAAATTCCTAGTGTATTTTTGAGACGGCTCAGTACTATGAATGAAACTTGGATACATCACTACACTCCAGTAAGTAAATCACAGTCAAAATAGTGGATTGCGCCAGGTGAACCAACTCCAAAGAAGGCAAAAACAATATCGTCAGCTATCAAGGTTATGGCGAGTGTTTTCTGGGATGCACAGGAACCTGTTTTTAATGATTACTAGAAAAGGGTAAAGGTATCATTGGTGACTATTACGCAAGCTTAGTGTAACGTTTGAGTGACGAGATGTAATGTAAAAAAAACTCTTTTGACAAACAAAAACATCTTGTTTCTTTACAATGCTCCGTCCTATTGTTCAGCCATTGCAATGGAAAAAATGTGCGAATTAAAGTTCCAATTGCTTGAATATCCGCCCTATTCACCAGATCTAGCACACAGTGACCAACTGTTCTCGAACCTCAAAAAAATGTTTGTAGGACGACGATTTCACAGCAACAGGTCATTGATGATTGCCGGCCCTTGTAGCCATGGTCGTTAGAGCGTCTGTCTCTTACGTTCTACCGCGTAGAGGGTCGCGGGTTCGAGTCCCGCCTTGAGGATGGCTGTTTATGTGTATATGAATGAAACTATAAAAAACAGAGAGTAAAACAAACGGAAACAATAAAACAGCGGTCAAATAAGGAAAAAAAATATGCTGTGAACAACTATTTTAAGGACCATGATAAATCGCAGTACAGAGATGGTTTAATTAAATTAGAACATCGATATGACAAACCTATTAGCCTTTCTGGAGATTATGTTGAGAAATAAAGAAGAAAAAAATTATTGTAAGATCCGGGACTTATCTATCAGCCGACCCTCGTATTTAAATAAACAAAGTTCATTCATTTCAAACACAATGGAGGAATCTGGTAAAGTTCCTAATGAAATTGCAATTCAAGCTAAAGAAAAGCATATGAACAACCTGCACTCTTTGAAATTTTTAATTTTAAGGGGAAGCCACATTTTTATATATTCCTAGAGCGGATATAGTTAATAGATATTAATACATATAAAAAGTATATAAATATAAAATATATAAACATAATAGTTACATTATTTCATCTTTTAAGTCATAAAGTTGAAATTAGGAGCTGTTGAGTTATTCTAACAAAACGATAAGCACAGGGTAATGTTACTACAATACGTACATTATGAAGAATATTCAAAACATAAAATTTTAAATTGAAAAATATTCTGCACGAAAATGATTTATAGTTTTGGAATCAGTGTGAAAATTTGATTCAGAAACACTCATTCATTTCAAAAAATAAAATCTTTGCAGAACGGTGTTATTATCCATTCCTAGTTGGTGATCTTAAACAAATAAACGGTAATGATGATTATAATATAATATTTTTTGCTTAAATGAAGTAATTCTAGTCTTTTTACGTCATTCTGTGCTTTTACCCACGTGGGAAGTAGAAAACAATAAAGTTATTGTATTAACGAACAAAGCGGTGAGTTAAATTAAAATGATCGATTTCCCATCGTAATCCAATTAGCTTTTCGTGGCTGACCGTTTACCATACGGGTTATTGTTCTACGTAACCTCTATTTTATTATTAGGCGAAACAAAGAGATAACTAGTGTTAGGAAAGGGCAGTCGTAGTCAAAATGGCTCAGAGAGTGAGGTGTTAATTGTAATACTAAGTTTATAATTACATTAATAGGTAATATTAATAAGTTCACAGACAACAACGAAAATAACGAAATTATGGATAAATGCTTTCTCCAAGGGGGATACCCATAACAGGCACTTACCTGCGAAAATGAACTCACTGCGAAAATATGCAATTAGGCGCATTATAAAATCAAGGTATTTTGTTCCATTTAGCATGAGAAATATTACATACACAAAGCCTAAGATTCCAGGCAAATTAATAACATAGTTAAATAGATAAATGGCAAATTGAAATAACTATTTATTTTTGGACACACTTTAGCTGCTGTGGTTCTCAATATCACTTTGAGTGTTTCTTTTTAAATGTATGTCCTTCAACGTTAGGTAAATCATATCGGAAGCTGAATGAAATAGTTGAAATAATGTTCCAATGAGCCCAGGATCCGTAGAGTTTAGAGTTACCCGACATTCGTCTTTCAGGATAAGGGAAATCCTGAAAAGCCTTATCCAGGTAACTAACCTTGACCGAGGTTCGAACTCGGGGCCTCTTGAACGCAGGGCAGAAACTCTACCATCTACGCTACAGAGACGGGCCCAATAGGTATGAAAGTCGCTTAATTTTGTTCACATTTTGTTCACACGGAATCACCGTGTTTACTTCCCTATCGAAGGAAACGCTGCTAAAGCTTTTACCACCCTAAAAGATACATCACCCTCAACTGAGTTTGAACCCGCGACTTCGGAAAAATGAATGCCAACCTCTACTATAAGCTGATATATCCACTTCCTTTCGCTTTTAAACTGCGCAAGTTCAGCGTGCACTGTGATTAATACATACAAATAACGCTTACATATACCAAACAAAACACTAATTAAATACTGTTTGACAGATGTATTTGTTTTAATGTAAAGTTGTTTATATATTTTGCATTAGATGTAAATTCTATAAAAAGATATGCGAACTATATTTTTCATCCGCAGAGAGTTACAGGACTAAATAGCCAGTGCTATTGCACACGTACATATGCTTTTGTTTACATCGCCCCATAAACTAAGGACCGCGCCGGTATGTTATGATTGCCTTTATCCCAGTAGATGCATATTAATTACCACATTTGAAAATGTGATTTATAATTGTATCCTTAAAATGAATGGTCATTCCCATAACATATCCATGATACACGTAGTGTATCAGCAATTTAACTGCTCTTTCTGTTTAATACAAATATAATTAATGAAAAGTATAAAATAAAGAAAAATAAAGAAGAGAAAGTGACTCGGGAAGCAGGTGCATTGCATTAGCTTCTGAACTCCATTTAGCTGCATTGTCGACGTGGAGGTTTACGTTGGACCAAAGCTGTGGGGTCAACGGAGTCGAAAGTATTTATTACACTAAATTGTCTACATTATTACTGTTACATTTATGGCATAATGTATGTCATAAATTTGCTTTTGTTTCATTAGTATAACTCTAGATGGCCTAAAAATTATATCGTTCATGGAAAAAGCAATTAAGGTTGGACTATACCGCAGCATAACGCTTAAAAATTGTGTGTAACGGCACATAAAATATGTACCTACCGTATAAAAGAGTAAGAGTCGCAATGGGTTGTCTAATTTACATTATTTTTATAGCACAATTACATTGTTGTTTCGACTACTACGTACGTGTTAACAAACATTTGAAAAGAACCCCAAAATTCCCTACCTCTCTGATCCGCGGATATTATATTAATGCTCATACTAATACTCTTATATTTAAAGTTTCGGGACGTAACGCAAAGTAAGAAATGTCACCAAATTAAATCTATTAAGATAATGTAATTCTAATGAGCAGTTATTTTTCTATAAGAAAAGAGGCTATAACTTTCTTTTGCACCGAAACAAAAGAAGCAGAGAAACACAGTTAATGCAAATAGTACATAGAGAAGCACAAATTATTACTCCATGGCACTACTTCTTGCCGACTGGTTGAAATTAGTGACGTGACCTCGAAATTTGACGTAACGTGAAGGAAGGTTTGGCAAACTCTTAAGCTACGTCACGATAAGTCAGGTTAAGTCAACTCTAAGTAGCTCCATTTAATACAGTGTGTTAGACGTTCACGTTACGCCGCGTCACGTTACGTCAACTTCATCGTAATCCCCCATTACATTGTACGTTTAGGTATTAGTTAAAGCTGCAGTCAAATCTTTTCAAATTCGGTCACCATGTGAACGCTTTTAAATGTTTTCTTTTTGAATAAATGAGCGAAAAACATTGAGATTTGAAACTGAGAAAAGTATACAATATTTGAAGCAAAGACCAAAGCGTAATTTTTTAAAGAAATTTTATTTGCGATAAATTGTGCAGTTCTGTGTATGTTTTTCCCGTATTAATATTTTATGCACGAGTTAATTATACAAAAGTCATACAATTACTAACACTATTGGTAATTATTGTTTCAAATGCTTCCATTACTTCCTGAAGTTAGCTAGCTTCTTAAGCACGAGGGCTGTACAATAAAGAATGATCACTTTTTTTTTGACAACATACCTTTACTCATGCTCATAATTTTGATGGTCCTTCTCAAAATAGTCTCCTCTGAATGCGATGCACTTGACCCAGCGTTTATGCTGGTCTTCAAAGACATGCTGGAAACCATTTTTGAGAGATCCTTCAAAATCGCCTCCGCAGCCTTCACCACTGCTTCTGATGCTGAATAATGCCTCCCACGAAGGCGTTTCTTCAAGTTAGGGAATAGAAAAATGTCACATGGAGCTAAATCCGCAATATATGGAGGGTGAGAGATGCACTTCATGTTAATTTTTGCAACATATTCAGCAACAACATTGGCAATATGCGGCCGTGCATTATCGTGGTGCAGCATCCAGCCTGTTTCACGGAAATGTGACACCAAATGAAATGTTCAGTATTTCAGAAGGTGATCTTAAGGTAATTCGTCCTTCCTCTCTCCAATGGCAGCAGTAGTGTTGATGTTTCCTTCCGTAAGAGCAGCAACTGGAGCACCGGGTCCACCTTCCTTTGAAATTGATTGTCTCCCCTCTTTAAACATTTTAAACCACCTTCGAGCTATGCTGTAGGGAAGAACAGATTCTCCATAGGCCTCCTGTAACATTGTATAGGCCTCAACTAAAGATTTGTTGAGACGAAAGCAGTCGCATATTGTCCCTCGCGTGTTACCTCCATTGCAGCGGTAGGCGATACTGAACATGTCTGAACTTGCCTGGTTCTCACGGGTGGGAACCAGGAGTACCAATAATAGGAATACTACGGCGTGTTTGTTGCACATTAAGCTAACAGAATATAATAAGATTGAATTTTAGTGCGAAAAATTATTACCGTAAAAAGATTATGATCATTCTTTATTGAACAGCCCTCGTAAAACGCGTGTAATTATTGGTGCATACCTTTCTGAGGATAATTCATTATGCAAAATATTAATCAATTGTGAGTAATCTGAAATCACTGCATAACAAGACAAAGTGTAAAAAGGCCTGAGTGACATGCATCTCTGAAAATTCCCAGTGGAGTTATTGGCGAAATAGATGATAATTCGATTAGACCACTACGTTCTTCTGAATAAACGGTCTAATTTGGCGCAAGATTACACTTAATTTACAACAAAGGGGTATTTCATAAATTCCAATTATGGCTAGCTTTTGCGTTACACACACACATACACACACACACACACACACACAGAGAGAGAGAGAGAGAGAGAGAGAGAGAGAGAGAGAGAGAGAGAGAGAGAGAGAGAGAGAGAGATGTGATATGACACCAAGCCGTGATTCTCCGAAGCGAATACTCGACTTTGTATGTGCAAAACTGTGTTATACTTTTTCATTCAAGGGTTTTCTGTTCATTTTATGTGTTTTTGCACCGGGTATGACTGTTTGATTAAGCGTCGCCAATGTAGGTTTAAAAAGCAGAAGAAGAAAGAGAGATAGGACAAAATCAAATGGCATAAAGCTTTGTCGAATGAAGGAACGTCCGCTGTTGGTTGCGTGACACAGATTCCAGCAGCAATTCATTCCTCCAGAGACAGCAACTAGTACACAAGAATCTGCTAAAATATGAGAGCACTGCCTATATTCCTTTTTCTTCTTTTTGTGTCTGTTTCCTGTGCTACTATTGGAGATCTCTATTTTCCATTAGCTTCTCCCTCTGTCGTTTCTATTTTAAGTTCCTTCTGGCATCGCTCTTTCTTGCTCTATTTTTTTTTTGCTTTTTAATACTTCCCTTGTGTATCTTCGCTAGCAAACGGCAAATAATTTTGGGGGCGTTTTCACCAAATCCTTTAAATTCCAAGCTTTATATTCTAAATAAATTTTAGTTAGAAACTTAATGCCACAACGATAGCTTTTAAAATATCTTCTTCTTCTCGTGATTACGATATAATTCTTGACATAGTACTATCATAAGATTTTAAAATTTATTACAATTTATCTCACATCTTTGTTTTCTTTACGATTTGTCTATAATACGTATAGGATTTATTTTATGCATTACAAATTCTATACCGAGATTTCATTGGGAATTACAAGTTGAGAATTTCCTGAATTCATAGAAAGCATTCTTAGACATGGCACCTCTCAAGAATGGGACAGGAAAATTTTCTTTATATAGAATTTTTTTTTTTTTTTTCAAAAATGTTGTTTTACTAAACATGGTCCTTAACGATTTAATTAAAATATAATTGTTTAAGGTATTTTCATAAAATGAAATAAATATCTTGGTATATAAACCCGGAATGTTTCTTCATTACGAATTAATTTTCCATAACTGGTATGCCGTAAGAGATGGGCAACTATTATTACATAAAACTGCAAATCGCAAGCACGCAAATTGAGCAATTTTTTCGTGCAGGTAACGCCTCCAAGATATTTTGCTACTGATTTTAATTTTAATATCATCTTAAAATAATTCTCCCTTTTCCCCTTTTCTTTTCTCGTGATCATGCAAACAGAATGGAATTCAAAGCCATCACATAGTGATGCGTTTCTAAAGTACTATATTTGACTGTTACCAATCATACAACCCTATTTAACTTTCACTTACACAGAATTACACAAATTTCTGCAAACTTTTATCTCGACTACCAGTAGTAGATAAAAATTAGCCTTTCTGAGACTATTCTGAGAAAGGATACGTAGAAAAAGTTAATGGAATGTATACAAATATCGCACTTTATATATTAAGCTGAACCTTTAGACATCTCTCTAAAAGTGAATAGAAGAAATCTCAAAACTGTCATCACAGAATGTCATCAGTGATGATCTTCCTTTGTTGTAGCTAAGACATGTAAATGTTGAAATAAGAAGAGATAATAATTCACTACTTACGCGAGGACGATAACTGTCCATTGGAGACCACTTAGTAAAGATAAGCACACTTGAAGGCCTTCCAGATATTTAGAAGCTCTCAGTTTTCAAAAATTCTAAGATGAAACTACTAAACTGTAGGGGAATTCCGATTTGAACCTCTGCCAACCAAATGTATGAAAGGATATGCTGACGTTCTACCAAAAATAGGAAAAGTTGGAAGTCAAAAACTACATAAAATTAATCGTCATACATGTATTCATTAACCCAAGTACCGTTAGTATTTAACAACTGCGCTTAGCAAATGTTTGTTAGCAGTTTAAAAGGGAAATTAAATTACCAAAGGAAATCTACCAGCTTTTAGGGTTACAATAGCTATAATGAGAAAACTGCCACTTGTCCTTCGTATTTTAATTAAACAGATAATCAAATCATAAATAATCATCAAAAAGGCATTATCTTATTCACTTGATTTTTCATGACAAAACTGAGATGGTTTAGTTTTTGTTCCAAATAGAACTGGGAAGATATGTGAAAGTAAATATTAACGCTAAGCTTTTGAATTTACAAAGACATAGATAACTACCACAAAAGTAAAACTAACTGTCTATTTCCTACACTTTGATATACAAACCAATAGGTCCAGCGTTGGATTCATGACTTAGATTCCTTCCCTCCCACTTTATCCTTCCTATAAAGTCTATATATGGATTGCGAAGTTTAATATTATAGATATAACGTTAATAAAGTAATAACAATGTTAATATAAATTTAACTATTAACATAAATCAACGATTGAACATACGAAAGCAATGCAGGTGATATGACAAGTGTTAAAGGCAGCATAAAAAAGAAGTAGAATAAAAAAAAATTAACTTAGTACTTTATAAACTCAGATCGTTAATTACGTTAGTGAGAAGTTACGGGATAACGTATGTATTAACGGACCCTTTTCCACAATTTTTGTTTCACAAAGACTATAAACATGTATTCCCATTGCAATCTCATGCCGATATTTTTTGTGAAATATAAATTAAAGCTACAAGCAAAGAGTAAAGAAAATCATAAATACTCATTTCTAAGAAGTTCTAGAACTTCAAAAAATGAAGTTTGTAAAAAGATACACCAATACAAGAGCGCCACGAAGGTGACTGAATGCGGGAGATAATTTTATCTGCAATTTCACGTAAGCAGAGTTTCGCGAATACATTCCTTGTTTTGTTTTCTTGGAACCTCTTCTGTGACAGCACCTGGTGTAAGCACATCTGCCAACAGCGGCCGTCCGTCGCTCAAAATATTCCCGTCATGTGCTGTCACGTCTTATTTCCACCTGGAAGTTCGTTGATCCGACAAAGGACATCGTCGTCGTCATCATCGCCGAAATCGTTGCGACGGTGTCATCATAATGAATGGACCAAGTAGAACTATGAATCACGTGATTTGAGTTTATCAGCTCCTAGATGCACGAAGATGGCGTGATGGATAAAACTATTTATTATTATTATTATTATTATTATTATTATTATTATTATTATTATTATTATTATTATTATTATTATTATTATTATTATTATTATTATTATTATTATTATTATTATTATTATTATTATTATTATTATTATTATTATTATTATTATTATTATTATTATTATTATTATTATTATTATTATTATTATTATTATTATTATTATTATTATTATTATTATTATTATTATTATTATTATTATTATTATTATTATTATTATTATTATTATTATTATTATTATTATTATTATTATTATTATTATTATTATTATTATTATTATTATTATTATTATTATTATTATTATTATTATTATTATTATTATTATTATTATTATTATTATTATTATTATTATTATTATTATTATTATTATTATTATTATTATTATTATTATTATTATTATTATTATTATTATTATTATTATTATTATTATTATTATTATTATTATTATTATTATTATTATTATTATTATTATTATTATTATTATTATTATTATTATTATTATTACCACTCATTTAACACATCTATTCTGCGCAGCAACACTTGAATTGTCTCACTTTGCCTCATTGGATAGGAATTGTGAATACTGAAGTTAGCCAGTCATAAGATAAAAATATCATCTGAAACGACTAAATAATGTTACCCTGTTATCTAGCAAAATGGGCATCCAGAGAACCGCAGGGACTCCAACCACCACCCCGCATACATTCATTCCATCTCAACAGTAATCTTCTATATGGTCTCCCCGCATCCCTTTTACCAGAAGGGCTGTCATTGTAGAATTCTTTTGGATTATCTATCAGTATAATCAGACATGTATTGTTTTATACCCTCATGTATTTCGTTCTCTAATCAAAGGCATATTTTTTCTTCTTCTTAACATATTCATTTCGGGTAGCGGGGTAGCGCAGTGGTTTCGTTTGCGGTTCTCGTGCTGAGGGCCCGAGTTCGATTCCCGGCTCTGGGGAGTCCATTTTAAGTCAGCCCTATCCACGCCTTCACTTCTGTCTAGATCATGTGAAGTGTCCCCTATGCCCACGTTGTTCGGAGTCCACGTTAGAAACTGTGGTACCACTCGCCTCGCCGTCGTCTTCATTATAACCTATCATTGAAGGTTATGAACACCGCCCTCTTTGTTCCTTCACCTGAGAAATGGGACCAGACATCACGTGGTGGAGCGAGGTTACCCCGAAGGACATAACTGTCATATGGGGAGTGTTGGTATACATACATATATATACATATGCATTTCCGCTGTATATGTTATATTCTTAAGTTTTCTTACCTCTATCTGTGGGCCGCCTCGGTAGCGTAGATGGTAGCGTGTCTGCCTCACATTCAAGAGATCCCGAGTTCGAATGTCGGTTAGGGTGAGTTTCCTTGATAAGGTTTTTTCCGGGTTTTCCCTCATCCTTCAAGACGAATGTCGGGCAGCTCTAAGCTCCATGCATCCCGGACTCATTTGTGCATCATTTCACTTAATTCATTCACCGCCCGAAATGACTTAACATTGGAGGACGTAAATTAATAAAAAGCTATCTGTGACTCATCCATAATTAGTATAGGTTAACCACTGCTTTATAGAAGTTTATTCCAGTATTTCTTCTTGTTTTAATTTTTAACGTTTTGTGCATTGTTACATTCACGGTTTGAAATTTTGCTAATTTTATCTTTATATCTCTTCTTTCTAGAAACTGAACTGCCGATCTCTCTTTCTCAATCTCTCCCTCTTCATTTTCTTGCCACTACTTTCGCTGGATTATACATTTACGGAAAGAAATCTTAAAAAGACTACATAGAGAAGAATGCTTTACAATTATATGTTTAAAAATTCCTTAACGTGTATTGAAAAATTCTGATAAAACTTCACACATAAATACACTGAGGTAACAGCAAACTGAATACATAAATAGTTAAATCTATTGTTATATCTCTGCCCTTACGTCAAATGCTACACGAAGTGACAGTTGAAAATGCTATTACTTTCACAACTTGCAAGGACTAAAAGTGTTGACAAAACTGGAAGATGAAGTAACCAAACATTAAAATGCCAAATGATAAAGCTAAATCTTGATACAAGATAATTATACAGTGATTGCCTTACCTATATGTGTAACTGTGCAATCTGGAGTGAACAAAATGGAGTAAAATAGGTTTGTTATTAATATTTTGTTGTTAAACATATAACAGCTATACTTGTCCGAAAAATTCTGACAGTTACTGTATGTACATTAAGTAACAAATTACAGATCCCAGAACATTTTAAGCTATTATGGACATAAGATTGCAACTTAAATTATATTCTTCGCTATAAACACAGCAAATTATTACAGAATATTAAGAGAAGTGGACATCGAAAATACAGCAATTAGATAACGACTACAAGTAAGCATTTGGCAAATACTCTGCATTACTCACCAGCAGGAGCTACAGCGAATACACACATTCGAGACCCTGAAAGGCAAGTCCTAGCGGCAGGCAGCTGACCTTTACAGAGTCACCAAAACAAACTTAATGTCAAGGGGGCGATCGGTTGACCCATAGAAACGTCTCATAACTGCGCTGAATTATAAGTCTGGAAATAATTGTAATGTTAATTCGTTCCGATATGCCAACATATAACCCCAACTCATTCCGAGACTAATACAGGTTACACACATTTCTGTCTTGTTCAACACGTTCACTCGTTGTATGCAAACTATAAACAACACACATTTCAATTTGAGTTAAAAATCTCTTAGATTTCGTCGCTGATACCAAACATTAAACAGTTGCTGCGTAAACTAAGTATGACGTGTTTCTACAACTGCATATGCATTCCACTACCTTCTAAATTTTATTTTTATTTTGATTAAAAACATTAGGATTTATACTGTTTGTTATACCACTCTTGAAAATTGTAGGAACTAGATGTACAGGATTTACTTTTGTTCATTATTTTCTCATATATGCTGTCTGTTGGAGAGGCAGAATCAGACTTTTAAGTCCAATTCTCTAGCCGGAATTTCAATCAAAGATTTTCTACGGGCTACAGTATTTTCCAATCTATTCCACCTTTCCCATTTTAATCGTATACCTATACAATACTTATTTTATAAGTCGCTTAAATAGTCTATAGTGAGTGAACTAATACATCACAACCAAATCATGATACTTTAAGCCAAATAAAAATTATACAGCATCACACATTGCAATCAATATCCATGGTGATACAACCCAGGTTGAGGAAGGGATGAAGTGAAGAACATACAGTTAAAAGTTAACCACTGGTGCAACAGCCCTAAGAGGGCCAAGACCTACCAACCCGACTGCAGAGGTGGGCGATCATCCAACCGAAACGGGGAGGAGATGTAGTCAGCATCTCGGCACCCCGAGCCGGAATGTTGGTTTCCGTGACCAGGGCCGCTTACCTAGCGTAAGCTCCTCATATTCCTCACGATGTTGAGTGGGCACCGGTCCTATACCCGGGATCTAAAATCCGCACTCCATGGGTGGGATCGAACCCGGGTCGCTTTCCGTGGCCAGGGAGCAAGGCATGCTACCTTAGCCCACTACGTCACAGCGCAGGACGAAGAAAATACAGGAGGTTGCAGAAATACAGACCACAGAGACCCGCGCAAGTCCCACAACTCTGACTGGTAGACTAGTCCCACTGTTGGAGCTGCTTAGAGAGGGCGATGAACGACCCATCGACCAAGCAGCCCTGTAGTGTCCAGTACTCTAGTACTCTATCTTTTGAACAAATATCCGTGTGAACTGTTGGACACCGCCATACGCGCCAGCCTCTGTAGCTTAGATGGTAGCATGTGTGTCTCACATTCAAGAGGTCCCGAGTTCGAATCTTGGTCAGGGTGAGTTATCTGGATAAGGTTTTTCCAGGGTTTTTCCTTATCCTGAAAGATGAAGTCTGGTAACTCTAAGCTCTATGGACACTGGGCTCATTCAAGCATCATTTCAGCAATTTCATTCATCGTCCGACGACTTAACGTTGGAGGACGTAAATTAAAAACAAAAATTGCCATACTCCACGAAACCAAAAACACACCTAAAAGATGAGAAAGAAACCGAATGAAAGCAATTATGAAAAGAAAATCGTAGAATATGAGAAATCACTCGCCTACCGACCAGGTTAACATATGGAAAACTCAAAGATCAACCGGACCGGTGTTTCGTGAATGCAAACCTCATACACACCGCCGAGCCATCACCTCAAGTCACCAAACTTTAATTACAATAGTACCGTCGCATTTATTTTTACGAATAGTAAATAATAGGTTCGCTCACTAAGGCCCTGTCATATTGCGGCAACAGTTTCAGATTTATCTTTCCCTAAATTGGCCTATTTTGTTTTGAATTATTCTCTAAAACTTGAAAACCAAAGATTACTTAACAGGACAAATCTCGCTTGGAATAATTGTTACTCAATTTTCTATAGGATTTGAAAGAGAAACACGGCGATAAAATGCAAAAACGAATAGGTTTCCATACTATTAAAATATTTGCAGAGATATTTCCAAGTGCAGTCGCATCAAAGTGAGCAAATTGTTGTAACTCTCCAATAACATCATCGCTATGGCCATTTAGGGTAATCTACAATGCTGTTTATCATTGTTATTACCTTTTATTAATGCGCTTTGTGCTGTAGACAAACAAATAAATAACAATACAAAACGACTGTCTCTCCTTCTTATTAGAAATAGCCAGTGTGACATCAAGTACGACCTGAACAACGGCCAACTCCATGTATGTACGTGAGGTTTTATTTATTGTTATGTCACAACCTCGTGATTTCAGTTTTGTTTTTGTCATTGCTTTCTCGGTGGATTTAACGCATGATGTACAGAGCAGTGGTTCCAACCCCTTGACAGCGGGAAGCCACTGATGGCGAAAAAATCTATATACCGGATATAATACACAAATTCAATGTAACAGCAATTTATACAAATGTATATTGCCTGCCAGACGCTATAATATCAAATAATAAACAAATACCAAAAACTATGTTTGTCTTCTCTACTGTTATCTACGGTAGTTGTGAAACGAGATGTTTCCCCAATAGCATGTGTCAACGATTGCTGTCGACCGCCCGCTTTGACGTGCGCTTTTTCGTGGTTTTCCCTGCTCGATATGCGAATGCTGAAGTGATTTCTCATAAACTACTTTTTCCATCTAGGAAAAGGAAACTAATATTGATGGAAATGTGTTTTGAGGCAAACTTATCCCAAACAAAATAATTAAAAGATTCGCACGCACATATGTATGAACAGCATGGCTCAAAACAAAATTTTGGTTAAATATTTAACCAAGATAAATATAAGATATTTTCTTAAAATATTTTTTACAATTTTCATAACAAATGCCATATATTTACGTAATTTTCATAACAAATTAAATTTATATCTTCAATTTTCATGGAATATCTTCTAGACTCCTCTTCATTCTGAATACCTTATACAGAGTGTTTCGAAACGACACGGAACGAATATATAGAAGTAGTTGCTCAGTTTCTATGTGATACACATTGATAGTTTTTACCCGAATATAGCCGCATAAAAACACTCCAGATTGAGTGAGGATTAGACAGTGACAGGAACAACGCAGCGTGCCTCACACTATCGAAGTTCGCAGGTAGTTCACACAGCGTTCCGCCTACTGCAGCTGTTTGTAAACATACCGACATACTCCACGGTAACTTGCTACTATTAAGAATTTCTTTGGCTTATGAAATCGCAATAAAAAGTATTCTTTAGTTATTTGTTTATGCTCAGTCCGGTGCTATTTAACCTTTTTATAGATGTTATTCTAGAGGAGATTGCTAAAAATAGGGGTCACTCACCAGTTATTCATAACAAACAAATCCCAGGATTGTTATTTACAGAAGACTTAGTAGTTGGTTCTATATCTGTTGGAATGCTGAGAAGGGCAATTGAAGCAATAAGTAGTTATTGCCAAAAATGGGGGTTGACAGTTAACGAAAAGAAAACGAAGATAATGGTTTTTAAGAAAAAATATAGACTGCGCAAAGATGAGAAATTGGAGATAAATGGAAGAGAAATAGAGGTCGTAAAGAGATTTGATTTTCTGGAGATAAGATGGAGCTGTGATGGTAAATGGACTGAACAGAAAAAATTGGCTCTAGCAAAAGGTAAAATGGCCATGAGTATTGTAAGAGCATGTTTAAGGAAATTACCTGACATTTTATGTCAAATGGCTGGAAAGGATCTATACTGCCATAGAAGAAAATAAGATGTTGCATGGGGCAGAGATATGGAGAGTGGATGAAGCATGGGAAGAGGTGGACGTTATTAACAAATCTTTCTGTAAATATATTTTGGGCTTACCGGTAGCTTCACCCAATGTGGCAGCACAATTAGAGTTGGGAAGACATTCAACAAGGGTTAAAATTGTCTCAAGGGTATTGAAATATCTATACAGAGTTGCCAATTTGGAGAAAAACAATATTATCAAGGAATTGTTTTCTTTTGCAGATGAGAAGCAAATGGGGAGAGTCTTGGGCGCAAAAAGTAAGGGAACTGATGGAACAGATAGGTATGGGACATATTTGGAGTATTATTATAGGAGCTCTTGGAAAGAGGTAGAATTAAGGTTGGAAGATTTAGATAGCCAAGTTATATTTACCAGTGTAAGGGAGAAAAGGTCATTGAGGACGTACAGGGAAATAAAGACAGTGTGGGGGAGTGAGAAGTACATAGATGTGTGTAATAAGCCAGGGAGAGAAGGATTTGATTGGGCAAGGACAGGAGTTATAAACTTGAAAGGTATTAGATATGAAAAGGTTACAGGGAAATGCCCAATTTGTGGAGAAGAGGATACAGATTGGCATAGTATACTTTATTGCAAACAAACAAAGATATGGAGAGAACAAATTTGCCATCAAAAGTGGGAAAGTTTTAGGGATGGGGGGAGGTATTAATAATAAAGAAAATGTTATTGGAAAAAGGAGAAAAGAATGTATGAAATATAGGTGAATATCTGGGGAAAGTAAGAGAGAAATGGTTAAGATTGATGAAGAATAAATAACAATTAAGGGCTGGAAAACTAGAAGAAGGGATACAAGGAAGAGGATGGTCAGCAGTACACGGAAAACCAGGGGTTATGTGTATTGAGACCGAGACTTGGGGCAAGTAGGTAGGAAGGGTATGTTAGATGTGAATAAGTTATTTTGTTATTGTGTGAAAGAAATGTTACAAATGTCAATGTATCAATGAAATTGTGTGTAGAAGAAAGATGAGAAATAAATACAACATACAAATATTTGTTTATGGATGTTTTAACGTGTTCCAACATTCCGTTATAAAAGTTCATGATGGCAAATAAGCCGCTGGACATATGCAACCTAAACATTTCAGAGGGAAGTTAATGTCAGTGAGATTGATGATGGAAGCATTAAATGATAAAAAGAACAGAGAGAAATATGAAACAGTTGTAGATAAAGTTAACCAAAACTAAATGGTTTATGCAATGAGACAAACATTTTAAAGAATTTGTAACTGTTGTTTGCACAGTAACTGATTGAAAGTACTCTACGATTAAAATCATAGCAAAATGAGTAAGTTTAGAACTGTCCGAGTCATTAGTCGACTTTTTCACAAATAACTGCCCTTTGCCCCGTTACCTGAAAGGGAGACTAGCGTCACTGATAACGAGCAAGGAGCAATGCTTTTGTTTTCGTGGCCGGTGCGTCCCAATAACAAGTTTTGAGGTTCGCACACCAGTGGTTCCTGCGCTGCCTAATCACAAAATAAAGTAATATTTAATGCTGTATAAAATTATACCTAACAGAACTTCGAAGCTGCGACACCGAAATTCGGACTAGTTAAGTTATAAACTACGAAACGGCTATAGTCGTTCTATGTCGTTTCGAAACAACCTGTCTATGGTAAACCGTAAGAGATAGACTACTTCTTAATAAAAAAAGTATATATCTTGTTAAAACAAACGATTTATGTCATATATTATTTTTTTACTTTGTGGAGTTGATTATTTCCGAGGCACTCCTAGTTATTACTTCGCATTTTGAAATACTGTTGTCAATTGAAAAATAATTATTTGCCTTTTTTCTACTAGTGGTACAAAAGAATAGAATTTCACAGCATGTTACTACCACTTTACCTACTTTATCTACAACCAAATGTGTAAATGTTAATCGAACATTTATCTGGAATAACAAGAATTAGATAGAGGAATAAGCTTTTGTAGAAGAGTGAGCAGAGAAAATTATGTGAATCGTTAGTTATAAAAGCATCTGGTGGTGTTTCTGTCTGTTGTACAGTGCGATCCATATAAACCTGAACCGTTTCAATAGCCATAATTTTTGAACCAATAATAGGACAGACGTGCAATCTCGCACTTGTGTATTATATTCTCCCAAAGTTGCATGTGGTTCTAATATTGGCTGGAATGTTTGGCCATTGAAATGGTTCCGGTTTATATGGATCCCACTATATGTAGCTAACACATACAATGCAATTTGTAATACAAGTAACGCAACGGGAGAGATAAAATTTATCAAAGGAAACAGAAAGTTTATAGAATAATCATGTGATTACAACAGGCCATTTTTAATAAAATATCAATTCTTATAATACTTACGTACCTTTTCTTCATACCGGGAAATATTATAATGGCGCAAACAGCCCCAGTCAAGAACCTCTAGGTTTGTCAGATTAGTTCATACTCCAGTGTTACCACTTGGGCATTTCACTGCATCACGTCACCTTTTTGTGCTGTTCTCTTATGTTACCAACTTGTCTACTTTTGTGTTTAACCAACTCAAACAGTAACTCCAGATGGCTGAAGCAGGTCTATTGCCATCAGCATCAGCACAATCCCACAATAGTCTTTTATTTCAACCGTCAGCTAATCTAATGTGAAAGGAAAAATAAAAAGTGTTAATTCTATAGCTCACGCCGTTTAATGATATAATTTAACATACGACTGTTAAAAAAGATGAAAATTCGACTACAACAATGCTATTTGAGAGTTCACCGTAGCACTGCAGTGTTTTTACATGATTCTTAATTAGGACAACTGTTTGATCAACACTGAAGAAAACACTTAAATACACAGGGCTTTTTCTACTCACTATCGCTTATTTTTCCTAGCGGGATGGCTCATGCGGTTTCGTCTGTGGCCCGCATTCGGGAGATCTGGGTTCGATTCCAGTGGCCGACTGGCCCATGTGTTTTTTCGAGGGTTTTCCCGGGTCACCCAAATTTCCTGTTCCTCCATTTCATCTCCATTATCATCTCACATCATCTCTCATCTGGTAGTCCCTTTCAGCGTAGAAGTGTCGGTGGGAGTCTCGGCGTTGCATGTTAGGATGATATGTTCCTGATAAGCACTTTCTCCTTCGGTAGGACTGATGCCGGTCCCCGGGTCGTCTGTAGGTCATTTCAGGTCCACGGTGGATGAGATGTCGATTTTACTGGCCTGCCGGGGAGCTTCCAACTGGTCAATCGTAGGGAACCTGCCCTCTGCGCTGTCAATGCTCCTTGGGATGGATGCCCTCTGTCTCCTCTCACCTCATTCTACCTTCCGGGGCCATGGGTTTGGACCTCCATGCCGAATTCCCTCCGTTACGTAGTCCATTCCATCGTTCAATATGACTTATGCTGGAGAACATTAAATAATGAAAAGTGATTTCGTTATACATTTTGTTGTAGATATAATATCCCGGAGCATTACTGAAATCTTTAAAAAGAGAGTTTGAAGTGCTGGCTTTGAATGAAAGATACCTTATAGGTTACTTAAAAATATCTAGCTTACAATGAATTTGTCAATCACAAATATCTTAAGTATATGTTGTTTTAGAAAATTGAATTAGTTTTGACAAAATAAAAATAAATTGTTTTCCAAGTAAAGCTCAGTGTGGGAATTGGAGAGGTTTCTTATTTCAATTCGCATCCTTGAAAGATATCAAAGGTGGATACCAGGCTTGATATGCATGCAGTATTTCGTTTTTGAGTTGTGTTATTCGCGTACAGACAGTCGGAGAGAAACTTTTGTACGGAGTGGTCGTTTTATGTCCCGACCAGGTGTCACTTGCACTGCAGCGACCTCGGGTTATTCCGCTTTATCGGCTTTGAATGTCAGCTGTCAGATATCTACTGACTCGCGATTGTTCATTATGCGTCCCAAAAATAAGAACACTTATTCAAATGGTAGTGTTGTTTTAAATTACTTTAGAGTATTATTCTTATTTTTGCTATTGTCTTGTTATCACTCCAATGAAATGTCAATCGGAAATTTCACGCTTAAACAAACAATTGTATGTACAGTACAGATGTAAACTGTATATATATATATATATATATATATATATATATATATATATATATATATATATATATATATATATATATATATATATATAAATTAAAGGTATATTTATGGTATTCCAGTTCAAAATAGTGATATTGTCAAATGTCGGTTAATAACAGGATCGCTAAACGTAATGAAGGAAAAATACATTTTCTAACAAAGGAAACAACTGACGAAATTACCATTCAAACCATGCAAGCATAGAAATTGAATATTCATGGCGCTAATAAAATTTCAACATTAAAATCTAACAAAGCGACCAAGAATTACAAACTCCTAAACGCCGGAAATAGGTCAATGCAGATGGACAACCCTCTCATCACCACTTCATGAGTTTAGAGTGATTATAGCGTATGTTATTATTAGATATTCATTAGTATTTAAGGGGGGAGTTTTAGAATGAAAAACAAGGCGAATAGCCGCGATCCGTGCTTGGCTTATAAAACGATCGCTCTAATACGGTGATGTGCTTTGGTTCTCATGTACAGGTCAATTTCGTTAGATTGTGGAATACAATACTGCCTCTACGTACCATACTTTTAATAGATAAAGTAATGATTTAATGGACTGTTATGTAATTCTCTTTTCATGCTTGTTTAGGTGTATGGACGCACTGTCTCATTTGCAGAAGACCGATCAATGTATGGATCTATACCAGATGTAGAAGGGAATTCCAGTTGAAATGTCACGGAGAGAAGAGTGAAAGAGTTTTCATGTTTCATATTACAAATGAGACATTGAAGTAACATTCTATATAAATGTGTGTCATTTATGATTTTCTTACTTAATAAATCCGTAGCTTTAGATACTGACAAATGAAGAAGGACTTAGAATCCCTAAATGTCTGTCAAGGAACAGAAGAACTCTCTGAAAATATCGAGCCAGAATGGGGGATGCGTTCTTGTATGTGTATGAAGAAATACGTGATATGAAATTGTGGCACAGTGAATGAAAGGAAATGATTATGGATCAGTCAGTGGAATCAATGGCGAAAAAAAACAAAGAAGTCCGAGAAAACTCGCCTGAGAAAACTCCCACATGTGATTCCTGAGGATCAAACCGGAAACCACACATAAGTAACAAACTCAAATTAGCTCGAACAAGACTGGCTAAGCTCTACCCTCTTCTCAACAAAAGATCTTCACTTAAATTAAAAAACTGCACACTGCTCTACACGACTTTAATAAGACCACTCCTAGTATATGCCTGCCCAGTCTGGGGAGAGACCAGTCCTTCCGAAATCAAACGTATCCAGACATTTCAAAACAAAATATTATGAATCTCAACTAATGCACCATGATTTCTCAGAAATAGTCAACTACATAGAGAAACTGCAATCAGCACCATTCAACAGTCAATTTCTTCACAAGCCGAACAGTTCTTCAGTAACCCAAAACACGTCTCAGGAGCCATACACTACTCCCTTAGCAGAAAATCCAGCTTTCCAACCCGCATCAGGAGTCACCTACCACTGGATCAGCTCTCACAACAATATCTACTGTAATACTTAAAACAATAATGTACCTATTGTGACTTTGTGGGATCGTGAAATTAAAAGTCCAATTGCACAAACTCAAAATGTTCTTTATTTCCACCGAATTACAGCTGGAACACTTGCCGATTACATAGAATTACGTAGCGCACACAATTACAATTCACCAGTTCGTCTGTCACAGGTCCACTCTACACTCACAATTACGTACAACTCCTCTGATACGTGTACACAGTCTTCCAGTCCGTTTCTAGCTCGGTGCTCCTCACGGCTGCTCGCCAAGAACTGAACTCACCTCCAGCACGGCGCGTCGCTTATATAAGACCAACTGAACAATATAGAAGGTTCCGCGTTAGATGAAATACCCCGACTGTTCCAGACGTGAGGGGGAGGAGAAAGAGGCTGCCAGCGACCAGTGACACTTTCCTAACCGTCCCCTCAGTTAGTGACACGAGATAAATGGGTAGGCGTGGTCTGAATGCCTCCTGTCCCCCACTCAGCTGTCAGTTGGTCGTGCCTTCCGATAATTGGGTGACACTATTTATGGGAGGCCCAAAGGGGCTTTCTTCATCTCATTGTATCACGTATGTAAATAATGTCTATAATCAATTATCTATAGAGCGCACATGCACTGATCGATCAGTAAATTAGTTACAAAAATAGTAGCTGCTTAGTGAAAGGCACGGCCAAATATAGAAATAAATCTGTAATATGCTAGAATTGCTTCAAGCAATAATAAGAAAAGAGTAAATAAGTTTGATATATCTTTAGTACCCATTAATGTACATTAAATTAATTCAAATGGTCGAGTGCTCAAAAAGAAGTTACCTGGTCATTGCGTACGTTTCTTTATCAGTAAGCTTTTTGTTACAGTGTGTATTTCCAACCCAGTGGGATGAGTCAGTTTGTAGTTTCCCCTGGTCTCTAGCTTGACCATAAACCGTAGTCCTCGTCCACCACTGTACCTTGTCTTTCCAGGTAAGTGTACACTACAGAATCAGTCAATCTGGCTGTGTCTTGCCATTCAAGATCTTACTCATTAGTAGAGGGAAGGGCCTTTTTTTTTTTTTTTTTTTTTTTTTACTTTTGTTCCTGAACGGGTTTGGAAGCTTGTCGGTTACCTGCAAGACGGGGTTCAAACTCTGACATTGACTGCATGTTTCCGCAAAGCTATAGAAGGCGTATTTCGTTAATGGAACATGGCGGACATAAACGTAATTGCTACTAAATTAATTCAAAGTGTTCTGTTCACCAAGTGTTTAAACATATAACAGCACTAACTGAAATACTGACGTACTGACGTATTTTACATAAAAATATGTTAGATTCACAAATAAATTAAATCAACAGGAATGCAAACAGCATGTTTTGCACACATGTATCTATAATATACAAACAAGTATATTCAAGTCACAAACCAACTTGCTGTTGTAAATGTACAAGTTCCACGCGGGAGCACCACGTTCTACCTTCAGGATAAACCTCTCGTCTTCCATGCGTCACTGCTAAACCACAACAAATTACTCGATCAGCTACACATTCGAGAACAAAAATGTTCGTCCTAATCATTAGGAACGTCTGTTATATACGTTTTGTATCCTCTTTCAAAATTTGAACCAGCTATTTTTTGTTTATATTGGACAAAATTCGAAGTTTAGAATAACAGTGAAAGCGCAAAAGTAATTTGATAGAAGAAAGGAAAATTAAATATTAATTATGATTTTGGTAACAACAAAATTAATTTAAACTAAGAAGAAATATTATTTTTAAACTTAAGCAGTTTTGGAAAGTGATTTAAAAGAAAAATTATAAAAATATAATTGAATCTAATAATCAACCTAATTATGATTGGCTGTGACGTGGACCAGTGGTACAATGTTGACTTCAATAGCAACGGAAGAACTATAAATCAAGATTGGATAAAGCTGCTTTCTGCATTGAGCAACCTTTGGAACCAGATGCGTGTGCTACTCTGTTCGCAGGTTTCGCAGAAAGGACGCGGTTCATAAAGCAATAAAAGAGTATTATAATTTCATCAGAAGTAAATAGTGACGTTTATACAAGTGATGGATTAACTGTTTTGAATAATAATTGTAAATCGTTCAATGAAACCCAGTTTTTATTTAGAAAAGAAAGTTATCAAAATTATTTATTTCTTGAACAAAACCCAAAATCTCTTCCCATCGCGACCACGACCAGATTTTACCAGATTCTAGGAGAGCAGCCGGAGACATTCCAGAGATTCTGAGAACATTAGCACCATCACTACTTCCAATCCGTATAATATTGTCGCGGCAACAGGCATAAAAGTTTTGGCACAAATAGAAAACAGACGGTGGCTATTATTTCACTGTAATAAAGAGCTTGCATAAGCAGTTAACGGTAGCGCGGCTAGTGTAAACAAATAGCCGACAAACAAAGATAGCTGATGTAAAGGACTTGCCGGCCCAGATATGGCGATATCTCGATTGACAGAGAAAAGCTGTTTTTCTTTATTGTTCCGGAAATATCTCGAATTTAGGAGTGAGGTAGTTAAGGAAGTGCCGACTCGCCAAGAGCTAGTTGTATACAGAGTGAGTAAGCCGAGAACAGCTGAGAGTGTTGATGTTGTAAACAATGGAAGTTGAGTAAGCTGTTTGTTATTGTCATCGACCTTGGTAACTGTGTACGTAACGTAATGCTGCTGTAATATATAAGTGCATTTCTACGGAAATAAAGAACATTTGGAATATCTGCAACAGGGCCTTTTAATTCTACGAACAAAGTCACAATATGTAGCTTTTGTTACATATGGTCACCGCAACGCGGGGCTTCGAAAACAACATCTTCATTTCCAATTCACCAGTGGAATTTTTGTTACGAAGTAGAACACCTGCTTAGTGTTGTAAACAATTATAAGAATAGTTGGTTTGGGTTTTCATCTAGTATGAAATAAGTTATACGACGTGTGTCTATAAATCATATCTGATAACCTCGGTTGATTTGCCGATGTTTTCAGTGTCAAGACGCTGAATAGACACCGTAGCCATGGAGCAACGGCATACGAAAACTTGGACTTTAAATCAAAGTGATAATTATTAAGGCAACGAGCAGAAGAAAAAGTAAACTAAATTCACTCGTTGCTACGATAACGAATGGGTAAAGTAAATAAATAAAATGGTTGTTAACTGTAAATTTTCTACAACCTTTTAACAGCAATACCAACATTTTTATTTTTTAACTACGTAAGAGCAGGGCTGGTCCTCCTTACGTGCTGCAGTGCTTCAGCACGCCTTTTCTGTTTTATAAATCACATTGTAGAAATTTTAAAAGACCATGTAAATAACAATGCCTTATTGTAAGTATAAAAAAATCGAGTACGACCAATACTGAACTCTTAATGCATGGAAAACACCTGCGTAACTAATGGAACGCATCCTTGACGTCAACGTGCTGAGAACCAGCAAGCTCGGTACTCAGTTATTGCGCATGCGTACAAGCTTCCGCTCTTGCCTCCCTGATGTCACAAGTTCCCAGATTTTCGCACAAATGCATGCTGCATCTGGGTGTGGTGAAGCAGGGCCACCAACACTCATAGTTATAGCTGTATAACTTGAATATGCGTTGAATATCATTTAACAATGTTTCATTGTTTTATATTTTAGTTCTAGAAACTAATTCTAGACCTACTTACGTAAACAGATCCAACACCTAATGGTTATTAAATCTCAGGGCAGATTGTTTGTGATATACCACCTATTATGATGGCACCATACTGCTTTCCCGCGACCATAACAAGTGAATGTGGTTCACATGCTCGCATTTTATCCAAGTATTTCTTTGTGTAACGTTATTTAGTGGCTGATATCAGTTTCTTTATTTTTTGAAACGTGTTTTTTTTTTTTTTTTTTTTTTTTTTTTTGTAATTTACGTCCTCCAACGTTAAGTCATATCGGACGATGTATGAAATGGGTGAAATGATGCTCAAATGAGCCCGGGGTCCATAGAGCTTAGAGTTACCTGACATTCGTCTTTCAGGATAAGGGAAAACCCCGGAAAAACTTATCCAGGTAACTCACCCTGACCGAGATTCGAACTCGGGACCTCTTGAACGTGAGGCAGACACTCTACCACAACGCTACCGAGGCGGGCTTTGAAACGTGTTATAAATTCACTTCATTCAATGTATGATTAATTTAATATTACGAAAACTTTAACCAATAAATAATGAACATGGTTAATGAACTTCTGAAAACTCCCTTTTCAAGGGGAGAATTGGATGAAAGGCTTGGTATAAGAATGTTAAGGAAACCAATATCCAATCTAAAAATTGAGCAACAAGCGAAAGGAAGTAGAAATTCTGTATAGACAATGAAGAAACATCGGCGCGTGGACTTCATTTTTCGAAACTAGGTGAGTTACATGGACTTTTTCCCGTAGCACCTGTCATTTTTCGCCACGAGCCGCCACTGCGTAAGAGTGAACTTGTACTCTACCATAAAAGTTAATGCCTACAAATGGAATAGAAGCAGTAACATTGCTAGTATTTATATGATTGTAAAATCATTAATTGAATATCTGTCATATATTAATTCATCGTATCGACAGGATATAATAATGTTTCATACAAGTGGACCAACCTTTATTATCCACTCATACAACTTAAAAAACTCCCCTTCGGGTCACGTTTTAAATTGTTCTACTCACGAATAAATCTTGGTTTATCCATTTGTATAATACATTATGTTAGATGTCAACAACTATTGCGAGTACTTTCAGCATCGCGACGTTCTGTCCATGATTGGCAAGTCGGCAGTTGCGCTATGCTCTACCGCTTCTATTGTACGTCTCCAAGCGTGAAAGAAATAAAATGCATTACATCTGTGTTCCATGTAATAGCACCTTTAAAAGATGCTGAATATTTATTGCCAATACGTGGTAGATATGTTCCTAAACCCTCTATCTCTCTCTCTCCGAGGCTCCTTTCATTGGATTTGATTAATCCCTTGACAAGTGCTGCCAGAGGCATCTTTCTCTGAAAGAAGATTTGATTTATAACCCTTTCTTTCTAATATTCTCAAGAGAAAAATCGGATTGAATAAAATTCATGATCGATCAAATGATTAATGTGAAATGTGTGGCGACCGAAAAAAGGCTACTGGAATTATCTTCCGTTCTTTGCTTCTGTTTATAGAACATTTTATATCTAAACGTTATCAGTCATAACTGACCTCTTTTGAAAAAGTTAACCGAACGAGTAAAACCTATAGCCTAGTTACCAGCAAAACAACTTCTGTTCTGCAAAACTTGAAATTGTACTATCAGGGTAATCAAAGAAGATTTAAATAAAACTACTGTTCAGTAAGAGTATCAGGTGAAAGTCACTGTTGCCACATTAACAATGGTTTATAAAGAAATACAGCGATCCATAAGATGTGTTTACTTTGTCTAAGATATCCCATGGCTAACATTTGAAAAATTCTTGCAATGAAGCATAAAAAGATGTCATTGACATTTAGTTGTTCTGATATTTTAAAAGTAGTGTCCTTTGAAATCGATACATTTGGCCTTTATCTCATAGCATAAGTCGAATTACTTCAGGACTGTAAAATAAACCTCAACTGACGACTTAAGTCCCTTATGGGCTTTTCAAAAAGTATTTTGTTTCAGTTTAGATAACAGATGAAGGTGTAGTGGAGCAAAATCAGGGAAATAAAGTGGAAACGCCAGCATATTATACTCACCTTGCTCTATATTAGTTCCTTGGTAGTAACACAGAGTGATATCGAGCATTGTCTTGATGGAAGAGGACCTTCTTCTTTGCCAACTCCGACTCTTTCTCACAATACACGGCGATGGTAAGTTATCTAAGGAGCATCCTTTGGCAGCCCAGAAAATCGACGCTATGATTTTCCCGGCTGATTTCATATGTTTTGCCTTCTTGGTATTGGAGAATCTCAGTGTTCTACTTAAAACATCTGTTTCAGATGTATATGATGCTCTCGTGTGTTATTATTTGCTGCAAACCCACGTATAAAATGTTCTAGAGAGGGCTGTTTAATTCAACCGGACCTGGCTGGCTAGTGGCGAAATCTCTATGATGACCTGGAACTCAGTCGGGCTGAACAAACTGCCCATATCTGTTGGAGATTCACCGTGGCTGTAGTGCCGTCTGTAGGGTACTTTCATTTCATCCATTCTCCTAGGGTGTGACGCACAATAAGCCCTCGAACTGCGGTGCCGGATTTCTCACGGACGATAAAACCAGTGGGATCTCTCTGAAAACGAGCCAACGTTTCTCAGAGTTCGCACTTTGATCCACGTTAGTACCACCCAATTTGCGAATAACATTTTCATGCCCAACCCTTCTCTTAAAATATGAAGCTCACTTAAATAAAGTTCTGAAAATTAGAAAGGGAAATGAACTTTTAGCATTTGCCAAACCACCCAGTGAAACATTAGATTTCATAGTGAACGAGACGCTTCGAATTCAACCAACATATATAAGAACGCCTTTTTTATTTCTTTAATCAACGTCCTTCAACGTAAGTCATATCAAACGATGGGTGATACGGATCAAATGCTGTCAAATGAGCCCAGGATCCATAGAGCTTAGAGTTACTCGACTCGGATATAGGAAATCCCTGAAAACAATCTAATCCCCCTTTTATCACCCTGACTTATATTCGAACTTGGGACCTCTTAAATAGGGCCCAGACACGCCACCAGCACGTTACGAAGGCGGGCAGAAATGTTGTGATAGGGGTTGCGACGAAGTAGGTGGAACTCAAGTTGTCAAAATAAATGTTATTTCTGTATCTTTTCTTTCATATTTTACAGCCTTATAGAAATGCGTTACAGTGGTGGATTATCGGCTATCCGCAACGCCTAAGCACTGCGATCGGGTTTTATACACTTGGCCGTCCCCGCAAAGAAACTTTACGATTAGAATTTCTGTGACTCACAGCAAATTATGGGAACAGTTAATTTAAACCGTAAAATATTGATACGTTAGAAAATTTAACATTTCAATCGTTACCGTTTTTCTTACTAAGAGCTGTGTTAACTCTTCAACCTCAAACAGTTGGCACCTGTCTTCAAACAACTCATAATTAGCCTCTAGTAAATTTATTAACCAACTTAACTGGTGTTTTCCATTCTTACACACATCAACGCAAATCCCGAGAAAAGGATTCCATGGTCCATCAATAAAATGGCCAGCAGGCAAAAGTAATTAATAACCGCATGGTGTTCGGTGCTTGCATGTTGATATTACTCATGTATGTGCTTTATCACACAGCCTCCTATGGCTACTATGATTCTTGAACACTCTGTATTATTGCTCACATACGAGGGGGGACCTAAAAGAAACCGGACTCCGAGGGCGCTGTCACTCTTAGACGTAGTACAGGGTTTTCACGCTAGATGGTGTTAGTAGAGACCTTCATGAAACAGCTGTGCAGATGGCGTCAGTGTAGAGCTGAACGTGCAAGTGTGGTATTGTGTTTCTCTGACTGTTGGCAGGTTACCTCTGTGAAGTCGTTATGGCAACTTTAAAAGAACAAAGAGTGTGTGTGAAAGTTTGTTTCCTGCTTAAAAAAGCTGCAACGGAGACACACCAAATGCTTCAGGAAGCTTTCCAGGAGGACGCTATGAGCCGCACATAGGTTTTCGAGTGGTTTGGGTGCTTTAAACGTGGTGAGATATGTGTTGACACCAAGCTCGTTCTGGACGCCCTTCAACATTGCGAAATGAGGGCAACATTGAAAAGGTCCTACCAAAGATCAACGAGGATCGTCGCCAAACGATTGACCAAATTTCAGCAGCGACAGGAATCAGTTGGAGCTCGCGCAAGCGGATTTTGAGGGAGGATTTGCACATGAGTCGTGTTGCTGCTAACGTTGTGCCGCGCCTTCTCACACAGGAGCACAAAACCATCCGCATGAATGTGTGTCAGGACTTGAAAATAGAGATTGCACGTGATACAAGCTTCTTGAACAAAGTCATTACAGGGATGAGAGTTGGTGTTAGGGGTATGACCCAGAAACCAAGCAAGCGTCAAGCTAGTGGGGGACTCCCAACTCTCCCAGACCAAAATAGCAAGGCAAGTGAGGTCAAATGTGAAGACGATGATCATTGTCTTTTTTGATGTTCGTGGAATTGTGCATCGGGAATTCGTACCCACTGGCCAGACTGTTAACCAGCACTTTTACTTGGACGTTTTAAGGCGTCTGCGAGAGGATGTGAGGAGGAAACTGCCGGAACTTTGGCGATTAGGTGACTGGTTTCTGCAATCACGACAAGGCTCCAGCACACACGGCCTTACGAGTGACCCACTATTTGGCATCTCAGAGGTGGTCTGTCGTTCCCCACGCTCCGTATTCGCCGGACCTAGCCCCGTGCGACTTTTTCCTATTTCCACGAATGAAAAAAAAAAAACGCTAAAAGGGGAGCGTTATGACGATGTGAAGGCGGTAAAAACAGCTTCGCAAAGGGCACTGGACAATATCAAACTTGAAGAGTTCCAAACATGCTTCCAACAGTGGGAAAAGAGACTTGACAAGTGCATCGCATGTAATGTAGAGTATTTTGAAGGTGACTGAAGTAATTTTGTAAAAAGGTTCACCAATAAAGTGTTTATGACAACAATTCCGTTTCTTTTGGGTTCCCCCTCGTATTTCTGATTGCTATACGAAACATGTACAGCTGATTGAAATGCACAATTAATACAAAGTAACTTCTTTGTAGCATCTTACATGTACGAAATGCGATAACTTTTATTTTATTATTGGTATGGTGTGTACATCCTACTCTCTAATGCTTAATTTGAGATTATTTAAAGTAAGAACATTTACTGTGAGTATAAGCTAAATAAACATAGCCTAGCAATAGTTTCAAACTGAGTAAAACGGCCTCAATTGTACACAGTATGTGGAAGGAACGCTCAACTGTTTATATCACAAAGCATTTGTAAGCACATGTGAAGTGGGACAGAAAGAAGAATGACATATTTTCATAAATTAAAGTTTTACCTGACTATTCCACTCCTATGCCACATATTTGGTACTGTATATCGACCAATCACAATTGTTATGCTTAAAGGATGCCAGCGCTTTCTATTGCCCCTTGTCGGAAGATTTACTGACATGTAAAACAACTCTTCTTCTTCTCTTGGTATAGCACACAGCCCTTTTATTTAAGTTTCTCTACCCCTTATACCATTTTTAGGTCGGATGACGGAGACACAATTATGGATCAGAGAAAGAAATCCAGAGATGGGCAATCAACTCGGTCACCGGAATGACAGTGAGGGAAGTAGATCAACGGAATGAGGGTGAAGTGGATGAAAAGACAGATAATAATGGAGCAATTGGTGGAGTGATGGTTGGGGAAACCGGAGGTCCCGGAGAAAACCCGCTTCAGCGCTGTGTTCTCTACCACAAATCTCACTTAGCGGTCGCCTGGGATCGAACCCGGGCCGCCTTGGTGAGTGTCAAGCGATCTAACCACTCGGCCACGACGCGATCTTGTAAAATAACTCGAAGGACGAAATTCCGGCATACCGGCGGCGTTGATACGATACTGGCAATTGACAGCAACGTTATCAAAGAAAATAATTTTACATTTTTAGCACATTTGATTACAGATGATTCATAAATCCTCCATATGAAATAGAGTAGCACTTAACCAATGAGCTACTATGCCCAACAAGCCGACATGACATTAAACTCTCCAAGTGACTTGTGTGTTTACCGGTAAACCACTAGGTCGCCTTTTTGTGGCGACTTACTATGCTGTAAGTACTTAAGTCCCAGGATTCATAGTTAAACCACAATTTTTTTAGGTAAATTGATGGAAATTAACTAGCAACCGGACGGACACCGGGAGATCTGTGGTTCAAATCCTGGCTATGGCATTTAATTTTTCAGTCTGGCTCTATCCATTCAAACCTTAGCCTACACACGGCTTTTTGTGGTGACTTACTATGCTTTAAGTACTTAATTACCCGGCTTCGTAGTAAAACCACTATTTTTAGGTAAATTGATGGAAGTTAATTAGCAACCGGACAGACACCGGGAGATCTGTGGTTCAAATCCTGGAAATGGCATTTAATTTTTCAGTCTGGCTCTACTCATTGAAACCTTAGCCTATACACCGCTAAGATATGATTAATTTCCATAATTAGGCATTATTTGTTGTTTGTGGCTGAAGAAATCTCCTGAAAGTCTTTATCTTGTATTTTTTAGAGAAGTCCTATCTTAATTTTGAGTTTTAGTTTTCATAAACAGACAAAAGATGGACACACAGATTCTGTCTGTCTCTCTCTCTCTCTCTCTCTCTCTCTCTCTCTCTCTCTCTCTCTCTCTCTCTCTCTCACACACACACACACACACACACACATACAGACACACGCACACAGATACAGATCTATTTCTGAGAATGTTTGGTGGAACATCAAAACATGCATTTTCTCTGTACACTGATGAACCAATTTTTGGTTGGTATGCAATATATTCTGTGACTATATATGTTTTTTTCAATGAATATCTTTGCCCGCTATACTGTAATTTTATTATTCTACAAATATCCGTACCAAAGCTTATGTTTTATATATTTTTAATCGAAATATTGTTTGCAAAAATGGTTTCAATACGCATGTATTTTAGGTACAAGCGGGATAGAGGAGGCTAAAAGAAGAAAGAGATCTTTAAAAAGCGGTCTCTCTATCCTGACCTTGAAATTCCACGCGCTTTTCAAGGCGTCATGAGAAGCCAAAGAATAGTGACTAAGCTCGTGAAAAAATCTAGGTTACACGCATAAAATTTCAAACCAATACAACAAACATTTCTGAAATGGTGAATGCTATAAAGAAATTTGTCATAGATTGACATGTTTATGTAGTAAGGTTTCATCTTTCATCCTTACCAGTTGTTCACAATAAACAAGTGAGAAAAGTACAAGTGAGATTGGAGAAAACTTCTCAAACTATTCTTGAGTTATTTCTTTTTAGTCATGTTAATATCTCAATCACATTTTAATCAAAGTAGTTCTAAAGAGTCATTTAGCAAAATGAATGAATATTTTCGTAACCTATTTTTGAAATATGATAAATTTAAATACTAGGTTTCAAATGTAAAGTTTATTTTCAAGTTATGTTGACACACATTCACACACAGAAGCGTACGCGTTTCCCAAAAATGTTTCTTTTAGATATAGGGTAAGTCAAAATCCGTATTTGCGGCTGCACTTCCTGAACCGACTTTTTTGGTTGAATATAATACATCCTCTACCAAATTACTGTAGATAGATAATTAGGAAAGTTTCATTAGGTGCCTTTCTTACGAAAATTAAATGAGTGAAAAGCAGCCAGCACACTAATATAATCGTTGAACCACCACATGGTTCATGAGGAGCACCCTATTGGTCTGGAGTCCTAGTTCAGGGTCAGTTAACCAACCTTGTAACCTTTGCAGTGCAAGTCTGCAGGATCTGCACTCTGTTTGCAGCAGCCACCCCAAAAAACTGGGCCTGGCGGCTTTTCTGTGCGTATAATGAAACTGTTATGGCCTAGTCTGGGTCGGTGCAAGGTCAAAGTGCATGGAAACGGGGTCAACCAAGCGATGGAAATGACCTTGGCCCCGACCGAAAACCCTGGGCGCCCTAGCTGTGCCAGAGTTTGGCATCGTCCTACCTTGGTCTCGTTAGGGAATATCGACCATCGTGACCGGGTTTGCGAGGTCATCGTCCTTCGGGAGGATAGCGTCGGTCTCTCCCCACACTTGCGCAGCCTGCCAACGCGCAGCCGACGCGACGCTAAAACAGGGCCATGGCCAGAGCTTTATAAAGCGCCTCTCTAACACGTACACACACAGACACACACACACACACACACACACACACACACACACACACACACACACACACACACACACACACACACACACACCGAACTAAAGATTTCCTTCCTTTACCCTCACAGGGTGCCACTTAATTCCAGTATCCCTGCCGCTCAACTTCATCTGAGTTACGAATGCTGTCCTAGCAATTTCTCAAAGTGTCTTCTTCTTCCAAAAATGGGTTTCAATTCATCATTTTTTATTCTGCATCATTTTCTCGATCTATATCTATGTACTTAAAATGTAAAACCTGTCCCAAAGTTTTTCCTTCTCTGCCTATCTTTGAGCGGACAAGATGTTTCCCCATTATATACCATTTAGTTTTGCTTTGAGATATTCTTAAATGATATTCATTACTGATTTTAAGCAGTTTAAACACAGCATTTGTTTTGATATTATGAGAATTAGAGTAATTTAACTTTTATGTGGAGGAGCTACCAATACCTCACACAACCCCCAATTTGGATCACCAGAAGGTTTTCATATTCATCGAATAGCGTCTAAGAGACAAGTAAGTGTTTTGTCTGCACTGAGTTCATTATGTTGTAGACGTTATCTCGTTTGACAATACTAAATATATTATAACTAATGTCATCTCATAAGATTCACATTTAGCATACAGACAATTTGCTTTGTCTTCATTCTTCCACGCATTGTTAGCTCTCGTCAAAGAGTTACAGTATAACCTAATCAAGACTGCATTCTTCCAATATTCTGGAGTATTTCTTCAGCATTCTTCCACCTCACAATCAAACAAAAAATCTGTGATTGTCCCATTTGTAGAAAAAGTGCGCACAGTGAAAAGCTTTATGTGTTGGCTATGCTTTAGTGTTTCTTGTAACTATATAAGAAAGCAAACTTTTATGGATTAATGATTTTCAAATTTACAAAAGTGTTAAAAATTCTCTCCAAATCCATCCAGTGATGCAGAAGTATTCAGATGTTTCTAATTAGTACAAAGCTTTGTATAAGCTAAACCCAAATATCTCTTATTTAAGTTAATAATTTCTGCACACCATCCGTATACAGGCTAAGATTTTTTTTTTTTTTTTTTTTTTTTTGATAGAGTCGACATGCCGTGGCATTGAATTTTTCATGTCGACTCTATCAATCAAATATCTCTGTTTGATCAGCGGAAATCACTAATTTTCTTTACTATTAGTAACTATAGTTATTAAAGTTCTAACTCACCAAATCTTAATGCATTTCTTTGTTCCATCAAGAAATTTATCCTGAAATAAATCATAGTAGCTACAAACTTTGTAGGTGTAGTTTGTAGTCCATTAACTATGCGAGACGTTTCGGTAGCAACTTGTGAGACTCGTATTCGGAAAATCCCATGTTCGATTACCACTCTGATCCATTCTACTACCTCTGAAAGTATTTTACATCATAAAAGATTGGCTTCTTTGATTAAAGAATGATAATCATCGTTGATGTTCACAGGAGAAAGTAGTTTAACGTGTCCTGCAATCTAAGTAACGCCCACCGATCCCAGAAAGAAAACTCACTTCCAGCCCAAGGCCTTCGACTGGTTCTATAAACCTGGAACAGTCTATAACTATGAAGGAACTATGAAGGGACAGGGGGTCATGAGAAAACAGGAACTACCCAAATTTTGCCTACATACCCAATGAATCCACGAAAAATCGAAAGTGTTCTCGTGAAAACTTCTTTGCAATTCTATCAGAATTGTTTTGGTCGAAATGAGTTCATTTAAGTAATAATTTTAAGACCCCATAACAGTATTGCTTTCCGGATTGAATAAAATACACATGCATCATTGATTGAAATATAAAATAATCTTTAAACATTTTATTATACTCTGTTCACAAAATGCACAAGTATTACAAAAGATCAAGCTCAACTATACCCTGATTTAGTACGAAACAGGCACGAACTTCCAATCTGCATACAAACATTCTTTTTACTCCTGTCTTTATATACTTTTAACTTGTCTAGTCTCTATTCTTGTTCTTTCTAGTTTATTTGTTTCTTTTGTTTTTCGATTTCAATATTGTACCCACGATTTCTTTTATAACCACTCTATACGTTTCTGCTACTACATTATCTCGTTGTCGTAGCCATGTAAGCTTACAGTGTCATGTCCAGACCACCAAGTAAGCAATAGCATTTTGACAGAAGCTACAAATTCTTAGCAATGCATAGCTCATGTGCATTATGTTAAAGGTCAGAAGGCCACTTAGGAGTTTGGAATGGACTACCTACTTAATTGTAACACGCTGCATTCAAACATTCTTCAGATATTTGATATTTTTCGTTCTCTTTAAAAGCTAAAGAGAAACTACCACAGACTAACAAAAAAACCTGTGTCTATTCGCATAACGTTCTCTACTCACATTCTTGTACAAACTATTCCTAAAATTCTTTTAATCTACTTCATGCAAATCGAGATAAACATTTGTAGCAATGGTTTTATTACACATTTCCCTGTATGTACAATGGGAATAGAAGAATAGAGTAGGTTTAAGCGATAGACCTATCTTTTAAGAGTTAGTCACTATGCCATAAATTTCAAATTTCGTTCTCTTTGCATGGCCAGGGCACAAAACAATATATACTTCCTATTTTAGAAAAGTATAAATATTTAAAAATTCAAACCAATGTCAAGGTGTACCTCGAAAATGATTCATTCCACAAAAAAAAGATATTTTCCCGTGGCACTACAGGCCATATCGGCCCAGGGCCTCCCAACCTGACTGCCGGCCTCACACCCACATAGGCAAGGTAGAGGTGGGCGATCATCCAACCGATACGAGGAGATGTGGTCAGTCTCTCGTCACCCCCAGTTGGCTTTCTTGACCAGGGCCTATCACAAGCTCCTCAATTTCCTCACGATACTGAGTGGGTACCGGTCCTATATCCGGGACTTAAATCCGAACCCAGGGGTGGGATCGAACCCGGCCGCATTCTGTGGCATGATGCCTTAGCCCACTACGCCACGACGCAGGACACAAAAAAGATTATTGGGCATAATTAGAGATTTAACGAGACCTAGCTCTTTCCACCGTCATCTCGCAACACATCAGCTGTTGTCACCCCCGTACAGATAAAATGCAATGGTGTGAAAGAAGAAATTCATGGTGGTGTCTGCCTACCACAAAGCAAGCGGGTCATGAAGAGGGAGAGGGGTTTGTACTGTTTATCTGCTCTGGTAGTGGATCTGATTACTACGAAATGAGTGTATCAGAGTACATATAAGCCACTATGCTACCAGATCTAATGCTCGTTTCAGTAACTGCAGCAATAGATTTTATACATGGGCGAGTAATGTGACAACACTTGCGTATTTAACATGAATCTAGCATTCATAACATATTCGGAAAGCAAACATAAATATCATCGGGCAACAAAAATGATTACGTTACACTTCCTCTGCCTTGCCTTCCTGTGGTGAGCAGAGAGAAGAAGAGGAACCATACTGGACGGGAATCGAACTCAGGAATGTCCTCCGTGATCTAGGGGTAACATGCTAGCCACGATTTCCGAGGTCTTGCATTCAAACCCGGTGGGGCGATGAGCTTTTTAGGCGCAAAATCTTTAGCTTGGCTTCCTTCACAAGGAAGTAAAACCGGTGGTCACGTGTCGTAGAACCTCAAGAACGATGAAGAGCCTCTGAGCAAAATGTCCAATACAAAATGGGATACTGATAAATACAGTCGTTAATGAGCGTTCATTTAAAAAAGAAAAAAACGAGAAAACTCAGAAATTCCCAAAAAGCAGCCTAATAAGTTAGAATTATGATTACTACGGAGGGAATTCCGCACCGAAACTTGTGGTTTATTGTACCTAAGCCCCAGGTGGAGCTTCCCTGAGAGGAAGGATGAGGCGAGAGGAGACACAGAGCGCCTGACACAAGGAGTTAAAACAGTGCAAAGGGCAGGGTCTATTTATCAGTTGGAAACTCAGTCCAGCACAACCGGCAGTTCCCCGACTACGGTCCGGAAACGGCACCACCAGACCGGGCTTTGAGATCAGAGACCGTCCTACCTACCAGAGGAGTAAATTTTACTAATAGCATATCATCCTGCCATGCACAGCCAAGACAACCGCCGACACTTCTGCCCTGAAAGAGACTACCAGATGAGAGATCAAATGGAGAACTAGGAAATTCGGAGGATGTAAGTAACCTAGCTATCATTTACCTGGTGACCCGGGAAAACCCCCGAAGAAAGCATGGGTCAGGTAGGTCGGCCACGGAAATGGAAAACTGGCCTCTCGAATGCGGGTCACAGACGAAACCGCCTGAGCTATCCCCCGCTCTAGCCTTACACGTTTCTGCGGAGCCATTTCGCTCGATTAGGAAATACACAACTTTTGTTAACAGTTTCATGTTTAAGCATTACGCACATTTTCAAATTCAGGTATCCTCTGTAACAATTAACCTAATGAAATTAAACTGTACCAGTCTTGCAACAATTATTATGATGATTAAAATGTGGCTATCGAGTTCTGTTATCAATGTTCTTACTGTCTCTATGTTTAATTCTGGTTATACATTAAGTGGTTACGGAATCGCAGGAGTTACCTGTTACGGTCCATTGATGTTTATATTTACTATCTATGTACCTGTTATGCATATCATTTGAGTTATCTACATTTAATTGTTTGATTACTAACGAAAAGATAAAACAAGAAAAGTGCATATTTTAGAAAGGAGCAAGGTAAATTGTTCCTCTATTTTGATCCTATTGTGTTTGTGATTTTACATGATGGAAGGAATAATCTCTAATAAACTTTCCAGCATGAAAAGTGAGATAAAATTACCAGGATAAAAGAGCACAGCAAACGGACTCGTAAGAATATTGATACCAGTACATTAAAAACATCACCCACAGAGTTTTTATTTTAATAGCGAAGGCTGGCACATCACATGAAAATGTAACACTTCGCATGGAAATTATGCAGTGAAGTATTTCGGATCTTAACACAAGTTTTCTGTGTTCTCTTTCGTCTCACTGCATTTTGATCCAACATTCAAAAATGTACATTCAACTGGCGCGATTGAAACAAACGAAATCAGCAAGTAAAGCCTACCAGATAGGCAACTACTTGTACAGCCGCGCACTGCATATAGAATGACTATCAGGCTCAAAATATATATTCTATATTTATCTCTGCACCATACCCAAATTTAAGAGTCAGATTGGTATGAAGAAAACTTAGGTTCTATTTCGATATTTTCAACAATAAGTTCAAGAATGTGTTCTGAATAACTTACTTCCTGGTAAGAAATGTTATGAAATGTGTAAAGTGGATTGGCATTTAGCATTAGGAATACAGATAAAATTATTTTCCAGCACCCATTCTCTTTTATGATTTGAAGGATGGAATTTACAGTTTCAGGTCTAAGCAAACGATTGATTACTCTCTGTGATATTCCTAATTGGACTAAAATTGTCATTGCTCATGTTTTGATATGTTGCATTTTAAATTATTTAGTATATTTTACTAAATGGAAGTATATTAAATTGTTCTTCTGCATTTAAACTTCTTATAGAAACCACTTCTAAAATTATATCCTTTGTATAATATCCTGCTTAAAAGGTATTCTAAATAAAGCAAATCCCGAGTTGGAATCTCGGTTAGGGTGAATTACCTGGATAAGGGGTTTTCCAGGTTTTTCTCTTACCCTGAAAGACAAATGTCGGGTGGCTCTAAGTTCGATGGACCCCGGACATCACTTCACCCATTTCATTCATCTTCCGATATAAGTTAACCTTGGAGAACGTAAGTTAAAAAAATACATAAATCAAATTATTGGTTATTACTTATTATTATTTATTATATCATCGTCATTTTCATAATTATCGTTATTATCATCACATAATCATCAGAATTCGGAGCTCTTTGACGTTATTGTGTAAACAAGAAGATTCTTTTATTTCTTCCCCTCTCACTTTCTCCCCATCTCAATCTCCACCCTCTCTTTCCTCCCTCTCATCCTATCCACTCCATTGCGTTCTTTCTGCTCTGTGCACAACTAAAATGTTTTGAAAATTGTTAATAAAAACTTTACTAATGAATTAATAGCAAACCAGAGCAAAAGTTTAATAGTACATAGTAATGCGGTGGCTGCACTGCTTTCATACACAAATAGTGGCGACGAAAATATGGTATAATCTCTTAAAATGAACCCTACAGAAATTTTGTAAATAACAATCCTTATTTGAGATATTAAGCTTATAAAAATTAATATTAAACGAAATATTTAACATTGTTTTGTTTGGTAATAAAACATCTACCTCATATACTATTTAGGAATATACTCGTAACTGATAAATATTAAACAAGGCCTATTTTATAAATGGTATATACGTACACTATATAAAGTTTTATAGATTCGGCTATTGTTGCCTGAAAAGATAGTGCTACTCATTTACGCACATGCATACAAGCAACATTTAATTTTTTTTTAATTTCGGAGTAGCAAAATGTATATGTCAGTATAGTCACCCTGCTGGAACGGTCATCATCGATTTACCTTTGTTAACAGAAACCTCTCAGATAACGCACTGATTATTCTTGTAAGATTGAGAGGGGTACTGATGGGCCTCCCAGTAGTGTGCTAAGCACCAATAAACGCATCACTTCAGCCAATGGAATTCGCAGGAATCACAAATGACAGACAGATGTTCACTCCACGTGGAGTAATCAGTGCGTTATCTGAGAGGTATCTATTATCAAAGATGAATCCATGGTAAGCGTTCGAGCAGTGCGACTATACTGGAACCGCAGCTACTCAAGTAAATTGCCTGTCACGGAAGGATAAGCCATACAGACCCAGCTACCTACTACTAAATGCTGGTCCACTTGGCAGAGCCATGTGTTCGGAAAGATTTCTTGTGTCTGGTTGAGTGCTTTCACTTTCTGGAATATTTTGTCGTCAGATCCTATATAAGGAGCGGGCGGGTGCCCGGCGGACAGCTTATAGTAGACAAATGACAGTAGAAGTCAATGTACGGAGCCAAATGTAGTTCAGCTTATCCATTGTTCAGCAGTTGATTATGATTCGATTCAACGAATCAGTTGTGTTTTGATACCGAAATTAAGGGATGCAATGCACAAAGAATCAAAATGGATTTCAAAGGGATGTACGCGTGCACGTGCACGTGCAGTTGAGTCAAATGGCAATCGGGTTGACTAGTTGTTTCAACAAAAGAAACGTAAGAAAAAATGTTCTTAGCAGGGTTCTAAAGGGATAGCACTTGACTCTGTTTGAAAAGGTATTCTTCGGACCCTTAATAATGGCATGGCCGAGACTAACAATCACAATGGACAAAATAGTCACAAAGGGAATCTTTGTGAGAAAAGAGGGCTTCAGAAGTGAAAGTTACACACCCACGCACAGCTGTGCCAAGTAAGGACACACAGTTCGTGGCGTGAAGTCGACTAAGGCAGTCCTCTTCTTCTGTCTTGGTCGAAGGCAGACCAGAACCGGTGGGAAGATCTGTCGGTTCATACGTAACTAATTAAGTATTATCGAGTAATAAGCATTCCACCTACAGTGACTCTAAACAGTGATATATTGGTAACCCTTGGTCGGCAACTTCAAGTTTGATGTAATGATAAAAAAATCAGTCATTAAACCAGTTTGAAACGGGCATTCCAGTGTCATTAGAACCATCCTTACTCACATACATATCCACGTATACCCTGAGAGTACCTCATTGCTGTACTCTGCGTCACTAACATCCTATTATATTGCGTCAGTTCTTTTTTAAGTGCACAACAGTGGTTCAAGTGTAAGTTTGCGCTATGTAAACGCTTTAGAGTGAGTTAAGCAGCAACTGGCTTCTATAGGTTACAGTATCAATTATTGAATAAAATTCGAAAATACCAAGAACAGTTTAAGTGATACGTTTAGAAACAGAAGAGACAAGAGAGAGAGAGAGAGAGAGAGAGAGAGAGAGAGAGAGAGAGAGAGAGAGAGAGAGAGAGAGAGAGAGAGAGAGAGAGAGAAATTCCAAATTGTGCAATGAATTTCGTATAGGAACAACATTAAAAACAAAGGGAATAACTACAGCGTATAATAAACATTCCTCAATCCTGAACTTAGTACCAAGATTAGTGACCTCATGTATGAGAATTAAGATGTTATGTATCCATCTTGCCTTGCAGACATTTAAGTGAGTTATCAAATAGTAAAATCGTACTGGAATTTAGACTTTGGTTCAGGTGACTTTAATTTTAAGGTGTAATCATTTATTTCTGTAACTGATAGACGATATTAGTAGCAACATTGTTTTATGACAGGCTTTAAATTATAATTGTATCATTAAACTGTTGAATTGGCGTTCCCATGAGCAATCTCGAAATTACTCACGTTCCATGATCAGAACACTACATTCCAACCCAGTACACTACGATGTACGATCTGTTAAGAAAACGGTTACCTTTTCTATCACTGTAGTAGATAATCCAAGTAGTGGATATAGATAAACACGCTTCTAGGTACCCTCCCTATATCATATATCATTTTACAAGAAAATATTTTGCTGGTTTATCATTTTCTCAATAACATCGACTAAATTATATGTTCAAAATTTAGAATAATTAATAGAATGTATACGAGGTACGTCCAGAAAGTATGTTCTGTTTGGTAATAAAATTAAACTGAGTACAGATACAGAAAAATTATTTATTGCATAAAATTCTACAACTGTTAAACTATTTTTCCACATAACTGCCGAAATTTTGAAAGCATTTGTCAAAGCGAAGCACGCGTTTTTGTGTACCTTCTTCATAGAAGTTTGCCGCCTGTGTCTTCAACCAGTTGGAAGCATTTTCTTTCAGCTCTTCGTCATTGTTGAAGTGTTGACCGTCAAGGAAAGATTTGAATTGCGAAAACAGATGAAAGTCGCTAGGAGCGAGGTCAGGGCTGTACGGAGAGGGGTCAAACACATCCCAGCCAAATCCCTGTAGGGTCAAAAACTGAAGTGCACTACTCATCCGTTTTGTTTTGAGTTGCTCAGTAAGAATCTTTGGCACCCAACGTGAGCAAAGTTTACGAAATTTAAGTTTTTCGGTAACAATTTTATGAACTAGTGATCGTGAGAGTTGGGGAAAATCCATAGCGAGAGCACTAATTGTAAACTTGCTGTTTTCCTGGACTTGTCATCAATCGCGTGAACCGGTTCTTCTGTAATCAAATATGGATGCCCACTTCGTTCTTCATCGTGCACTTCACTACGTCCTTCATTGAACTGTCGGACCCATCTTCTCACCATTGTATCACTTATCGAATTTTGTCCGTAAACATCGCAAATTTGCCGATAAATTTCAATTGGTTTCACTTTCCTAGCATTCAGAAAACGAATCACAGATCTGATTTCACAAGCGGCGGGATTTTCAATCAACACCGACATTGTAAACAAGCACTACAAGGCATACGTGGCTGACAGCGATCTCACAATGGCGCACGTTTCTTCTGCTTGATACAGAGCGTCTACCGCGCATGTGCAGAACTGCGATCGCAGCGCTGCAGCGGAGATAAATTGAAACAGAACTTACTTTCTGGACGCCCCTTGTATATTGAATTTTCGGTGAATTATCATTGAATCTTCCTCATTTTAAATGAGTTCTATGCAACTTTGCAAAACTAGTTAATCATAAGGAAGAAAAATCTATACCACACGAAAAATATAATCTCTTTAAAACTCATAATTATGCCAAATAAATTTTTGTGATATTAACCATTCCCACTATATTTGCTGCTGCTTATTTGAATTTAACAATAATAATTTATCACACATTTAAATTCTAACGCACTATTATTTCTCGGGCTGGGTGCTCATTTGCTTAGCAACTGACCTACTGATCCCAAAGTCGCGAGTTCAAATTTGGTTCACGTCGATGGTTTTTAAGTGTGTATAAAGGTGACAGTATATATACTGCTACTTAAAAAAAAATAAAAAACATCTGAGGAACGAATTCCGACACACCGGTGGCGCTGGTATGATCCTTACAATTGACCGCGTCGTAAACAAATTAATTTAATAATTTAAAGATATGTGCTTTTGTTTCTCGTGATACTGTTGATGTCATGCAAAATATATGGCCTTTCAAAGGCAATATAGACTGGACTGGACTGGACTACATTACTGAGGGAATTCAGCACGGAGATTCAAACTTGGTCTACAGTACCTATGTCTCCAAGTGGTGTATCCTCCGGAGGAAAAATGAGGCGAGAAGAGACAGAGGCCGTCCCAAGGAGTCACGACAGTGGAGATGGCAGGGTCCATGCACTTTAGCAGTTGGAAACTCATGGGCAGGCCAGCACAACCGGCATGCTACCCCACCGTGGTCCGAAAACAGCCACACCAGGCCTAGTTTGGAGACCAAGAGTCCGTCCTACCGGAGAAGGAAGTTTACCAAGGGCATATAATCCTGCCATGCAGCGCCGAGACAGCCACCGACATTACTGCCCTGAAAGACATCGCCAAGTGAGAGATGATATAAAATGATAATGGAGATGTAATGGAGGGACAGGAAATCCGGGGGATGTAATTAAGTTATCCAGAATTCACCTGGCTACCTGGGAAACCCCCGAAAAAACCATGGGTTAGGTCGGTCGTCTACGGGAATCGAACCCGGACCTTCCGAATGCGGGCCAGAGACGAAACCGGCTGAGATACCCCGTTCAGTAAAGGCAGTTTTTGTTGACCCGCTTTCACCACAGCTTCTCACTAATTTTACCTGCAACGAAATGCATAACGTTTTGTCCCCTTTGTTACGATTACTTACTGATATTGAAATAGGCATAATAAGAACAGTATAAATGATAATTTTAGTTTTAAGACCACATATGCCATGTCAAACGAACTGAATTAAAATAAAATTTATAGTGTTATATGATATTTACAAAGATTTTAGACAAGAAAAACATTTCGATTCGTCTCGAACTGCCAACGGAGCAATGTTCTTTATGTTCCAGCTAGTATCAAATGAAGCACGCAACATTTTCTCCATTTGCTGAAGCCCTTAGCACAGAGAAGAGATCAAAGGATTTAATGATCAGCCTAGAAAGACATTATTCTGATGCCACAGTGCCTTGACCTAGCTGTCAAATAACCGAGAGACGGAAATTCATTTCCCGTTCCGGCAGAGTTGACCTAACTTTTCCACTTGTTTTCCATTTTGAACTACATTTGCTGTCTCCACTTCTTGACCCCTTTCATCCCCACTAATCACTATTCGCTGCATCGTCATGGTGTTTGTGAATTGCAGTGACAGAGTATAAATGAAGTTAACTTGCTGCTTGAATTCAGATGACTAAAACAAAGGCGCTGAAGTTGAATGCTGATTAAAACGAAACTAGAGCACAAATCACCAACAGCATTAGTGAGGGAACGAAATTTCACGGAACATAATTTTCTGTAGCAAGATAAAGATGAATCGCAATTCATATTCTATGTCAGTTTGGTAATTGCTTAGAGAACGAAATAAAATCATTTAAGAGGTCCGGTGTGGCTCAGGCGGTTTCGTCTGTGGCCCCCATTCGGGTGGCTCGGGTTCAATTCCCGTGGCTGAACTACATAACCCATGGGTTTTTTCGGGGGTTTCTCTGTATATATTCCGAATTTCCTGTCCCTCCATTTCATCTCCATTCTCATTTCATATCATTTTTCATCTGGTGGTCTCTTTCAGGGTAGAAGTGTCGGCGGGAATCTCGGCGCTGCATGGCAGGATGGTATGCTCTGAGTAAACCAATTCCTTCTCCGGTAGGACGGTTGCGGGTCTCCGAACCCAGGTCTCGTGGTGGAATAGTTTCAGAACCACAGTAGGGTGGGTTGCCCGTTGTTCTGGCCTGCCGGAGGAAGTTTCCATTTAAGTAAAATGTAGGGACCCTGTCCTCTGTGCTATCGTGGTTCCTTTGCACGGCCACCCTCTGTCTCCTCTTACCTCATCCTTATCTTCCTCCCCGAAGATGCCCCAATTGAGGCCATAGGTACAAAAGACCATGTTTGGACCTCCGTACCGAGTCCCCTCCAAAATAATCCAGTTCCTGTTTCAGGTCGGTGTTCGATTCTCAATTGACCATTCTGACCTAGGATTTTTCTTGTTTTCCTTGGTCAAAGGTAGGGTGGTTTTTAATGTACCATGATTTCTTTGGATAATTTCCCTTTCATTCCTTCCAGACAGATGGCGCGGACGCTTGCTCAAAGGAAAATAACACTGTATATAACTAATTAAAGAGCTGTTTTAGCAGGTAGTTCTTTGACTTCTCTACGTACCTCTGGTAGTAAAACGAGTCTTTGAGCTTTGAACCGATAAGGACTTACAGAGATGTAGTAACCACAATAGTTCTATGTAGGTCACGGTGTTATATTAGTTAGTGACTTGTATTATTTATCCATCACAACATACGTTATCTTTATTTAGGTTAAATATTAGCCAAATAGTAATTCTATTTAGATAATGCGACCATGATTACGTGCAAAATTGGAGATAGTAATTCGGCTATTTGCATGAGAGATCTATTAAGAAAATATTCGGGCTCTTGCAAGAGAAATCGATTATCGTTAAGGAGTAACAGTAGCATTAAATAAATGGAGCCAAAAAGTAAACTCTAACTAGGATAAAAGGCCATAAAAGCTTCTAATATATGTAGCATATTAACGTAATAGCATTTTTGTTGTTGAACGTGTTTTGCCGTCTTCTATTTTCTTAGTTTTACAAAGTTTTACAAAATAAGAATACTTCAAAAGTTCACAGAGCAAACTTAAAACGTGACGCAGCTATGGCAGAGACCTACCACGTGAAAGACGACCGACCGACTGGCCGCATGAACAGATAAGGAGACGGAGAACAATATTTATTTTACTCAGAGCACGCTCACTTACGTACAAGAGCGAGGGTTTCTGAAATACTCGCGAGAGGAAGAGTGGAAACTCCCAGCAGATATTCTGGTATTTACGTTGGATAACAGAGCTCTTCCGTATATTTACGTTATGTCACTCAGATAATGCAATATGGACTTTGTTGCAGGCCTGCCTACCATATGTTTAATATACTTGTATGCAAAATGAAATGCATGTCTTGAATTTTCAGGGAATGTCCTCTAAGTCCTCTTCTTCAGAACGGTTTTACACAATTGGTAAACCGTAAGAGATAGACAAAGCACAAAAATATTGATATTGTTGAAACGCACAATTTATACCAAGTAACACTTTTGTGGACAGATATTCCTTGTTATTTGTGTGAATTTCTCTATATTTATACTCATCTCAAATAGGAATACGTAATATTTTTTTTTAATCTCTAGGCACGCAAAGAGAACGAAATTGCAAATCCATCACAACAACTAGTTTTTAAAGATTTAACTATATACTGTATACTGTATTCCGATATTTCCCTTGAAGTTGCAAGAAAATTAGCAACAAGATTAGCATGTATTAGGTAGAGGAAGAGCGTTTATAAGAATAGTTCGTGGAAGAGTAGAGAAAATTATCACGAGTGTTTTCTGTGGAGCAACAACTATTTTCTACTCAACTGCACTCTTATAAAAGTGAGCTTCTTACTCCATGGCATTATAAGCAGAAAGGCAAGGTCACCTTTGCACTATGCTCTTTTGGCAGTCTTTTAATCATTTGGGAATTGAAATTAGAAGCTGTTTTACAGCCTACATATTGTGATGACCTGACCAGGATGGTAAAGGATTAGGTTGCCAGGTCGCAGATGTCATAAGTGACTGTTTTCTTTAATTCAAATAGTGTGTCGTAAATAATTATTTGACCATGGTAGTGCGTGTGACGTCATTCCACGTGACCTTTTCTACCTCTAGTGAAGCATGTACATACAAAGCTTCGTCACTCTCTCGTGAGCTAACTTTGGTCAAAGACGGACCTAGGTCCGCTCTCTGTAAGGTATGTAGCCAAACGTGTATTTCCTACTATTGTAGTAAAATTTCATATCTAAATTGTAGTTTCAGTATTTTGTAATGTAATTTAACCTTTATACAGAAAATCCCAACCTCTCCTGAGTATGCCCACATCTGAATTATTAGCCTCTGAGGTGTGACCTGGCCACGTGTCAACCTAATCCTTTACATTCCCGGTCAGGTCATCACAATATGTTCGTCGGGAAGAACTGTACTTTCTAATGGCGAAAGCATTATCATAATTGGTTGAAGAGTTATATATTCCCTCGCGTACACATATCAGTATACGTTTAAGTTGTCTCTTTTTGTGATATTAGCATAAATGTTGTAAATCCCACGAACACAGTAAACGTCATTCTAAAAAGAACAAATCCAGCAAAACTATAAAGTAGTAAATCCATGTATCTAAAAATAGAAGGCTACAATTTGTTGCAAGCGAACTTCACACTGTTTTAACGTCCTTTAGGCGGTTGGATCAGATCCGGCACTGAATGAAATGGGTGAGATAATGCTCAAATGTGCCCAGGATCTATTGAGATTAAAGCTACCCTACTCTAGACTTTCAGTATAACAGAAAACCCCGTACCAAAGAACCTATCCTAGTAACTCACCCTAACCGAGATTCATATTCTGGATACCTAGACCATTGTTTTTGGACATATGACTTAGGAAATAGGAAAACTAAGAGTCTTCGCTTTTAGAAACGATGAAACGACATCATAAATAATGAAGTCTTCAAAAATACACCCCATAATTTTTATGCCTGGCACTTTTAATCTACATCACCATCATCACTTCCAACATCTACAAAATGACATTAATGATATCAAGTGAAGCAATTGCATTAAAGCTAAACGAAATGGGCTTTGATAAATGAGTACCTACCATTTCGAAATGAAATATAAAAACAATTTGAATGCGTTGTAATAACAATATGCCCGAAGCTACATCATACGCAAGCCATTAGCAATTTATATTTTCCCATGCTCATGAAAGTGAAGTAAAAAGGGGAAGAGAAATTAAAACTCTGTGAGAGGGAAGTCTTTCCTCGGCGAGACTCTGTGCTAACACAATGAACAACGTTTTTTCTAAGCCAAATTCAAAATAGAAAGCAAAAATGAGAAAAGGGAGTCCACTATTGATTTTAGCGTGGGTATTGCTGTGCGGGCATGCACTCTCAAGCCTGGATAATTTTAGGAATGAACCATAGTTGGACGAACGGACGGTTGCTTTGGCCTTGACCTGGTGATTGAGCTGTATCCCGGGGAAATGAATGGAACACCGTGTGACCTCCAGCAACCCCCGACCTTTAACATATAGGGTGCTCTTCATGAACAAAACCGTTTCTTATCTTAAAGTACTTGGACAGAAGTGGTTGATGTGGGAATCAGCGCTTCCAAAGAGAAGCAAAGGGGACAATAACAAGCGATACAAGACAATGAGGAGCACTGTAATTATATAATTGTGTTTCCTTGCACAAAAATACGCAATGTTTCAAAGTCCAATATTTTCACTTAAATAGAGGCACCTGTAAAGAGTAAAAAAAAAATTCATCTTTCTTTGGATTAGCCTCTAATTTTGCTACCTATATTTTATAAATATGAAAAGCAAAATATTAAAGCTTTGAGCTTTCATAATTTTTAATCCTTCTCAATGTTAATTTTGTATGTCCCACACTATAAACTTTTAAAACAGCTATCTTACTCACATTGCTTATTTTTCTCTTGTACAAATAAGTGTTTATTATTCTAGCTACTTTATACTAATGGAGACAGAAAATTGCAGCAATTATCTTATTATTTCCTTGTAGGTACAAGAGGAACATCGAAATACAGTAGGCTTTAAGCAATAGAAGATTTAAAGAGCTGGTCGTTGTGTGATGGCTATATATATATATAAGAAAAATATCCATTTTCTTTGCTTGGCCAAGAGTTAAACAAAGGAAACGCGTGAGAAAACTTTCAAGTATTGGAAAATTCAGACTGGAATATCTCAGAAACGGATGGTTCACTACGCAGAGAAATGAATTTAAAATAAATATTGTGTTTAAACGATCTCTACATTTTTGTATTAATATCTTGTCAATTTCTTACGTTTCTGCAGAGGAATGTGTAACGTATTCTTTTTCCTGTCGCATGATGTTTATGTACGCCTTCCGTGTATGATAAGGATACTAGGCTCATGTAAAATACAGTGTTGACACGTAACTCTGATTTCATAGTAAACAGATCCACTACAAGAGCAGATAAACAATAGAACCCCTCGTCATGCCTCGCTTACATTCTTGTCGTGGCAGACAGTAACTATTTGTCGATAAGAGTTTAGGTACATTCCAGATGCGTTAGCTTCCTTTTACATAACAGATTTTATTCATTCGGTTATGGATATCTACACCGACAATTCTGTTTAAGTATATTAAGATAATCTTCCAGGCGTTTTAGTGGAACATTACCAAATTTGTCTAAAGAAAATCAAAATTGGACTGTATTAAATTGACTTACTATTAAAAGAAAGTATATATTAAGATTAGAATAAACAAATGTAACAGATAAAATTAATCAACGTACGAGGGGGTGTCTAAAGTTTTAATTATCACCCGGTAGTTTTTATGCTAGAGTGATGAAAATATTTCAGTGTCCCTCGGGACATAATGTTGGTAGTTTCAGTGATTTGAGTGCTTTTTTCTACAGTGACTGCCAGAAGTGACTGAGGTGTAACATAGAGAAAATTGAGGCTCGTAGTGTGATCAAGTTCCTGCATTTGAAGGGCAAAACTGCCCGGGAAATCCATTATGAGATCACGGCTGTTTATGAAAATGATTTCCCTTCATATGACACTATTGCGAGGTGGAAAAGGAATTTTCAAAGTGGTCACATGTTCCTGACAGATGAACGAAGATCTGGTAGACAGTCAAAGACAGACGACGCTGTTACAGTGAAGAAAATGGAGTGTTTTAATACTGGAGGACAGATGAGCAACCATCCAAATGATCATGAATGAGACACATCTTTGATATGGTAGTGTGTAGAAAATGATTCATGACGTACTGCACATGTCTAAGGTGGGTTCCACGTTTGCTAACCGCTTTCCAAAAGCAAACATGGCGTGATCTTTCAAGAGATGTTGATGCTGTTGGAACAGGATGAAAATTCTTTTTGATCGTCTGGTAACCATAGCTGAATCCTAGATCTATCAGTATGATCCACTGTCGTGGAATCATCCTTAAAAATTATCTTGCAAAGGGTCAAACTATCACTGGCAGATATTACTGCAATTTTCTGGACAAGTTACGAGCAGCTCTGATTAAGAAACAAGCGGTATGTGTGTTCGTCTTCTGGCTGACAATGCATCAGCTCATTCACCTCAAGTTACAGTTGACAAAACAAGGAAATGTGGCTTTGAGACCTTACAGCATCCGCCTTATTCGCCCGATCTCCTACCAAGTTGCCTTTTTTTTTTGTTCCCGGAAATGAAGAATCCGTTGCGTGGTCGCCGATTTGACAAGTGACGTCATTAATGAAGTGGAAGAGTGGTTTAAAGCGAATTCTGCAGACTTCTACAATCAAGGTACTCGGAAAGTCAAGAAACGCTGGGAAAATGTGTAACTCTGGATAGTGACTACGTAGAGAAGAACTAACAAGCACATATCAACACAAACCCTCTATCACATTTTTAAAGGGTCATAATTAAATATTTTCAGCATCCCCTCGTACTAAATTAATTGACCGCATTGCTTCTGTACAATATTTATATTTTTCTGGTGTGCTTTGATGCAGTGCTGTTTTGCTGAAACTAACCTTGGATATCTATGAGTGAAACAAATGACAGTCACAAACAGTAAACAAATGCTAGGGAGGAGATAACAACAGACATGCTACGTAGATGATAAAAATATACAAATACTAGGGAGGTAATAAAAATATTGGATAAGCAGCCATGACTGGTTACCTACGTAGTTACCTATTATGTGTTTCAAATGGGAAGAGTTCTGGTGTCCAGCTAATCAGATGCCGTACACACTCAGCGTTGCCAGCTTGTCACCCCACTCCTTTTATATTTCCCTCTCTCTATCTCTCGCACACTCATACAACATGCAGGTCTGCTTGGCGCAGACGTAAGCGTAAGCAAATTGTATTTTACAAACTTTTACAATGATACAGTTTCCAAAATCAAAATTAGAAAAGCATTTTCGAAAATTATGCATATTTTAAAATACTATAACTATAATTATAGTTTATGAATTCCTGTTTTTCTAATCCAATGGAACTGCCAGTGGCTCATCCATATCGCTGTCAATGTCACTTACGTCAAGAGACAATTCGTCATTGTCACTGTCTTCATCGTCTGAGTCTTGTAAATTTATGATTATAGGTTCCAAAATCTCGTCACGTGCTATTTCTTTCTTATAATCATCTTCTTGAAGGTTTTCTGCATGCCTTACGCAGTTCCCAGTCCTATTGTGTTACCGTGTCAATTTCTTCGTGAACAATTCGTTTAGCGTCCGTCAGTTTAAAATTATTATTTCTGTTTTTAATCACCCCCTTTTGCGGCCGCGCCGTGGCTCAGTGGTTAGACCACTTGACTCTCACCAAGGCGGCCCGGGTTCGATCCCAGGCTACCGCAAAGTGAGATTTGTGGTGGACAACACGGCGCTGGGGCGGGTTTTCTCCGGGATCTCCGGTTTCCCCCACCATCTCATTCCACCAGTGCTCCATCTTCATCTCATGTATCATCAGTGTCATCGCCTACGGTGCCGTATGTAGAAAAAGCGGGCGTTAAACACTACACATTTCATTAATCCCCCTTTTTATTTGAGCCCACACCAACTCAATTGGATTATATTGGCAGTGGTAAGGAGGAAGGCGTATTACCTCGTGTTCTGTTCCAATTGCAAGTTGATCCAGCTGATACACTTTTTCCGTGTTTTTAAACGGAAGTACTCTTTGCAGAAACTTATTTTTAGTGTCTGTTTCCGAATTTTTTTTTGAAGAACGTGTACACCTTATAAATAATAGTTCGAGCCTGACTTTGTAATACCTGCCTTTTTGACTCACCACTAAATTCATCGCAAGAAGTTATTGCACTATTTAACTCTTACTCTACTGTTGTCTAAAGAGCAATTGTATGATATTGATCTGAACTCTCCGGAGTAAATAAACACTTCTTATACAGCATTCTTCATAAACATAAGTATACAGCATTCCACAGGCTAACAGAAAATGAAGTGTTTGCTCTTTCTCGAATTTAATAGCTTGACTTATTCACAGTAATTCTTTTATCGCGTCATGCCAGTAGTTTAAATTTCAGTTCTGAGTAATTAAAAGTATATGTACACACATACACACCAACCACTTTGAACTTTCTAGAGTAAATAGAGATTACGAATCATTCATAAACAAAGATATAATGTTACCAGACACGTTCTGCCAGGGCAGCAGGAAATTCATTGTTTCCTCTCGCTCGAACTGGGTTATTCAAAGTAATTCTTTTATCACGTCATGTCAAACATTTACGTTTCAGTTCTGAGTAATTACAAATATACGTACACGCATACATGCCAACCAATAATGATATTCATACAGTGCTTACGTCGCGATTTATTGTTATATAACAGGTAATAGTGGTTTATTTATTTCTATTAGAAAAACTATTTGAGCTAAAAATATGGGGTTTTCGTGGTTATGTTAGATACATTACTCTCTACCTTCCACATGGATCAGTTTCGGCGAAATCTGAATTTTTGTCTTAGCGCGAATAGTATTTCACACAGATTGATTAGGTTGGCGCTCGTCACACACCACTTAGCGGGAATGCAATACGACAACACCGCAGGACTCCCATTGGTTGCTCACCTAGTAGCGCTCAAGGAAAGACACCTTCCCATTTGAAACACATAACAGTGTCTATTGGTCAAAAGTAGTATGGTGTAGTAAGAGTGTGATATTCGTGTTATGGTTTAGATTACCATACTCTCCAAGAGATCACTTTTGTTATCCATGACGTAGTTCGATATCTGGCAGGTGCTTTATAAATTTTAGTGGAGCCAACTTCCAATAAATCTTACCATGTTTTAGCCAATATTCTGTAGCTCTTGTTAAAATGAATTACTGAATTACTGTAAACATTGAAGTCCTTTCACTTATTCTACATTATTATCAACTATAAGCAATTTGGGGGAAGTGAGTGTGAGAATCGCAGAGCATAGAAAGTTTCAGAAACTATATCTTACTGACGAACTGTAAAATAACAAACCTTGCAATTGGATGTAAAGTTAAAAAGCGTTCTTGGCAACTAAATAAACTTTTTAACCACCTACTGAGAAAAAGAGATTTAAAAAAGCAAGCCAACCAGTTCCGAGAAAGCACAATAACCCAGCAGTCTGAGCGACAAGTGCCAAATATTTTCTCCCACTTCTCTAAATATATCTGTGTTGCGTGGTTTTAGGATAGATCGAAACCTCGACACTGAAAACAAAGGCTTCCTGGCACAAATGTTAACTCGGTTACGGGTCCTGCTCAGTTTGGTTTCTTGTTTTGCTGGCAAGGTGCTTAGTCCGCGTGGCTACAGTTTAATGAACAGAACATTCCAGCTGGTTGCGTGTCATCTTAAACGTAGGGGACTACAAAATGGTGTGCGTGTGTGAATGAACTCGTGGAGCGTTATTTATACACGCGTCCGTTCCCATGCACACTAGACATGCTAACTTTCCCTTCCCAGATTCAACGCTGAAGTACTAAAAGCCTGAAATGTAACAATCTCACGATCTTTCTAAACATTATCAATTCAGAGATACACGTTACACTCGCATTTTAGCCCCATTTCACTTCAAAAAGTAATTCTTCTATTCATATTATATCATGTAGGTATTATCTAGAGAAATATTAGTTTTAGTTGTACTGATGTGGGGATGACATTATAATAGGAGCTCAGTGAATGCAGCGATATCTGATGGCCGTTTATGTGGTCATACTACGCACTACTGTCTGGTACGTGTACAGAATGTTTCAAAAAGACACCGAACGAATGTATAGACGTAGTTGCATAGCTTCTATGTGACACATAGAGATAGTTTTAACCACCAATAGAGCCGCGTGAAAAATACTTCAGAATTAGTGTGGATTAGACAGTGACAGAAACAACGACGCGTGCCTCACGCAGTTGGAGTTTGCAGGTATCAGTCACACGCCGTGCCGCGTGCTGTAACTGTTTGTAAATATACCGGCATACTCCGCAGTAGCTTGCTCGCTACTATTAAGAATTTCTTTGGCTTATGAAACACAATAAAAAAGCTATTGCTAAATTATTGCTTATGGGTGTTTAACGTGTTCCAAAATTCCATTATAGCAGTCCATGATGGCAAATAAGCTGGTGGACATATGCAACTTGTACCTTTTAGTGGGAAGCTAATGTCAGTGAGGTTGAAGATGGAAGCATTAAATGATAAACAGAACAGAAAGCAATTTTAAAGAACTGTAGATAAATTAACCAAAACTAAATGGCTTATACAAGAAGAAGAGCATTTTATTTCACGTGTTTGATAATACTAAATAAAGCATTCGTAACTAAAAAGGAAGCTGTTGATATTTACAGTAAGTTGTTGAAAGTATTGTACTATTAAGATAATAACAAAATGCTCTAACGTTAAACAAATAAATAATATCATTGATGTAACTATTTTTAAAGTTCATATTTTTAATGAAACTAAATTAATCGTTTGTTCGTTGAACTCCCTTTACTTCCATCAAAACCATATCCGTCATTTAGGCGTTCGTATATCGCTCCATATTGCTTGGATTTGCTAAGTACGCGCAAAATCCTCCCTGTTAGAACGGTATGTGTAGTTTTACACTGAAGAGCAAACTTGCAACTGTCCGAGTTATTAGTCGACTTTTCCACAAATAACTTCCCTTTGTTCCATTACCTGAAAGGTAGGTTAGGGTCACTGATAAAGAGCACGGAGTAATGTTTTTGTTTTCGTGGCCGGTGCGTCCCAATAACAACTTTTTAGGTTCGCACATCAGTGGTTCCTGCGCTGCCTAGTCACAAAACATATAATATTTAACGCTGCATAAAATTATACCTAACAGAACTTCGAAGCTGCGACACTAAAATTCAGACTAGTTAAGTTATAAACTACAAAACGGCTATATTCGTTCGGTGCCATTTTTAAACAACCTGTATATGATATTTCTCCATGGACATGAGATGGTGCATGACTTCTTGTGCTCACAAACTATTCTTTAAAACTGTTATTATTATATCAAAGTCATATTAATCGAGATAAACGTTTATAGAAATGGCTTTATTACATAATTCCTAATAGGTACAGTGGTATTAAGAGAATACTGTAGGTTAAAGCGACATTGTAAAACTTACTTAAAGGAGCTGGACACACCTAATCCAGAAAAATGTAGAAACTAATTCATATTTGGTAATGAGATGCGATCTCAGATAATTTATTATTGCTTTGATCACTCATTCGAAATCTAAATAGAAAATCGGGAAGAATGGTCTAGCAAACAAATTTCGGAACCAACTTGGTTTAAGAGATGGAAAACACTCTGTTGATGGAATTTTCCGGATATTCCCAAATACATAACTAAGTCTTGGTAGATATAGTACTGTCTTTCAAGCAGAGATTTATGCAAATTCTTGCCTGTGCACAGAGGGGATTATAAAAAGGATACCACGGTAAACACCTTCTCCACCTTTCTGGTAGTCCAGCTGCATTAAATGCGTTAGACTTGTACCATATTAATTCAAAATTGGTGTGGGACTGTCTTCAGGCCTTGCAAATACTATTACAGCACAATTTAGTAGTGTTGTGATGGGTGCTAGGTCATCAAGGTATTGAGTGCAATACAAAATCTGATGAACTGGCCAAAAAAGGAGTGACAACCCTCTCTTTTGGTCCGCAACCCTTTTGCGGAGTGAGCAAAGCTTGTGTTAGAACTGCAGTCAAAAAATGGTATAGAGAGGAACATCGGAAAAGGTGGAATGAATCTCTGGCCAAACAGCATGTAAACACACTAGAACTCTTCTACAATTAAATAGAGGAGGAATACGGAAGGTAATAGAAATATTAACCGGACATGGATACTTCTTGAAACATGTGTGAACTGTAGGCGTCATCCTTGGAGATGAAGACTTTGCAAACATATAACAAGAAATGTGACGAAAGTGGGTGTTTCCAAAAACCAACTCTGGCATAAATTGCGCGTTTCAACGAGATCTGCTTTACTTTTTATTTATTTATTTTTGTAGTAAGATTTTGCCTGTCTTACTGTTTATCAGTTATAGAAAAGTTATCCAGAATTAAGAGGCTATTTCAAGAAAAATCAACATATATATTTCATTTGTTATAAAAATATCTTAAGCATATGTTATTCTTATGAAAATCATTAGAGCAACTTTTGATAAAATCAAACATTTCTAAAGGGTAGCTTGGGATGGGAATTTTTGTTCAAAATCTTGTCACATCCTTAAAAGTCTTCAATTTGGTATTTAACAAACTTTTCACAAACAAGCGGTCACAGCCCCCTCCACACACACACACACATACACACACACACACACACACACACACACACACACACACACACACACACACAAACATACGCACGCACACACATTGTCATTTTTCTGGAAAAAAATTTAAAAAAAATTATTCAAAAGATCTCGGAGTCATATCTTCAGTGAAATATTCATTTCAAATTTTTTATAGTGAAGCACTATTGGCGGGACAGTTTGAAGTAAATAGTGGTTAGCGCAGGGTATGAGCAATGAGATACTCTCAGGGTATGCGTGGATGTGTATGAGTAAGGATTGGTTCTAATGACACTGGAATGCCCGTTTCAAACTGATTTAATGGCTGCTTCTTTTTATCATCACGTCAAACTCGAAGTTGCCGACCAAGGGTTACCAATATCACTGTTTAGAGTTATTGTATGTGGAATGCTTATTACTCGATAAAACTTAATTCGTTCTTTACGTACATATGAACCGACAAATCTTCTCTCATCGCTTCTGGTCTGCCTTCGACCAAGACAGAACCAGAGATAACCGACTGAATCAGCCGCCAGCCGTGGACTCTCTGTCCTCACACTATACATAGCTGTGCGTGGGTGTGTAACTTTCACTTCTGAAGCCCTGTCTTTTCACGCAAATATTCCCTTTGTGACTATTTTGTTCATTGTGATTATTAGTCTCAGTCATGCCATTATTAGGGGTCCGAAGAATACCTTTTCAAACGGAGTCAAGTGTTACTCCTTTACACTTCCTTACCGCTAAGAAACCCTCTTTCTTACGTTTCTTTTGTTAAAACAACTCAACTGCACGTGCATGCGTTTCACAAAGATACAAGATTTCTTTGAAATCCATCACGATTCTTTACTTATTTCAATCCTTTAATTTCGGTATCAATAGGAAGCAAACCCTTCTCTCCCTACACTACAAGAAATAAAATAAAAATTAAATGTTTGCATGTCGTAATATTTGTTATAATGAACTCATGTGTGAATAATAATTACGTAAGATGTTTTAAATATGGACTACAGTTCAACCGAAGAAAAAAATATATAGCTACAAATATTTAGAAAACAGCTAACAGAATACGTTACTAATATAAAAGATGCACTTCAGTGAGTTATATGTGCTTCACGCTGTGAGATTTGATCTATTGTGGCTTACCAATGGTACAAAATTAGAGAAAATAATTCATTAAGAATGAAGAGGACTTCAGAGACTGCTCCGAAAAAGCTCAATATATACATTATTAGTTATGAAACTATAATTAAAGAATTATACTTTGTTAGACTCGTATAAAAATAATAAGTTTCTTTGCAAACTATATTTTGGGATGGGTAGATTTTCATAAAAATCTTAACTTGGGCTGCTTAAGCAATAATAAAATATTAATATCCACCTTCAGTTTATTCACACACATAAATACATAGGGCCATTTTCTGAAAGGTTTTTGAGAAGAATAAGATGAGCTGAAATGTATTAAGTTTTTAATTTGAATCTAGCAACCCCTGTATACAGATGGTAGAAACGACAAATATTAATTATTTTACATAAATAAAAATATTTGTAAAAGAATCTCCACTTAACTTAAGAAAAATGAAATGAAATGTGTAGTGTTTAACGCCCGCTTTTACTACATACGACACTACAGGCGATGACACTGAGGATACATGAATTAACTTAAGAAGTTGATTTTAATATTTCCTTCTTCTTTATAAAATCGATTTCAAAAGCATATCGCTTTCATCGTCAGTTAATTCCAAACTCCGTTGTTAAGGAAATCTCGGTTACCATGTTTTTTCTTTTGTTATGTTACGTTTTCAGTATTACCAACATCTGAAGACGAAACAAACCTAAAAACAGAATCAATTGCCGGCATGTCAAAATTTATTACGTGATGTTTATTTTTTTAAATAAATATTTTTTCCCACACTATTAACTCTATGGGACCATTTAATTGTTTTAATAATTTAACTTCGGGATTTATTTCATGGTTAAATGACAAAAAATGATATGCTACGGCCGATTTATCAATTTGTCTATATTTAATGTTACGAAAATGTTCTTTCTTTCTGGTTTCCAAACCTCGTTTCGTCTTTCCAATATAAACCTGATCACAATTTAAACAATTAAGTTGATAAATACCAGATATTTTATTATTAGGAATTTTATCTTTTTTAGAAAATTGTAATAAAATTTTAATACTATATTTATTTCGAGGAGCTAAAGTTATACCAACTTCTTTAAAAAAAATTGAAACTTTTTATTAAACCGAGGATGGTAAGTAATTGTGTTAAAATTATAATCATATTTTATATTTTTAAGACTAGAAATATCATTAACAGTTTTTTGATATTTAAATTTTTCAATCTTCTTTTGTACAAAATCTTTATTAAAGCCATTAATTAAAGCAGTATTAATAATATGTTTATATTTTTTATTAAATTCTTCTTTATTCAGGGATATATTTATTAATCTATAAATCAAACTACTAAAAACAGCAAATTTATGTGAAAAAGGATTAAAACTTTTATTTTTATGTAATTATCAATATGAGTAAATTTCCTATAAATACCAAAATATAATTTTTTATTATTCCTTATTATTCTCAAATCTAGAAAAGGAAAAAATCCATTAATGAACATTTAAGAAAGAACATTTTCGTAACATTAAATATAAACAAATTGATAAATCGGCTGTAGCATATTATTTTTGGTCATTTAACCATGAAATAAATCCCAAAGTCAAATTATAAAAACAATTATATGGTCCCATTGAGTTAATAGCGTGAGAAAAAATATTTATTTTAAAAAATAAACATCGCGTAATGAATTTTGGCATACCGGCAATTGATTCTGTTTTTAGGTTTGTTTCGTATTCAGATGTTGGAAATGCTGAAAACGTAACATAACAAAAGAAAAAAAAAAACATGGTAACCAAGATTTCCTGAAAAACAGAGTTTGGATGAAAGCGATATGCTTTTGAAATCGATTTTATAAAGAAGAAGGAAGTATTAACATCAACTTCTTAAGTGGAGATTCTTACAAATAGTTTTATCTGTTTAATATTTGTTGCTTCACTGTGACTAGCTTCATTTTCTGTGTGATCAGTAATTGTTTTGTCTATTTCACATGTTCGCCTGCAAATGACTTCAAATTAAAATACCACATACATGATGGCAAGATAAAATGTAAAAATAGCGCTCGACTATTTGAATAGGATATAGAGTTTTATCGATAATAAGCGCACACGAAGCAAAGAATATATGCATTAAAACCACACGGCTTTTATATCCATTAATTTTTTGTTATAGGTTACTATATAGTGTTTTTTTTTCACATAAACCTTATTTTTATTATTTCCTGTTAATCATTATAAATATTGGGAGAAAAGGTTTCAATACATTCTGTAACAAAACACAAGATCACAGAACCAGTTGTTTTCATTTGTTGATAATACACTCCTGGAAATGGAAATAAGAACACATTGACGCCGGTGTGTCAGAGCCACCATACTTGCTCCGGACACTGCGAGAGGGCTGTACAAGCAATGATCACACGCACGGCACAGGGGACACACCAGGAACCGTGGTGTTAGCCGTCGAATGGCGCTAGCTGCGCAACGTTTGGGCACCGCCGCCGTCAGTGTCAGCCAGTTTGCCGTGGCATACGGAGCTCCATCGCACTCTTTAACACTGGTAGCATGCCGCGATAGCGTGGACGTGAACCGTATGTGCAGTTGACGGACTTTGAGCGAGGGCGTATAGTGGTCATGCGGGAGGCCGGGTGGACGCACCACCGAATTGCTCAACACGTGGGGCGTGAGGTCTCCACAGTACATCGATGTTGTTGCCAGTGGTCGGCGGAAGGTGCACGTGCCCGTCGACCTGGGACCGGACCGCAGCGACGCACGGATACACGCCAAGAACGTCGAATCCTACGCAGAGCCGTAGGGGACCGCACCGCCACTTCCCAGCAAATTAGGGACATTGTTGCTCCTGGGGTATCGGCGAAGACCATTCGCAACCGTCTCCATGAAGCTGGGCTACGATCCCGCGCACCGTTAGGCCGTCTTCCGCTCACGCCCCAACATCGTGCAGCCCGCCTCCAGTGGTGTCGCGACAGGTGTGAATGGAGGGACGAATGGAGACGTGTCGTCTTCAGCGATGAGAGTCGCTTCTGCCTTGGTGCCAATGATGGTCGGATGCGTGTTTGGCGCCGTGCAGGTGAGCGCCACAATCAGGACTGCATACGACCGAGGCACACAGGACCAATACCCGGCATCATGGTGTGGGGAGCGATCTCCTACACTGGCCGTACACCTCTGGTGATCGTCGAGGGGACACTGAATAGTGCACAGTACATCCAAACCGTCATTGAACCCATCGTTCTACCATTCCTAGACCGGCAAGGGAACTTGCTGTTCCAACAGGACAATGCACGTCCTCATGTATCCTGTGCCACCCAACGTGCTCTAGAAGGTGTAAGTCAACTACCCTGGCCAGTAAGATCTCCAGATCTGTCCCCCATTGAGCATGTTTGGGACTGGATGAAACGTCGTCTCACGCGGTCTGCACGTCCAGCACGAACGCTGGTCCAACTGAGGCGCCAGCTGCAAATAGCATGGCAAGCCGTTCCACAGGACTACATCCAGCATCTCTACGATCGTCTCCATGGGAGAATAGCAGCCTGCATTGCTGCGAAAGACGGATATACACGGTACTAGTGCCGACATTGTGCATGCTCTGTTGCCTGTGTCTATGTGCCTATGGTTCTGTCAGTGTGATCATGTGATATATTTGACCCCAGGAATGTGTCAATAAAGTTTCCCCTTCCTGGGACAATGAATTCACGGTGTTCTTATTTCAATTTCCAGGAGTGTACATACTCTTTGCATGAGCGCAGAAGAAACTCAGAATGTCACTTGAAAGTGTATTACCTAAAATATTGACAATTTCAAAGGAAGAACGCAAGTAATGTCAAATAACTAATGTTGCAAAAAATATTTGGAAATATTATATTTTAAGGAGATTTATATTTTTTCTGAAGTAAGTTCTTGTCTATGCCCTTAGGTTTCTGCAATTATGATAAGATTAAAGAGCCCACCTCGGTAGCATAGATAGTAGCGCGTCTGCCTCATGTTCAAGAGGTCCCGAGTTCGAATCTTGGTCTTGAATTACCTAGATAAGGCTTTTTCCGGGATTTTCCCTTATCCTGAAGGACGAATGTCAGATAACTCTAAGCTCTATGGACCCTGGGCTCATTTGAGCGTCATTTCACCCAATCCATTCATAGTCCGATATGACAAAGGTGGAGGACGTAAATTACAACAAAAAGTTAAAGAAAATTCCAAGGGCATTTTAAGAAGTTTTAAGATACAGAATTTGTCATGGACAATGTCTTACAGCTGTGCTATTTTAATGTAATTCGACAGAGTCAACTTTGAGGAAAACAAGTACCGATTTGTTTTTTATTTTTCAAAAAAGAAAATATTGCAGTGAAAGAATTATCTAAGTTTTCCCTGGCATTACCAAGTATTTATTTAACGTTTCGTTTTTTAGTTACACAGTTCATACACTCGCGTACCTATACACCCATGGGGCATTTTGTAAATGTTTTTCTTTTCGTCTAGAGATGTCATAATAGGTATTTATTTAAATATTGATGTAGAATTTTTCAATGAAATAGCCCCGTTGTATGAATTGCAATATCGTTCCTCCCATATACCATGAATTCTTCCTAACTTTGGAGACAAATCTGCAACAGCAAACTGCCCATGTGCTTAGTCTTAACACCTACACATATGTTTAAGGCCAAATTAGTTTTAATTTAGAGAGTGCGTTTAATTGCAATTAGTTTTTGCTAAACAGATTAAAACAAGTTTAATTTAATCCCTTGTTAATGACCTATTATGCTGTTTTAGTTATTTGATGGAAATCAATCATTTCTTCACACTAGCCGTATATAGGCTAAGGTTTTTGATAGAGTCAATCAATATGAAAAATCCAATGCCATGACCGTGATTTGAACCACGGATCTCCTGTTTCATTCCAGTCGCTCTTCCACATTAAGCTACCATGGCCAACTTGCCGTCAAGGCACTAAACTCTCAGGATCTCCAGGAGATTCATGGTTCAAATCCCGGCCAAGGCATTGAATTCATGTATACTCTATCAGTCGAATACCTTAGCCTGTAGGTATACGGCTAGTGTGAAGAAATGAATAATTTCCATCAATTAACTAAAATAATAAGAGTTAAATGATGAAGCCTGGGACTTAAGTACTTACGATAGTAAGTCGCCACAAACGGTGTATCTCGAATGCGAGAGCCCCTAGTGGTCTACCGGGGAAATATACGAGTCAAATGGAGAATTTAATGTCATGACGGCAAGTTTGCCATGGTAGCTCAATGCTTAAGAGCGACTGGATGGAAACCAGGAGATCCGTGGTTCAAATCCCGGCCATGGCATTCAATTTTTCATATGGACTCTATCTTCCCCTAGGGGAGGGGATCCATCCCCTTCAGCTGCCGTGGTGCGGGCGCTGAGGACCCTTAGCACTCGTGGTACCTCTGACGTTACTAGAGGAACCTCGGGCCGAACTGCCGAGCCAATCCCTGAATGGGAGTTGTTCGGACTGGGTTGGACTCGAGGGTGCAGTGTGCTCCCGTAACCCGTGGGCAATCGGGTACCTCCGGCCAGGCTTCGGCCGCCCGGAGGGGGCAGAGGGTTGCCTATAAGATCCCGGGTACTAGCCTGCAGAGCTAGTAGAAGGTGTGGCCACACCGAGGTTTTCGGTAGTCTTCCCTGCGAGGTTGACGCGCGTAAGTGGCGTATCCACTTCCACCCGTCTTGACGTTGTTGTCGATGGGGGGCTTTTTAGACTCAAGGTATTGCCCCAAAAAAAGAACCCCGGAGTTTTTCATCGCTCCCATGCTGACAGAGGACGGAGTCTTTGGACTTTCGTGTAGATCTCGCGCCAACAACATTGACCCTATCTACTTATTATGATAGTTTACAGTCTCCTATAAGTTGTGCAAATTTACTGTTAGAAAATGGTTCATATGCAAAAACAATTATTACAAAACATTCGCATACTTAAAGGAGTGACACAAAAGATATATTTTTGAGAAATTTAGAATATTTACATATCCTTAGCTTTACATATGAGCACTTTAATAAGTTATATACATATATCATTAATCATTGAAATTATTAACAATGCAGTAGGCTTCCACTGCATACAGGAAATGCGTATAAATAATTTTAGAAATTTATAAAAGTACAAATAGTAAATGTTGAACTCTGTTTTGATATAATTTGTATACTCTTTATGAAATTCTTGATTACCATACACTTTGACACAATGTATTATTGCTTGTGTTGCTTAGCGGTAACAATAAACATTTTACTACACAAAATATCTGCGAATGAAATATATTCTGATACAAGCTTTAAATTACTATTAAAATAATTAAATTTATTTGCTCATTTAGGACTGTTAATTGTGTTGATATAAAGTTTTTCATTTTATTAACAGTTTAAATCCATAAATATTTTAATACCTGAATTCTGTACTCAGTAACAGTATGATGCTGGAATACGAGTGAATTGTATCCATATAAAATGGAGATTAAAATAGCCTTTCAGTGTCTATTATATCATCAGACTACAATTACCAGACACTTGGGAGCTTCCGTAACATATTAAGATAAAATCATGAGAAAACCTGCTTTTTACTGTGGTTTTAAGATAATAAGAGCTTCATTTCTTGTAATACTGGATCTAATGTCAGTATTGCTGTGGATCTCTTATATAACAATCAGGGCAACTCTTCTCAGACTCCCTATAAACAGTTGAAGCACTTCAGAAAGAGTGAAAACTGTTAAAATATTCTGAATACAAATTGTCTTGAGTGCTTTTAAAGATGGCAAAAGTAGTCATTTATTTGATCTTAATTGGGAAACTGTAGAGTTACAATAAGAGAAGAAACACTGGGCGATAAGAACGTATTTCCATTATATGACCCTTTCAATTTACATAACCCGACTTAATTCCTATGGCCATATCAGGACTTTCATTAAAGTAGTTGTTGATGTTATTGCTTTGAACTGTCCTTATGGGTATTTCTTAGTTTTTGCTCAGTTTTAGGATGAAAAATCTCACATTCACTCCACATTCATATTAACAGACCTTGCGGAGGCATAATTCTCCAAGGCAATCGAACTAGTTATCTCAGGGTTGAGAAGTCATATTGCCAATCACTCAGCCCGCAAAACATCACTAACGGTTTCTTTCTTTGTGTACTTACCTAAATAGACGCAGCTGCTATGGCCAAGACGTCGACGTCGGTCAGTTGAAGAGACAACCAAAAATAAGTAGTGCTCTCGCTCAGTGTAAACACCGGAAATGCCATCTTCGGATAATCAGAATCTTTTGGGGTGACTTCTAGAACGTTGTGCAACTCTATTAGCGAACGCGGTAAGGGAATAAGTTAGCGATGCGACCAAAGCAGCTGTTCTCCGAGTGAGGTCCTGATGACCTGTGACACACTGCGATTACTGCTGCTGGAGGAGAGATTGGAGAAGTCTTCTCTCCGATTCCCGTATCTATATTGAAAAGGGGCGAAAGAAGGCTAACTCTGCGTATTTCATTACGCCTCTTCGTCACGAAGAAAGTGGAGTGATAAGGAAAGATTGAACTACGTCGTTCAAATTGAGGAAATTACTGATAAATTGATGAAATAATGGTTATGAACTATATTATAAGCATGTTTGATCTTTTATTTACTAGCATGTTAGCGTCTTGCTCCTCTCTCTCTCTCTCTCTCTCTCTCTCTCTCTCTCTCTCTCTCTCTCTCTCTCTCTCTCTCTCTCTCTCTCTCTCTCTCTCTCTCTCTCTCTCTCACTCTGATTTGTTATTTATAGACGCTGTTTAACTGCCATTCTCAGCCTATCCCATTCTATATTGGACATGAAAGACTGCTTGATTTTACTCAGAGGCCTCTTCTTTTGAGTGCCGAAGTCTACGACTCGAGACCACCGGCTTTACTTCGCTTTCAGGAAGCACTGCTTACTCTGTGTTTATTGAGTGCTTTATGCGACGTTAATTAAATTGTATTTATCACTCCCCTTTTATTTATGAGTTCATTGTACAATAATATAAAATCCTTCTTTCCTTTTACATGTCCTTAATATAATTTCTCGCAAGTAGCTGTGATAACCACATAATGCGGGGAACAAATCTGAAATTCTTATGAGTGTGTATGATACTGAGTTTCTGATTCGCTTAACCTCACCATGAGAGTGCTCCAAATCCTAAAAATGGTATCTAGCCTGGAAATAAGTATGTTTTAGTGATGAAGGCATCATTGGAGTAATTCTAAACAGAAATATGAAATTTTCAACTTTAGTGTCTTCTCTTGGTTCACGCGTTATTCAGTAATATGAAGACCCATAGTTTTCACATAACACTGTAACCTCTGAACCAACATTCAATGAAATTGGGGTGAATCTGACCAGTAATTTACATTTTTAAAAATGGCACTTATTATGCGTTTCAAATGGGAAGAGTTCTGAAGTCCAGCTAATCAGATGCCGTATCACACTCAGTGTGTCCAGCTTGTTACTCCACTCCTTTTATATTTCCCTCTCTCTCGCACACTCATACACAATGCATGTCTGCTTGGCGCAGATGTAAGGGTATGCAAATTATATTTTACAAATTTTTACAATGATGCAGTTGCTAAAATCAAAATTGGAAAAAGCATTTTCGCAAATTACGTATATTCTAAAATACTATAATTATAGTTTATGAATTACCTGTTTTTCTAATCCAATGGAACTGCCAGTGGCTCATCCATATCGCTGTCAATGTCACTTCGGTTCCGAGACAATTCGTCATTGTCACTGTCTTCATCGTCTGAGTCTTGCAAATTTATGATTATAGGTTCCAAGATCTCGTCACGTGCTATTTCTTTCTTAAAATCGTCTTCTTGAAGGTTTTCTGCATGGCTCACGCAGTTTTCCCAGTCCTGTTGTGTTCGTGCACAAGTCGTTTTAAGGTCCGTCAGTTTAAAAGTATTATTTCTGTTTGCAACCCCCCCTTTTTATTTGAGCCCACACCAACTCAATTGGATTATATTGGCAGTGGTAATGTGGGAGGCGTATTACCTCCTCCTATTAATCCTGCTGATACACTTTTTCCGTGTTTTCAAACGGAAGTACTCTTTGCAATAACTCATTTTTTGTTTCTGTTTCCGAAAAAATTTTAAAGTACGTGTACACCTTAGAAAGAATACTCCGAGCCTGACTTCGCAATACCTGCCTTTTGGACTCACCACTAAATTCACCGCAAGAAGCCATTGCACTATTTAACTCTTACTCTACTGTTGTCTAAAGAACAACTGAATGACATTGATCTGAACTCTCCAGAGTAAATAAACACTTCTTATCCAGCATTCATTCATAAACATAAAACATTCCACAGGCTAACAGGAAATGAAGTGTTTGCTCTTTCTCGAATTTAACACCTTGACTTATTCACAGTAATTCTTTTATCACGTCATGTCAGTAGTTTAAATTTCAGTTCTGAGTAATTAAAGGTATATGTAAATACATGCACACCAACCACTTTGAACTCTCTAGAGTAAATAGAGATTACGAACCATTCATAAACAAAGATATAATGTGACCAGACACGTTCTGCCTGGGCAGCAGGAAATTTATTGTTTCCTCTTGCTCGAATTGGCTTATTCAAAGTAATTCTTTTATCACTTCATGTCAAACGTTTACGTTTCAGTTCTGAGTAATTGCAAATATACGTACACGCATGCATGCCAACCAATACAGTGCTTACGTCGCGTTTTATTGTTATAATACAGATAATAGTGGTTTATTTATTTGTATTAGAACAACTATTTGAGCTAAAATATGGGGTTTGCATGGTTATGTTAGATACATTACTCTCTACCTTCCACGTGGATCAGTTTCGGCAGAATCTGAAATTTTGTCTTAGCGCGAATAGTATTTCATACAGATTGATTAGGTTGACGCTCCTCACACACCACTTAGCGAGAATGCAATACGACAAAACCGCAGGACTCCGATTGGTTGCTCACCTAGAAGCGCTCAAGGACAAACACCTTCCCATTTGAAACACATAATAGAGTGTAACAATCAATCTTTGTATTTGATAATGTTAAGCTGATAAATGTGGGTTGAGTAGTTTTTGATGAATTGGGCACAATTTTCTCTCCTCAGTTATTGACTTGATTAGGTATATAATAGAATGCAGCAAAATGTTCTTGCATGGGAAATATAAAAATGTTTTAGATCGCAGATATAGAAATCTTACCACATAATCCGTAGAAATGAATAAAGTATAATCAAAAGTTTTAATGCTATATTCTGCTTACATCTGAAGTATTTGAATAAAAATGTAGATTAAAGAAATAAGTATTACAGACAAAATGGCATAGGTACCATTATATGCATAATCCCATTATCTTTCGTTTTGGTGTTTTTCTATTATCTTGGTTACCAATCTTGACTATAGATGTACACTGCTTGACACAAAATAACCACGGAACAACAATTGGATATTGACTACTCTATAGCAATCCCAACGAATATTCAAAAAGTTGCTTTTATGTTCGCATTCTAACAAATACGAGGGCTGTTCAATAAAGAATGATCACAATTTTTTTTGACAACGTATCTTTACTCATCGTCATAATTTTGTTGGTTCCTCTCAAAATATTCTCCCCTGATTGCGATGCACTTGTCCCAGCATTTCTGCCGGTCTTCAAAGACATGCTGGAAACCAGTTTTTGAGAGATCCTTCAAAATCGCCTCCGCAGCCTTCACCACTGCTTCTGATGGTGGATAATGCCTCCCACGAAGGCGTTTCTTCAAGTTAGGGAATAGTAAAAAGTCACATGGGGCTAAATCCGAACTATAGGGAGGGTGAGAGCTGCACTTCACGTTGATTTTTGCAATATATTCAGCAACAAGAAATTGGTAGTATGCGACCGCGCATTATCGTGATGCAGCATCCAGCCTGCTTAACGGAAATGTAATCTTTTGGGCCTGATATGGACTTTCAATGTTTTCAGGACATCCCTGTAGTATTGTCCAGTTACTGATGTGTGTGCAGGCACAACATGCTGATAAACCATTCCATGAATATCTAAGAATGAGATGACCATAACTTTCCTAGCAGAACCAACCACTTTTGCTTTTTTAGGGGTTGGTGATGAAGGATATTTCCACACTGAGCTTTGCTGTTTGCTCTCAGGATCAAAATGATGTAGCCAAGCTTCATCAGCAGTGATTACGTTTGAAAGAAACTCCGGATCTTCCTCTAACATCAACTTTAACTGCATGTTACCTCCATTGCAGCGGTAGGCGATACTTAACATGTCTGAACTTGTCTGGTTCTCACAGGCGGGAACCAGGAGTACCAAAAGTGAAACTACTACGGCGTGTTTGTCTCACATTAAGCTAACAGAATATAATAAGATTGAATTTTAGAGCAAAAAATTATGACCGTAAAAAATTATGATAATTCAGGATATTTCAGGCTACAAATAACAGATAATAAATGGTTATGTTGTGCATTATACTGTTTAATCATATGATTATCCATTAGGAGCATATTGATTCTTATGTATATTTATTCTAACCAATGAAGTTAGCAGCAAGAGAGTCAAACGTTTACTCAAGGAACAGTTTAACCTTGATCTGTAAAACCACACGAAAACACTTCGGAATGTAAATTCTTTGTAATATCACAGTGATTTGAGTCTTTTTCATTAAAAATGTTGCATTTTACCGTCAATAAACGTGAATAATAATAATAATAATAATAATAATAATAATAATAATAATAATAATAATAATAATAATAATAATAATAATAATAATAATAATAATAATAATAATAATAATAATAATAATAATAATAATAATAATAATAATAATAATAATAATAATAATAATAATAATAATAATAATAATAATAATAATAATAATAATAATAATAATAATAATAATAATAATAATAATAATAATAATAATAATAATAATAATAATAATAATAATAATAATAATAATAATAATAATAATAATAATAATAATAATAATAATAATAATAATAATAATAATAATAATAATAATAATAATAATAATAATAATAATAATAATAATAATAATAATAATAATAATAATAATAATAATAATAATAATAATAATAATAATCATCTATTCAAATCCTTAGAAAAGAATTCTAGTAAGTGATATAACAGCACAAAAATTACCCATATCCCAATGTGGTAATTATATTTTTAAATTTTGGTGAAATTTTGCATCAACAATGTCACAAATCCTGAACATTTCACTGACGTTGACGAGGCAGATTTATTAATATAAAATATTTTGAGAGTGAGAAAGTAAACTTAATAGATTCCAAATGTACATTTAAAAGTACTTAGTGTCTACATGCACATAATATAATTAATGTGCGTATTTCTCTGTGTAGAATACTGTGGTTCCTTGTCCTTATTTAGACTAACAGAATCCTTCTAGTCCCTCTCACTATGTAATGCGAGAACTTATATTACAATTATTTAGCATATAAGTAAATCAATGATACGATTCAGAGAGAATTGAAAGACTCTCGAGGAAATAATTGCATCGTAGTTTCATAGGCAGCACATTAACTTCCGTACAAGAGAGAGGTGTTTAAATGTTGAAGTGAAGAAGACAAATTGGAACAATATAATGAACGTTACTCCGAAACAACAGATTACAAGTGCTGGCTGACTCCATTCCTATAATTGGACAGCGTGTCTTTGTCTCGTTTATTTTGTTGTAATCAATATGTGAAGAGACAGATCGTGAATTACACAACAAACACAAGGCTCTGATTTATACAGTTAAGCAAACGAGCTTTCATTAAAAACATATGGAAAGCAGAATCCAACACAGCAGAATAAATAAAATTTCTATTTCGCGGATGTCATACGTGATAGAGTGATTTGAATATTATAAATGAAGATCACCGTGGAAACATAAGGGCTGCCACGAAAATCAAACTGAATCCAGCTGGTTTTAGTTTGAACCAGTTTCTCTCCTCCTCCCTAAGGTATATTGAGACGAGTTAGTAAAATCTTGGCGTTCATCATGTTTCGTCTCCCTGGCCAGCCTTTATTTCTGTATCTCTTAAAAGCATAACCCAAAAACGAAAGTCATATAAGCACTAAAATTAATGAAAATGAATAGTTCTTTCACATTAGCCACATGTAGGTCAATGTTTGGTGGGGTAGAGTCAGAGTGAACAATTCAATGCCATAGCCGGGATTTGAACCACTGATCTCACGGTCTGCGTCTGCTTGCTCTAATCACTGAGCTACCATGGCAACGTGCCAGCGCCACATTAAATTAACAATTATTCGAAAGCGATTACACATTGCAGCTGTAAGTATGATCAGTTGTTATAAGTGATCACTGATGCATGTTTCAACTGCAGAATTCTGTTTATTCTTGGATTACTCATTTAAATCACTATGGCAAATATTTACTGTGACCAACAAGATGTCGACAGTAAAATAAATTATTTGCAGAATAACTGTAAATTAATTATAATGGATGGAGAAATTCATGCGAGTGTCACATATCAGACATGTTCTTAAAAAGTGTGCAAAATAGTTGACCTATTTGCGTGGCATATCTTCATAAGTGAACACTTTTTTTTAGAACGAAAAATTGACTTCAGTTTATCTCGTTAGATACGAATGAAAATTGCAAGCATAGTAGCCTTTTTTTAGCGTTGACAGTTTTTCTTTCTTTTTTTATTTAACTCTTTGTATGTCTTAAGTAATCATTTTAAGTGTCTCTAAGGAAAGAAAGACTATTGAACAAGTGTAGCCTAAGATTTTTATTTTATTCTTTTTGTATTTTTTATTTTTTTTATGTTTATATATATTTTCTTTTACTTTTTTTACTTTTTTATTTTTATATAATTTTGTTTAAAGACGGGAACGGGTACAGGGTAAGTCCTTTAGAAATTTTCTTCGTTTTATTGGCTTGTACTGTGAGACAATATGAAGGGTTCTATTTGCCTAAATGGTTATTAGATCTGCATTTGTTCCAAGTGATAAATGTATGTCTCCAGAGAACGCAAGGTTTTCTTCCGTATATAGGTCCATCTTTCTTGGTCAAGACAGGGAAACGCTTGGTCGCTGAATCATATAACTGGGTGACGTTTTTGTAGTCACCTGGAGCAGCAAGCATGGCACTACAAACTTGCTTCCGTGAACTCGAGTATAGTTCATTTTAAAATTAAACTGACATCGTAGCTAAAATGTGCACAGCAGTACAGCCGAACCAACTTCTAGCACTATATTTAGATGGGAAAGGTATTCTGATGTCTCTGATTGGCTTATTTAAATATGAATCGATTCCTACGAATGGAACGGGGTAACAACGAACTCTACTCCAACCAATGAAGTGGATGTTTAGTAGTCGTGTCAGTCTAATTTTAAAATTGACTACACGAAGTAGTGTAGTCAACCGCAGGGTAATTTCCCTACTCGTAGCTACATTTGAGCTTTCAGGAGACATTGCGTCGAAAAACATGATTAATACTTTAAAAACAAGTCATTTTTAATTTTGAAAATTGTGTTGCCACATGAAAACGCTGGTGGAATAAATGTTTTACAGGAGGGCTGGCATTAAGTCAAAAAGAAACAAGCTAAAACCTTACGCTCTGAGAGACCTCTTAAGAGTAAAAAATTAAACTTCAAATAAAGAAAATTTCTGTGCTTATCAAATAATTGTTGAACATGTAAACCAATTTGGGAAATACATGTACAATTTTAAAGAAGTGCTACAGTGACGACAGCAACAGTGATGTTACTTAAAATACTGTAAATAGTCTGCGTACATATCCCTTCAGTGATTTCATTTTCCGTTGTTTGTAGTTGAAAATAACGGAATTTTGTTCGACCGGTAGTGAGATTCAATGTTTTTTGGTTGGTAATAGATACTGAGAAGAAGCTGAGAGACCAATGTATTGGAGACGTAAGAATACGTCATTTTTCAGCCTTCTCCAAATTTAAGAATTTAACTGTTATGGTGAACAGTTATCGAAATTAATTATGGGTGACTGCATGAATAGGAATAATGCAAACACAGAAGCCTTTTTAAGTAGATAAATGTGTGTCACACACTTGAATTGTTAAATGTAAAATAGACCAATTTAGAAATGTTGAAAAAGATATTTTAAAGTTTCAGATATGTTGTTTTCAAATGCTAGGCTTTGGCAATGAAGCCATTAGCTCTCTTGCTCTCCAATATTTCTGTGTAGTGGGTCCGGCAGGTAGGGCTTCACAGGTTAAAAGATGTTCTTCAGCCATTTCCTCTTATTTTTTGCAGAGAGGACAATTTGGACTTGTATAAATTCCTATTCTGTGTAAGTGTTTGGCCAAATAATAATGTTCCGTAAGTAATCTAAAATTTGCTACTGCAGCTTTACGTGGGATTTCTGGAATAATTTCTGGATTTTTAATTAAAATGTTCCATTTTTTATATTTAGCTTTGTTAGATATTGATTGGTTTTGTTTGTTTTTATATTTGTTTTTGATTAATATTTTTATGGATGTAAAGGGTAAGTTTTTACTTTTGTTCTGAATTAAATTTGCAACTTTTTTGGCGAGAAAATCAGCTTATTCTTTTCCAGCAAGTCCACAATGTGCAGGTATCCACTGTAATATAATTCTTTTCTGTAGTTTTTGAAGTTTTTGGATCATGTGACATTCTTTGAATTGGATTGACCTCATTTTATACGAACTTATTGCGCATAATGCTGCTTTAGAATAAGAAATTATGTCAGCATTTTTTAATTTATCTATTCTGTATAGAAGGAGTTGGAGTGAAATATGAATAGCCGTTACTTCTGCATCAAAATTTGTTGTGTGGTATCCTGCTGGTTGATGGAATGAGAACAGTGTACACTTAATTCCTGCTCGTGAGTTGTCCAAGTTAGATCCATCTGTGTAGATATGTAACCATATGCTACTTAAAACATGACAAGTTTCAAATATTAAAGGTGGTTATTTAGGTAATGAATATAATTGAAAGGCCAATATAACGTTATCATTGTTTTCAGACTTCTGAAGCTTGGGTAAAGAGAAACAATCATTAGAATTCTTGTCCTCAAAAACAGATTTTCATGTAACTGTAAACCAAGCTTATGTACGAAAGTAGCTGCAGGAAAGCATACAATGTATGGTTCAGCAGTTATTTCAAGCTATTTTTCCTACTGGTTTAAATGTTCAAATAATTGTGGTTTTATCAAAAAGGAAATCGTTATTCCTTTTTTTTTCTAGTGGTCGTTCAAATGCTACGGAATTTGAAAGCCGTTGCAGAGCGAAATACTCTCGCATTATTTATTGGGTCGTACAACGAAATATATCTGCAAATACGAATTGGAAATTTATGTGATTTACAAGAACTTAGAACAAGACTGTAGGAACAATTTGAATAAGAGTGAGAAGAGAAGGTCATGTACAGGAATCAGACATTTATTTTGAAGTGTGGTTGTATAATACGTATAGGTACATCACATTGAAAATAATGGAAAGTTATGGAAAGGTAGAATCAGACTGTTAGAGTCGTTGGACGGAGACCAGAAGATTCGTGGTTCAAATCCCGGCTATGGCGATGAATTTTTCGGTCTGACTCTACCTTTCCATACTTTAGCCTACACATGGCCAGTGTGATAGAACAATTAATTTCCATTAATTGACCTAATAGTGGTTAACTATAAAGTCCGGGCCTTAAAGTACTTACACGTTGTAAGTCGCCATTAAGGTAGTTGTCTTATGTGTTTATGAGAACTCCTAAGTGGTTTACCGGGAGAAACACGAGTCAGTTGGAGAATTTAATGTCATGTCGGCACGTTGGCCACATAGTAGCTCAATGGTTAGAGTGGCTGGACGAAGACCAGAAGATCCATAGTTCAAATCCCGGTTATGGCATTGAATTTTTCAGTCTAACTCTACCTTTCCATACTTTAGCCTACACACGGCCAGTGTGAAAGAAAAATTAATTTCCATTGAAATTAATATTTTAAACTTAATACCTTGTTTCATAGAGCTGAACAACTGCGCGGTGATAGAGAAGGCATCTCCTTAGCGTGGTAGTAGCGCTGATTTTACCAAGCGGGAGACCTGGGATCGATTCCCGGTATCAAAGAAGGGATTTTCTCCCGCTGGGAAACCTGGTCCGCAGTAACCCCGTTAGGCCCTAGAGGAAGCAATTAAGGAGCTACTTGATTGATTAGTGGTGACTCCTGGTTAGAAAACTGCATATACTGGCTTGGAGGAACCACGTTCCACCCATCAGTACTGCACCCAACTTATGATGCCTATAGTTGGCAGAGTTGAGAGACTCAGCAGCCTGGCGATAGGCCTTTGCCCGGAAAGGCGCCGCAGAGTAAGTTAGTACAAAATAGGGTAGTTCTGAAATTCTACTTTTGGATCAAATGTTTTTTTCCTCAAGGGATGTTCCAGCCTGTTGAACTCGAAACCAATGGAGAGGAATACAGGTGTCATGACCTTATGAACCTTCCAGAGCAGGATCCCTCTATCTGAAGCACCCACAAATGCTCAAGTGTCTCGAAAAGAAATAGACTATTGAATAGAAGGAAATTAACAAGGAAAGAACAGCAAGACAACTATCAAAAAACCGTATGCATAAAAAAGCTCTAGTTTACTTGACTACCAGGAAAGCAATTGCTTCTAGGCATCTAGAAAAGCAAATGGCGGAAACAGCTAAATAGACAGAGAAGAGAAAGAACAACACAGTAATACAATGAAATGCTTCGGATTCCAAGAAAAATGTGCCAATAAAGACTGCGAGTCAGTAACTACAATATTTGATTTAACTTCATTCTGATTCTTTCAACTTGTAACTTCGTTTCCTTTTCTCTTTTAAATTGCAATAGCGAGTTTTATTTACTCCTCAGGGATAAAGGGATATCTAATATAGTTGGTACAAAACTGAGGCATCTGAGCTTTTCCTTGCATAAATCTGCATTTCTTAGAAGCACTCTCATACTGGAATATTAGAGAAATTACTAGCGAACCTATCACAAAATATTTTTAAATTGAAACAAAATATTCTCATTTTTTGGTTGGATATAACTTTTATTTAACTTCCTTTTATTAAATTTAGAATTTAAGGTTTTCTATTTTCTAAACGAGCGGGATGGGTCTGCGCCTGTGGTCCGAGTTCTGGAAGTCGTGTTCGATTCTCGCGGTTGACCTTCGTAACCTATGAGTTATTTTTTCGGGGGTTTCCCAGGGTCGATAGGCAAATTCTGGAAAGGTTCATTACAACCCCCTAAGATTCCTTCCATTTCCGCTCCATTTCACTTCACTTCACCCTTCATTCGATTGGTCCTTTCAGGGTCGACAGGAGTCTCGGGCGCTGCCCTTTGTTAAACAGCGTTAGGCCTTGTTTATTTTCAGTCTCCATTTTGTGGATTACTGTGTTAATTCGTCTAGGAGGAACGTTAAATTTTTGGGATCGAATGAAATGATCCTCAAATAAGCCAAAATTCATAGAGTTTGTAGTAATCTAATACTTATCTTTCCAGGATAAGGAAAAACTAAGGGTAACTTGCCCTAAGATTGGAACTCGGGACCTCATGAATTATGAGTCACTCCTATACTAAAGAAATGGGTCTTAACGTAAGTTGTGGACCGACATAATCAATGTTGTGATGTGCTGTGTTACGAATGTAACGAAGGGGAAAACCTCCCTCACTGCGACGTGGCACGGATCTACTCTGAGCTACCGCTACTTGGGGGAAGGGTGCATCGGACCGTCGCACCATCAAAGCTCCCCCACAGAGAGGGTGACGAAGCGACCCTAGCGGCCTGGGCACTAACATGCAGCTGTTTCAAGTGGACACCATGGAAATGCCCACGTCAGTCCTGTCAAGTCGGCGAGGATCAAACCTGGGACCTCCCGGATGCAGTCATCCTTCGTGTTCTAGCAGTAACATCTGAACTCTAGTTCCCGAGGTCACGAACTTAAAGCGTTTCTTTGTATCGGAAGTAAATCCGGTGCTCCCGTGTCATAGATTTACAGTACATAAAAGAATATAAAGCCTTATAAAGAGGCTCCTGAGCACAATTTAGCGGTATTCCACGTCCAATATACAATGAAATGTTGAGCAGTTTAAGAGCACCTATAAAACAAAGACTTAATTTCAATTTTTTTGTACACAACAGAACCGCAAGAGATGTACGGACAACGCAGGAACGCACAACGTAAGCGGCAGAGACGTGCAGAGTTCCCCAACAGCTACCGGTTATACACCCGGCTGAAAGGCGCTCGTACGACTTGCCCAAGCTACCATTCAGAGACTTCTCTTCAACGGGAATCGGGGGAAATTTTACTCTTCAGTGGAAGCTCAGATGGGCACCTTCTGACGAAATCCAGAAGCTCTAAATCACAATCCTCTGCGCCATCTGCCCCAGAGTCATCCTGTAACATGAAAGAGGGAGACGAAATGAGAGGAAATGGGAAAGAGGAGAGCCGTGGTCAGCATCATCATCATCATCCATTCAATCGTTAACAGGTTTGGAAATACTTGCCACCGTAATTTCAAATTTCTCTAGTTTACACTCCAAACATGAAACTGAAAATCAGAAAGTAAGTTTACAACAATCTTGTAAATCATTGCATTATTTTCTACAGCGCTCTGTATTTACCTCATATAAAGCACTTCAGTGCTGATATGATAAATTTAAAAGAGTACAAACATCTTTATAAATATTCTTTGGCATCCCTTTAAGGCAATCTTTCCTAAAAGTGTACAATAACCTGGAAAAAATAAAAAATTGAAGTTTTTGCTTTTTACTGTATTTCCACTTCAACATTTCATTTGGCGCCTTTGGAAATATTTATCACTCTGTGGGAACTTTAAAACACTCTTGAACACAGCACTATAATAAACAAAAAGTCACCTTGCCCAAAACCTTTTTCTGTATTTTTCATTACTTGAAATGCTTTATCGATCAGCTTCCAATTTTCGGTAGAACTTTTTGAACAGTTTATTACTATTTAATTTTCATACAGTATTTTCATACCTGACATTAAAAAATAAAAAAATGCCAACATTCACACAACCTATGCTTTTTTTCTAGCATAGCTTCATTTGAATGTAAAAGAAGAACTCCAATTCGGGCTTATTTATAACTGTCAGCCAAAGGCTGACATACCTTAGTATGTTATAAAAACCATTTAACATGTGGGGCGTTTTAATTAACACAATTCCATTAATTAAATTACGAAAATGATTAATATCTCTGGAACTGATCGAACTTTTATTGAAAAAAATACATGTCATCAGTTTATAATATTACGTACTTTGATGAAACTTTGACACATGGCTACAGTAAAAATTCTGGGTTTTTAGATACTTCGCAGGTGTTACCTTAAAGCGATGAGTAACTTGTATGACAATTACATTATCATATTGGTCAGATAATATTTCCTTTGTGTACAAAGCTAGAAATCAGAGAAGTTAGTAAATCCAGAATTGAACAGCACAGAGATAAAGATATTCAAGCGAACAGACAATAAACAATAAGTACTTTATGGCTTCGTGATAGCAATCACGAATTTGAATGTTTCATGCAGATGTGATTTGTTTAAGTATTTTATTCCAAATATTACATCTGAACATTTTTCGCGTAACCTCATCAATTTTGTCAATAACCTCTTATATTTTGCTTTAAAAACGCATGTTGGTCTTGTAATTATTTGCACAAATAGTGGAGTTAATTATTTTTGGCTTCCCAAGGAAATAAACACTGAAAAAAAAATCACTATGCATTCTTTGTATTATTAGTTTCTTCGTTTAGGCGTTTACATTTACGAAATTCTGGTGTATTTAAAAATTTATTAACAGTATAATATGAACAATAATCACGCTATTTGAATACAGCAGTTTTCTATTCTGATATTTTTGGTGAGTGGGGAATGTGCGACAGAGGCGTCGTATGTTGGCGAAATGTAAAACTAGAAAGACGTCCCTCCCCTCTAGCGATCAAGTTTGAAACTGAGTGATGAATGATTTGCGCTATCTACAGGGAACACGTAAACTTGAGCTTTAATAAATTGTCACAAGATAGCGGGACGGTAGCCTTCAATTTTACATGTCTGTAGCATGAACTCTTGCATATACTAAAAATGTTGAATTAGATTTTAGAATTGCAATTGTGGAATTACAATGAGAATGCGAATTCTCTTTATTTCTTACTCTTAGTGCCTTGAAATGTGTACGATTATTAATTTAGTTATTTATATAAACGTTCCCTGCATATCTTTAGAATAGCTACTCAAAAACTAGAGGTTGTACATACTTTGTCAAAATGTTCATTCTGTTCTTTGATTACACTCTGACGCGCTATTGGATATATTTATAGGAACTAAGTGATGTCCGCTGCACTGAAACAGTGTCAGTGAGGCGACTATCTTCTCCACATATTCCCGAAATGGCTGCTCTTATATTCTGTTTAAATTTTAACGAGCGAAGTTTATTTTTAAAAAAATCCTAGCCAATTCTGTAATAAATTATCAAATTTAACAGGACCTAGTTCTTGTAGTGCACTTTTATTGTGAATATAGAATTTTGGACATGATAATAGCATATTTCTTACAGCTTCATATTCTCTACATCACTATAAGAACTTTTATTTTCATTAATTCAGACGAGAATTGACGTGTCATCCTAACCGGAATATTAAAGAATTTTCGCTTTAACGTTGCAGCAGTCATAACAATACCTGATGCTAACAGATAATTTTCCGAAGTGTTTTGTGCTGCTGTCCGATTATATTCCTTAATTAATTTAATTGTGTTATTTCCGTTTTCCATATTTTTATGTATCTGCATACATGTCCGTACGGTTAGGAAAAACACTACAACTATAATTTGAAATGCACATGGCTAACCTTAAAGTGTCAAGATAAGAAGAAACATTGTAGTACATATAAGGAAATTTTTCAGAATAAAAGTCAATATATGGCTGAAGAGGGCGAAATAAGCCCTGAAACAGCCTTGGGTGAAATAAACCCAGACTCCCCCTAGTAGTAGTAAAGTCAATACTCGAAAACAGGCTTAGTCCTTACTCAGTCAAACTTTAGCAGATGTCTCTTCATGACTTTAATAGCTTGTGCAGCTAGTTGGTGTGTTTAAAATATACAACACTGTTACTAACATAAATGAATATTAACTCAATCGAAATAGCGAAATCTACAATATCGAAATTTACAATAAAATTAAAAATGAGATAAATTTATTCTGAACTACCTTCTTTGTACCACAGTAAAAAAATGCAAGAGTTCTCATCGCTCCAGAAAATAACAACTATTTAAGAATTTACAGTATAACACTAAAAGAACCGACGCAAACGAAAATTGAGCCCAACAATCTATACGCATATTCAAAAAAAACGACCACAACTTAACATGTTGAAACCAAGGATACATTTCCTTTCTGGGCGGTGCAAACATGTGATATTGATTCCTTTCTCTCCAACCGTATATGATGTTCTGGTTAATTCAACAAAACTCTATATTCTAAAGTAATGATTTCAAAGTTCTTATAATCTACAAGTAAGGTATTAGTAAGATGTTGAAAATGTGTAAAGAGGCAATTCCTTAAAGTTGTGAACGTCTCCGCCATGAACGAAGGAGAATGCAAGGTAGCAAAACTTTCGTGACCTCATATTCGTGTGCTTCATCACGAATGAGTAACATTCTGTTTCACTATTTGTGCGAATCTCAAGTTAGCAGTGAAAGTGGTCAATTTCGAGCAGCAAATCAATTCCATCGGGGTTCAGACTGTGAAGGAGAATCCAGCAACGAAGTATGTTTAAGATAAGAACGGATTGTGCAGTGCATTAACTTCAAAAAAAACAAAATGTATCGTCTGGTTCACGTCAAACCTCCATAGGGCTGCAACGGTTTTTGCGGCAAATGTCATTTACCACGGTCGTACCTGACTGACACAAGACTCATCTGTAATTTTCTTCTAGTACTCCAGCACTGTACTACTGTTGTCTAGGTTAAACAGTGCAAATCTGTACTAAGTAATCGATGTTCTGTGGAATTTGTAAGGAAACCTGTAAATATTGCCGGATGGTAGGTGCACAACGTTTTTTTCATATAATTAACAGCTTATATGTGGGGTTAAAAAGAGATAGGATTTATTTTTTAAAGCTGGAATGAATTATAAACACGAGAAAACCAGCAATAGTTACAGATTCGAAATGACACACTCTGGGAAGAAAATCTGCTCACCTCTCCTTATTTTTGGTGCTAGCGTGTCAGCCTTACATTTAAGGAATCTCGATGTCGATTCTTCTTTACACTGAGATGCCTCAGTCCTCCTGACGTTAAGCTGGTTTCATTTGAGCATCATTTCGTTTATTCACCATTTGATATTACTTATCCATTAATGGATGTTAAATTTAACAACAACAACAAAAGAGGGGGATGTTTAATCTCGTTCTGATTTAAGCTTAAGCCTTAAAATACAGTTCAAATGTTAAGTTATCTAAATTGTAACTATATATTTCTCTATGTAAACGTTTGATGTAAACTATGAGGCTTGTCCTTTGTGGCGTGTGCAACTTGATCGCCGTTGACAGCGATCTCAGAAGTGGAAAGTCATCCATGTGCTAGAACTGACAGGAATAGATTATACATGTTTGGGAACACTTCACGCGCTACATAAATCTATTATGGTTGTGACACCACAGGTGCAAGAGATGGAATAGAACGAAATACAGGAGGCTACAAGTCACAGAGATGTTCAGAAGCCCATAACTGTTCCAACCTGAACAGTCATCACAATGTTGCAACTACCTAGCGGACGACCCGTCAACCAGCCTATAGCGTGCACTCTTTCCTTTGCACAATCACATAATTTTTTCGGCACTCCAAACGACACAAAACCTAGAAGCATGCCTGAACGATAAGAACAAAACGAAACAAAAGAGAAATTGTGGAAAGGGAATCGAGGGAGATGAAAAACCACCCCAGCAATCGCTTACTGACCAGGGAAACCCAGGAAAATCCCATAGGCAGGTACGGAAATTGAACCTAGAACCTTCTGAATGTAATCGTGATAGATTACTGCAACCGATTGTGATTGAACTTATTTGGTGCTTTTGTAAACTACTTCTATTATGTGTTTCTAATGGGAAGGTGTTTGTCCTTGAGTGCTACTAGGTGAGCAACCAACAGGAGTTCTGCGGTGTTGTCGTATTGCATTCCCGCTAAGCGGTGTGTGAGGAGCGCCAACCTAATCAATCTGTATGCAATACTATTCGCGCTAAGACAAAAATTCAGATTTTGCCAAAACTGATCCACGTGGAAGGTAGAGAGTAATGTATCTAACATAACCATGAAAACCCCATATTTTTAGTTCAAATAGTTTTTCTAATACAAATAAATAAACAACTATTACCTGTATTATAATACACCGCGACGTAAGCAGTGTATGAATATCATTATTGGTTGGCATGTATGCGTGTACGTATATTTGTAATTACTCAGAACTGAAACGTAAATGTTTGACATGACGTGATAAAAGAATATGAGTTTGTGTGGGCTCGAATAAAAAGGGGGATTGCTAACAGAAAGAATACTTTTAAACTGACGGACGTTGAACGACTTGTTCACTAAGAAATTGACAAGGTCACACAACAGGACTGGGAAAACTGCGTAAGGCACGCAGAAAACCTTCAAGAAGGCGATTTTAAGAAAAAAATAGCACGTGACAAGATTTTGGAACCTATAATCATAAATTTGCAAGAGTCGTACGATGAAGACAGTGCCAATGACGAATTGTCTCTTAACGGAAGTGACATTGACAGCGATATGAATGAGCCATTGGCAGTTCCATTGGATTCGAAAAACAGGTTATTCATAAACTATAATTATAGTTATAGTACATTAGTACTTAAAAATATACATAATTTGCGAAAATGCTTTTTCCAATTTTTATTTTGGCAACTGCATCATTGTAAAAGTTTGTAAATTATAATTTGCTTACCCTTACGTCTGCGCCAAGCAGACCTGCATGTTGTGTGAGTGTGCGAGAGAGAGGGAAATATAAAAGGAGTGGGGTAACAAGCTGGCAACGCTGAGTGTGATACGGCATCTGATTAGCTGGACTCCAGAACTCTTCCCATTTGAAACACATAATAATTCCTTTCCTTTCAGTTTTGCATTGGCGGTACCTCAGCCAGGCATTTTTGCTACATTTTTGGCTCAAGCCTACCTCCCATAAAGAGTCAAATTTGTGCTACCACTGGAGATTTCAACATTTTTATATAAATGTACGCATATTTTAAGGGCGCTCAACTTAAAGGTGATCAGCGATCAATTTACAAACCTATGCTGAAAGTTACGAAAACTTGATATCTATGTGACTAAATCCTCATTTGAATCATCTCTGGCAAAAACTCAAAACCCTTTCGACTGTAGTTTTTCCTTCATTAAAATATTTATTAAAAAGCTTCAATTTTGTTATATCATTAATTTAGTATGAACTCTAATCACTCCGATCCACTCCTAAAAGTTATTTAATGGAAATTGTGTACTCTACCGAAATCTACATTTCTTGTGTAATAATACTTTGTCTAGTTCCTTCGGTTTACCAGTTATGCAAAAATCACCCAGAACGAAGAGAATATGAGAGTGTATTCCCAGATAATTCAAGTTATAAATTTCTTTTGTCAGCAAAACAACTTAAACATTGGCATTTCAATTAAAATCGCTGTCAATTTTGAAGAAATCAAAATATTCAAAAAATGTTTACGTAAAGAATAGCTTGGGTGAAGGGTTTTCTGAAAAGCTTCGTGTTACTCAGTTTAAATACCAAGTTTGGTAAAAAAATCGTTTTTTAGTTAAGCTGTTCATTGATTCATAGAACTTTTTCACAAAAATGTTTTCTTTGAATTTGAGTGACCTTAAAGCGTCTATTTACAGTGACATCTCGGCATCGAATTTTTTTGGTGGAATGCAATGCTTTTTCTACTCTCTAGATGGTAGAGAATGTAATAAATGGAGTGAAGTATTGCGGTTTTATCTGGTTTCCTATCTAGCTATTTCTTTTGCATAAAAGGTCTGTTATGAAGATAGACGCTAATGCGAGCAAAGTTTGTCAAGCCATAAAAAGCTGCATAGAAGCCAATGCAAGTTGCAGCAACGAAAAGTTAAATCATAGAAGTTCATCTAATTCCATAACGAAGCTTTTCCACAAGCAAAAATATTAAAAATAGAATCGCATAAAAATTTTACCAGCAAACTCGAATTTCGTTTATCTCTTCAAGCGGCTCAGTTTCTGTGACATTGCCAAACTCAGTGAAATTGTGTTGTTTGGTGTTGAAATCACATCAACACTAAGAAGAGTGTTTAATTCTTCAATCTGGAAATCTTTGGTTTTTACATATAAGCACATCTTATCAGCTGAAGATCTTAAACTGTAATTTAACTTTATCACTGAAGCTGGTGGAATAATATGAGTATTTGAATAGTTAGTTAAATAACCTTCCACATACCCTTAGGGGAGGGGATCTGTCCCCTTCAGCTGCCGTGGTGAGGGCACTGCGGACCCCTAGCAATCGTGGTACCTCTGACGTTACTAGAGGAACCTCGGGCCGAACATTCGAGCCCCTCCCTGATTGGGAGTAGTTCGGATTGGGTTGGACTCTAGGGGGTGGTGGTTCCCGATACCCATGGCAGAATGAGTACCTCCGGCCAGGCTATGGCTTCCCGGAGGGGCCAGAGGATTGCCTAAAAGTTCCGGGTACTAGCCTGCAGAGCTAGTAGTGGGTGTGCTAGATCACCAGGCGGCCCCACCGAAGTTATTCCGTAGTCTTTCCTGCGGGGTTGACGCGCGTAAGTGGCGTATGCACTTCCACCCTGTAATGGGGGATGGATTTTTAGGAAACCAGGTATTGCCCCACAGGAAAGAGCCCCGGAACATCCAGGTGCTCCCGGGTAATAGAGGGGGAAGAATTCGGGCTTCCGGGAACACCTCGTTGTAACTGTATAACAGACATACACGCCAAATTTACACATAACTGGAGACCTAATACTCATGATTAGGGCTAGAAAGTTGAGGAAAAATCCTTTCCCGTCCCCCTAGTGTCTGAAGACGAGGCCCAACATACTAAATGTTAATTATGGATCACTAAAGGTCACAAAAGGGAGCATTTTATTTGTCCTTTTTGACTTTTTAGATATTTTTAAAGGTCCTATTTATAGTACTTTTGTTTCCTTAACGGTTTCTTTTTGAACAACTTTAACTTCTTTTGGCCATCTTTTTCCTGTTCAACAGAGTTGAATTTGTTTAACTAATACGCACTCCTAAGACTGGCAAGGCAGTTAACAGGTGAGCAGAGCCTTTCTATTGTATTCAAGTCATTAGCACCAGCAGAGAACCTAGTAAACCTTCTCTAAATATCGCGTTAGTTTTTTCCATAAGGTTTCATTCTTTTCAAGTATGCACCAATAACATCCGTTGATGTGAAATTTCTCAATGTTTCGCAACTGCTGTCAGAAAACAGATCCTTTACACCTAAGAATTTAGAGATGGCTGTTGTGATATATGTTGTTGCTGTTGTTGTTTTCAAATGCTAGGCTTTGGCAATGAAGCCATTAGCTCTCTTGCTCTCCAATATTTCTGTGTGGTGGGTCCGGCAGGTAGGGCTTCACAGGTTAAACGATGTTCTTCAGTCATTTCCTCTTCTTTGTTGCACAGAGGACAATTTGGACTTGTATAAATTCCTATTCTGTGTAAGTGTTTGGCCAAATCATGTTCCGTAAGTAATCTAAAATTTGCTACTGCAGCTTTACGTGGGATTTCTGGAATAATTTCTGGATTTTTAATTAAAATGTTCCATTTTTTATCTTTGGCTTTGTTAGATGTTGATTGGTTTTGTTTGTTTTTATATTTGTTTTTGATTAATATCTTTATGGATGTAAAGGGTAAGTTTTTACTTTTGTTCTGAATTAAATTTGCACCTTTTTTGGCAAGAAAATCAGCTGATTCATTTCCAGCAATTCCACAATGTGCAGGTATCCACTGTTATGTAATTCTTTTCTGTAGTTTTTGAAGTTGTTGGATCATTTTATGACATTCTTTAATTTGGATTGACCTCATTTTATATGAACTTATTGCACATAATGCTGCTTTAGAATGAGAAAGTATGACAGCATTTTTGAATTTATCTATTCTGTACAGAAGGTGTTGGAGTGAAATATGAACAGCTGCTACTTCTGCATCAAAATTTGTTGTGTGGTATCCTACTGGTTGATAGAATGAGAACAGTGCACACTTAATTCCTGCTCCTGAGTTGTTGTCCAAGTTCGATCCATCTATGTAGATATGTAACCATTCTTCAGGTGGGTATCTATTGTTCACAGTTTCTAGTGCTAGTGCTTTTAGTACAGGTTTGGAAGTTTCAGATTTTGTAACTATTTGTTCTAAATCTAATTGAATATTAATTGGTTCAAAAGTCAGTGGGTTTCCTTTGATTAAAATGTTTTCTTTAGTATTAGGAAGATTCAGATATGTTTTTAATTCCATAACAATATATAATTTATTCTGTTTTTAATTCCATAATATATCTGTTGTGATACATTGAAGTAAGCTTTCTGAAGTTTTATTTCTGTAGCCCGAAGGTGGTTAAACCAAACATGATTTAAATTATATTTATTTTAATTTCTTTCCCCAGAATGTTCATTAGTGGTTGCTGAATCAGAAGCAGCATTTCTTATATGTAGTTTTCTCACTCTATGTGCATATCACTTGAATGTCGTACTTTCAAACTTATTCATTAAATATCTAATTGAAAATTAATTAATAAATTTATAGGTATCACTTCTTTACGTTATTTTTCTAATCTTTATGTCCTTTATGGGATAGTTTTAGGTCCTTTTAAAGGTCCTTTTCAGACAATTTTCATGTCCTCAGCTACCTAGTCCTACTCATGATGTTTTCTTAAAAGCAGCCTCAACTAAACATGATGCAAAACTAAATGCCCTGCTAAGAATTACAGTTAGACTAAAAGTATGGATATAAAATTGCATTTTAGTTCTTCCTATCTTAAACACAAGACTGTTACACTAATTGCACAAATAAAAATATTTGTTAATTAATGTCCACTTCTTAAGAAGTTGATGTTAATACTTTCTTCTTTTTAAAAAATCGATTTCACGAAAGAAAATTAAAAAGAAGAAAGAAGTATTAATATTAACTTCTTAAGATAAGTGGACATTAATTAAAATATATTTTTATTTGTGTAATACTTATTACTCCACTGTAACTAGCTTCATTTTCTGTGTAATTTGTTACAATAATATTAATTTATTAAGTTACTCCCCTATTAACATATTCATGGCAGTGAATATTAAAATATTAAAACGTTATGTTGATATTGTTCCTTCCCTCCTTCCTTCCCTCCATCGCTCCCTCCCTTCCTGCCTCCTTTCTTCTTTCTTTCGTTCTTTGTTTCTTTCTTCCCATTTATATTTTTCATCCTTTTGCCAAGTATAAGAGGAAAAACGTAACAGCCTGTGGTAACAACGTACAGACATATGGACTTCCTTCATGTCTCTTATGTTTATTTTGCGGTTCAGCCCTAGAAGAGGCCTTGTGGCTGTCGTAATAATCAAGAAGTTCGTCGTCGGTCTGAGTAGCTTAATTGGCTAGGCACTGGGCTACTGCTACGAAGGTCGTGGGTTCAAATCCAGCCAAGACCGATGGTTTTCAAGTAAGGTTAAAAACGACAGACCCATGTCAGTAGATTTACTGGCATATAAAAAAAAACTCCTGTGGAATTAAATTCTAGTTGATATGATTCTGGTAATTGACAGCATCATTTCTGAAGTTCGTCCTGAAGGGCTGCCAATGTTTGGAAAGAAGAATGTTGTACAGAAAATATGATAGTACGATTATGCGGTGAGCGTACTTCTTGGTACGCCGCGGTGAAGTTGTAGTGTATGAACCGGATTCAAATGACCGATAAATCAGTAACTGAGCTTTTGCAATCTCTAACACCGCTGTTCTGGCGGATTACGGTAATATGGTTGGTTTGGTAATAAGTACGCATGTGCATGGAGTAACTTGGCGTGATGGTTTTACTCGTCTTACTGTACAAGAAAATATCTTCCAACCATCGGATAGGTTATACTCATCTTAGACACTCACATCTCAAGTCGCTATTATACGCATTTCGTTCCTTAAGTTACCATTTTATTCCTAATTAACCCAGAAGATAAGTAAGGTAAGGTTAACATTATTTTTTAAATACTCTATTTACAGAATAGGTAATAAAATTACGGCCCAATTTTTAATTCCATTATATGTATGTCTAATGCTCAGTAATGACTAATAGATGACAAATATTACGAAATATACGTCTACTTTCAATATCGTTAATGTAGAAAGGTATTCTAATTTAACATCATTAAAACATTTAAAAATGCACGAAATTAGAGTAGAATGTTTTAAGCTTCTTAGTTCTTACCTTCTAGACTGAAATTAAGCAACCGTGAATGGACAGTGTTGGTGAATTATAAAGAAACATAGTTATTCAGAAAGTAGACTTTCAGCTTTCCCAAACAGGGACTGTCATCTGGACAAAGCGTAACAAATAACATCTGAATAGCAAGTTCAACACTAAAATAAACATTAAAGAATTGTGTTAAAGTATTTAAGAGGAGAATTGAAATTATATACATTCACAAATAAATATGTTGACTGCTGTTCTTGTTTCAAAACATAAAAAGATAAACAAATAATTTATTATACATATTTTGCAATATCTTTCTCCATGCCATGGCGCTGAGAAAAGGAGAAGAAAAATGACAAGTTTATATTTTAGTTGTATATATTCTGTGTTTGAAGACGAAAAACTACCGCGCATTTTAGTTTCATTTTATTGTTTATTTTTGTCTTTTGTCTTTTTTAAAATGACAGTCGAAATTTTAAAGATTTACAAATTCTAAAGATGTTTCTGAAAGAACAATATATATTCCATGGTGTTTTATCCTTCTTATGGCTGGAGTTTCTATGGGAACTATATTTATTAAGAAGACAACGTAAGATATATAAGCAAGTCAAGACGGTTCCTCAAGAACTTCAAGAGGTAATTAGTGAAGAAACATTTGAGAATGCCAGGCTATATGGATTGAACAGAAATGGATTCAGAATAGTCATGGATACCATAAGTATAATTATCACAACAGAGACACTGTTATATGATGGCATTTCATTTTTCTGGGAATTAAGTAAATCTGTTATGGCAGGACTTGGGTGTAAAAACTATAATGAAATTCTTGTTAGTGTTGTGTTTGTTCTGATAACGAACACTTTGGGTGAACTCATTAATCTACCATTTTCTATCTACAGCACGTTTGTACTGGAGGAAAAATTTGGCTTTAATAAACAGACTTTTGAGTTGTTCATGAAGGATCAATTAAAAGCTTTCGTTGTAGGTCACATAATTGCTCTACCAATCATTGTTATATTTATTTATATTCTGAAGATTGGAGGAGATTACTTTTTCATGTATCTTTGTCTGTTTACACTGGTTTCAAACTTCATAGTGCTTGTATTATATCCAGACTATATTGCACCACTGTTTGATAATAATAAACCATTACCCGATGGCAATCTTAAAAGACGGATTGAGGAATTGGCAGACAGCATTGGATTTCCGTTATATAAAGTATATGTTGTAGAAGCTTCTAAAAGATCTGGGCATAGCAATGCTTATCTCTATGGTTTTTCCAATAGCAAACGTATAGTCCTTTATGATACTCTGCTCAAAGACCTTGTCCCAGAAAATGAATCGACGTCACAGAAAGCAAAGAAGGGATGCAACGACGATGAAGTTCTTGCTGTCTTGAGCCATGAACTGGGTCACTGGAAATTAAATCATTCGCAGAAAATTATTATCATCATGCTGGTGAACCTTTTGTTGGTATTTTATATATTCGTATCGCTGTACAAATACAGGCCTATGTATTATGCATTTGGATTTTATGATGAGAAGCCTGCACTGATTGGTCTGCTTATAGTGATAGATTTTATTATTTCACCATATATGGTAGTTTTGGGCTTCCTTCTTAATATCCTCAGTAGGCATTTTGAGTTTGAAGCCGATGCGTTTGTGGGAACGCTCGGAAAGTCGCAATTTCTGAGAAGCGCATTAATCAAACTTTATACGGATAATTTGATATATCCTGTATACGATACGCTATATTCAACGTGGCATCACTCACACCCACCATTGTTAGAAAGACTTAGAGCCATAAAGGACAAAGAAGACTGAAATGTTCTGTCCACTTCAGAACTAATGATTATTAAATTAGTCTTTTACTGTTTCAAAAGGACATTTACTGTAGATTATTATTGTTAAAACACTCATGTTTTGTACAAAGCTGCAGGCATAAGCATTGAGACTGGCTTTGAACAGCGGACTGTTTTATTGTGATGCAAATGAAGATATAAATTGGTTATGTAACTCTGAAATGTTCAATAAACTGTGTGTTTTATTGTGATTCAAATAAAAATGTGCATTTAATGACTAAATGTGAAACTTTCAATAAAAATGTTTGATATTTATAATAATAAATCAGTTGAACCAAATAAACAATAAAGTCATTCAGTTCATATCCAATATAATTCAAAAAGTTCAGTCAGCTGCTATAAACTCAAGCGAACCAATTTTGTTGAACTTTAATGGTTATATCGATTTTGAGTTGAGAAACAAGTGACGGCAATTCTATGACCTGAATTTGTGTTTAATTTAAATACATTTTAAATTTTCACTCTCACATTCATGCTTCCAAATTCTGCCGAGGAAAGGATCAGGACCCATTTAGGTGCAGGCCATCTAAGGCTGCAATTTACAGACCCGCACCACGGGGAAAAAATAAAAATCTTAATTTTCATTAAATTAAATGTAAAACGTTTTGTTTTAATACTGTTATACCGGTCTTCTTATATTACATCTAAGGTGTTCACAGCATTAAAGTGAAATCAATTCGTAGCAGGTGATCTACTCCACGTGGGAAAGGTATTTTAATATGAACTGAAGCTTCCCTTTACGATTTCTGCCAGATCTGTACTAATCAGTCCAGTTTAGTCCAGTTGGATGCTGGCAGGTTGTATACAGTCTGAAGATTTTTGCTGTGTGCCCATCGTTAAAGGTTTAACCGCAGATATGATTTTTATGTGAATTTATGGGAAGGTGTGGGACTTTTTAGGAAAAATTGGTTTAAGACTAAAGTTCTTTGGGATGGAAGAAAGAATGCAAAACCTGTGCACTCTGGTATTTTGTTCTATAAATGTTTGATTTGATGTGAAATTTTGATGCCCAACAGCTTGGAATGATTATGTGGAGCTCAGCTTTAGCTGCTGTATGGATTAGCTCCGTTATCTCGGGTGCCCGCAAGCCTAAATCGCCCTCTAGTGGGGTCATAATCTCCCAAAGATCAAACTAGGGCGCTTTTATGAGATGGTAATTTAGCGTAGAATTTTGATGCCCAACGCCTAATTTCGTCCTCCACACATGGAAGACCCGAGGCTTCGTGAAGCAACCTTGTAAGAAAATAGCGACTCACAGAATAGATGGACCAAAGTCCTCTATTCTGTGCACGTTGAAGCCATGTACTTGTCACTGCGGCGAATAATGTATGTACATATAACGGCATATCATCACTTGTCACACCTTCATCGACTCACGCAAAATGGCTGTGAAGAAACAGCGCAGCCAAGCCAATCGTCTTCAAGTACTGGCCCTACTACCTAGTCGGGGGCAGGCCAGCTATTCTGCCGTTCCAATATCAAGAGTCAGACTGTTTCGGAATTTGTAAGCACGTTTTGTGCTTGTTACAAGGCGGCAGCAGTGAGCTTTAGCAGTGAGGACCACTCGAATTCACTCTGCCCGGCTACCACAACATTTATTCGTGTGTAGCTAGCCAGTCACGCGGAACTGGAAGCTGCCTTAGCAACCGATCTGTTCTTGTTAGGACCAGTACTGCGTACTGAGGTTAGTAGACAAGACAACCTAGTTCCTTGCTGCTGTGCTTTCGGACATGAAACCAAGCCGAAGTGCCAATACTGTGGTGTTTCAAGCCTAACTTCCCTCTGTAAGAAGCACGATCTCCCTTGCCATCGTCGTTTCTGAGCCACATGTAGAGGGAAGTCGTACTTCACCATCAGGGTGTTCTATCTCTAGCATCATCTCAGGAAAGCATCGCCTGCCGTGCCGAAGTAGACGCCACCGCAGCGGAAACTTCCACGGCCACAACCAACGCCCATGTGACACCTCCATTGCACCTCAAAGAGGAAATCCGAGTCTTAAGTGTATCGTCTAGATTCTTCATTCGGAGGTCCTGGTGAGGACATTCTATGAAATAATCAGTCCACAACCATAACAGTAGTGCAGTACCAAATGGGCACGCAAACAAACTAACAGCGCATAGCCTCTTAGATCAGCCACCTCCCATAACGAACCCGAAGACACCAACGTCGAGGAATTTAAATCTGGGCAATGGAAGTAGGTCAACCCTCAGCTTTAATCCCTACTTTCCTTACTTACTGTCACCTATTTCCCTAGGTTGCAGCCAGATCCCATGGCTGTAGCTTTTCATGTGCTCAAACCCAATGAGAACCAGCTCGTAGCTTTCAAATAGCACTGGTTGTATGCAGAACCCTGTTTTCACTGAAGGTTTGTTAGTGGTGTAGTACTAAGGACAGGCAAGGTCCCCACTACCCACTATCTCCAACACAATGAGGGTTCATAAATGGATTTTTCCTTCATTTGAAAAATAACGGCCAATTGGTCTATGAAGCATACTTAGAAAGCTAATTGAAATAGTTATTGTAAGATGTGTCAGCATGCAATTAATGAAAGCAAACATAACAATATACAAACAGTTTGGATTCAGAACTAAACAATCAACATCTATCTACTCAATATACGTTGTAGGGATTCAGTATCAATAAATCCACAGGCGCACTTCTATTCAGAAAAGCTTTCGACAGATTGTGGCACACAGGATTTATTACAGATTAGATTAAATTAAATTAGATTGACACTTGTAGCCACAAAGGACTGTGAATACTGAATATGTCTAGAGGTATACAGTTTAATAGCATATACACTTGAAAATTTAACATAAGAGACACATTATATACAGGCAATATGAAAAGAAATATGGAAAATAATGCAGGAATAAATAATTATATGTGATACAGAATTTAACAATTCTTTTTAATCAACTTTCACTTGGCTTTTGCCAGTACATCTCAACATTTTATATTAGATTTGTAATGGATACCATTTATTGACATTTCTTCAATACATATACATTTAAAAAGCTTTTGAACAGGCATCAAAGGTAAAGAAACTTAAAATGTTAAATATACATGACTCACTAGTTGAGTTTGAATTATCTACACCCCAAGAAAACATAGGCGAATACATTCACAAAAAAGAGGTAACCATATCTGGTGAGTACATTGAATGGAAAGGCACATCATTGGGCTAGGGCTTATGATGGACCAGTGTTTAACTTGAAAACCACACCTTTTCCAAACAAGTGGAAATACAAGCACTCAATTAGACAGCGACAAACATGGATGATTAAAAATGCTGTTTGGAGATGAAAATATATAACTTAGAAATGTTACACCTATCCCAGGACCAATATCCCTTTATTAAAGAGAAATTGGGTAGTGAAAAAAGAGAACAAAAATAGTTAACTACACGAGATCATTTCAAAATGTAAATAGGATATGATAGGCAATGAGCTTGGACTACATGCTATGTCATATTTGAATGCAATTTGTTTAGCATAAATAAAAGTGGAGTACTACCTGTGGCAGCTGTGCTTCAACTTCCATGTAACTAAGGATGGCACCCCAGCATCCTTCCTCTTCATATTGTCGCAAACGCGAATATGAGGAGACGGATTTTTGGAGAGTTCGTCTTTCTTCTCCCCACTGTTTCGGCAAACTTTTATCTCCGCACTGTACTGTCCGTCCCTTTGAACTCGTCAACCATGCCACCTCGCCGCAACAATGCACTCGCAACAATATAGAAACTTCAGCTAAGATTCTTGGTACAACTAATGACTTGGATGGATGGTGGTGGAACAAACTATGATCATAAATTATGTTTAACCTAAAGGTAAGGGAATCATGTAAGGGAAACTTTATTCATAATAAATTACCTACGATCTACTCTCTCTATGCACTCAGAGCAGTAATAAGTTTAAACTAATTAAAAACAACCACAGTCATAAAAATTATACATGAGGAAACATGGTCTGTTTCAGGCACAGCGTGAATAAAACTGAATAAAAGGTATCTCTAAAAAATGTCATATTTACAGAATCACAGTTTATAACAAACTACAGCTAGAAATTAAATTTGTAACGAGGTTTCTAAACAGCAATTTGAAAGGAAGTTGAGGATATACCTAATAAATAAATGTTTATATGATTTGAAGGAATCCTGAGAAAAATAAACCAATTTGTAAAAATGTAATTGTATAATCTGATATGTACAAAATAAGTACAATAAACTGGAAGAAATAATTATTTGAGCTCAGGTCAGCAATATGAGAGGTAAGAGTAAACTTCTATATAAGCATGGTGGCTTTGCTGAAGGGACTTGAGAGTAGTAATCATGAGGTTCTGAGGAAAAGGACGTATGTTGACATTGCTCCTGCATGTGAGAGCTAAAAGGTAATAAAGAGCATGGCAACTATAGACAAAGCTCTAAGAGAATTAAAAGAATAGAACAAAGTACTGGACTAGATGACAATAAAAAAGACAAAGTAATTAACAAATTAGAAGAAGCTATGGAGAAATCCCACAATAAAAAGAAGAGTGAAGAAGAGAACACAAGATACATCCTGGTATTTTTAGAAATTGAAGAAAATGAAAGAAGGGATATAAGAGATAAACTGACAAGACACGGAATCTGTTGTACTTTCTGTTGGGGAAGAGAAATGAGAGAATAATATTGGTGAAATTCATGAGTACACAACTTCTTTGTGATAAAATAATCTAAAAGGCAATGACATTTACATATATATGAAATTTTAAATATTAATAAATGGCAACCTGGTGGGAGAAACCAATATCATATGCATGTTGAACCAAGATGAATCTCTTGTTGATGAAGACAAACCTTGGAATATTACATGGACAAAAGTACTGTTGGTATAGCAAATTCTGAATCATAAAGAACAAAATATGGTAACCGGAGAAAAGAAAGAAAGAAAAACACGTAATGCTATATAGGAAGTTATATCAGAAGATGCTTAATGGGAGACAGAACAGAAGAGGGGAATGCTGTTAGTTGACAAAGGAAAAGAGGCAGGTTAGAGATTAGGTCAACTAACCAAAATGTTATTGGAACAGTTCCCAAAACAAGTGTAAATAAGGGTGAAAGTGAAGAAGACATGGTATATGACTAGGTTGAATGGGTATATAAGATAACAGAGGAGAAACATCCTTTGGGAGAAGAAGTAAACAAAGTAAGGTGGATAAAACATGGCAGGATGAAAAAGGTGAATGGTAGGTAGAAGAAGGAAGTGATGGCAAGTTATACATGTAAACAAGAGTACTAAGAAATCGGATAAGATGATGCAAGTGAGGTAAGGGAGGAGGATAATAAGTGATAATGAAAGTGTAGTAAAGTGAATAATGGTAAGCTGTGCATGGAAATGAAAGCAGAAAATTAAAAAAGAAATAAGGTTAAATTTCAAAATCTTAGAATAAGACATAAAGAAATCAGTGGGAAAAAAGAAAAATTAGGAGTGAGGCATAGCACACATGATATTAGGTAATGGCATTAAGAATATTAAAAGTACTATTACTGGCATTTGTATAGAGGAATCTACCCAAAAAGAAAGATGATAAATGCAATATTATAAAAGTAAAACTTGAAAATTCAAGTATGGAAATGTAATATATTTGTAATATTGAAGGGCCAGTTCCCAGTTTGGTGGTAGCCTAAGATGTACTTTATTTAGTACTCAATAAATCATATCAACTATAAACTTGTAAAAGCACTTTTTAGTGTGAGAAGTAGTATTGTTTTCTACATTGTCAGAAAATAACCTACTTGCGCAGTCAACAACTCCTTGAGACATGAAAGTAATTTGTCAACAGCATAACCGCTCAAATTGCTAAATGCTTCAACAACATATTCAAAGATGAATGAGAATAAATGTAATATAGGGACAAACTAAAATAACTTCGCAAGAAGGCTGATTGTGATTCTGTATTTATTTTGTAAACAAAATATCAAACTGAAAAACATTAGCTTTAAATGAAATTGCCATTATCTTTAAATTTATAATTCGTTTTCTTGTTAAGAAAGACCAAAATAACCTGTCTGAAATTTACGTAAACAAATTTAAAAATACTTCTGCAATAAACAAATTTGGACATATAATAGAAATTAAATTTAAAAAGAAATTGAATAGTCTGCTGTATGTTGTACACTAATTTACTTCCTTTTTCTTTTTCGATGGGGCCATCCTGATAATTAACATTAGGGCTGCTAAAAGATGCATTAAAAGCAGAGAGGAAGCTTATTTAGTAACAAACTGTTATGTTATCTCCTTGCAAAACAGCTCAAAAGTTAAGGTGTTACTGAAAAGAGAATTTATTACGGAATTGATCTCTGACCTCATTAGCCATCTGCAACTCAAGTCTCCTGTTACTTTAAAAGAGATGTATTGAATGGAACAATTCTAGTTTTTCTGGAACAAATATACTTAAGAGGTAATGAATCACATTTATTCAGGAATGGCTTTAGAGCCAAATGGAGCAAGTTATCATTGTTTGGTAGCATGTGTTTCACGTTCAAGAGGTGAATCTCGGTCAGGGTGAGTTATCTCGAAAGGCTTTTTCTAGGGTTTTCCATTATCCTGAAGGACAAATGTCAGGTATCTCTAAGCTCTATGGACCCTGGGCTCATTTGATCATCATATCACCCATTTCATTCATCATCTGATATAAATTAATGTTGGAGGATGTAAATTAAATAAGTAATTATTAATTTATAGATGAGTCGTATTTATTACACATCGGCTTCACTTACTTATAGACCAAGGTTTTTGATGGATAGTCAACATGAAAAATTCAATGGCATGGCCAGGATTTGAACCACGAATCTCCTGGTTTCTATCCAGTCACTCTAACCCATTGAGCTACCATGGCCAAATTGCTATATATGGATTAATTTTCCAGTAAATCTCATGTTTGCACATTGCTTTTAGACATTCAAAAACACTGCAAGTATTAGTATTTAGCAAAATATAGCACAAATGATTCTGACCATGACCAATGGCAAACTAGATGCACATAAAGCAATCACTATTTGTGTATGATCAGATTGGTTGTTGAAATAAACCTGCTAAGTTTTCCAATCAAATATAATTACACTACCCTCCCTCCAAAAAAGAAAAACCTTTTTTCACAACCCCGCAATAAAAGTAGGTGATATGCTGATTTTGAAAATCGCCACAGAAATCTCCTATCATGCCAGGTTAAAAAGATGTGAAATATTTAGGTTCTCACCTATGAGGTTTCAGATAAGATGTTATGTTATATTATTAATTGTGATATTATATATATCTCATGATATATAAGATTAATTCAAATGTTGTTTTACATGCATGTAATATGTGTTTAAGGAGAAATCTGTAACTCTGCTTAAAAGTGTTTTGCTTGGTAGCATGTGATTACCTCTTGTACTCCTATCTGCTTTCCCTCACAATAAACCAAAAATAATCCCACATCATTACTGGATCCTTACAACCTTGTTACCTCTTCTCCATGAGGGAAATGTTCTGATTCCCCTTTTACATCACTAACATCACTCATATTTTCTGGAAAAAAGTCTAAATGTAAATGGAGGAAATGGATTTTCAGACATTCTACAACCCATGTCTTTGCAGTAATTTAACAAATTTGATACTAAAGGTTTAGTCTTTCCTTTGTGTTTCCAAGAAAACCATGCACAGACCTTGTAAATGATTGTCAAGCCACTAATTCCACAGTCTGTAATGTTTTTTCAAACATTCTAAAAGATTTGACGTTCAACAATAATTACTTCTATCAATTTTCCATAATATAATGTAGAAACTTGCCTTATAAATATGCAAATCCACTACCATTCTTGAGTGCCTTAACCAAATTCATCAGCTCAAGTTTTATATTTAAGGGAGGGAGAAGAATCTTATCAAGCTGAACCAAAGGTATTTGCTTTACGTTACTCTCCACAGGGACATGTTACTGCTGCTAGCCCCACTGTTGTACCACAATGATTTTCATATCATGGCTGACCCACAAACATAGAAAATAACAATATTTTGTGAATCCTCCTTGTAATCCAAGCAACAAACCAATTACCCTTTGAAATTCTGTAATTTTTGTACCAGGTGCACATAATTTCCATTTTTCAGCCTGGAACTTAGAGAAGTTCAGATTCTTCTTTTGACAAATTTAAGTCGCAGTAGAATCATTCAAGTCTACTTGCTCCACAAAGTCTTTCATTTTCAGAATTTTCTGGTTGAAGTCAGTATCTTTCAAAGTAGAGGCCTCTGGCTCCTGGAACAATTCAGCCTGGGAATCACTATTTCCTTCAGTATTACTGTCGCTACTCAATTTCTGAGGCAGTACAAAAACAAGTTTTCTTGCTATGTGGAATAGGACGCATGGCAGAAGGAATACCTGGATGAGTAAAATAAAATAAAAGTGAATCGACAAGATATTGACACATTACTTCATTCACACTGTTCCTGCTGTATTGCATCAATATCTTCTTGATTCATTTTTATTTTAACTTGTGCTTCACTGTCTCTTTGCTTCTTTCAATTTTTATACTTTTATTGAGTAACATATTTACTTTTCCTATACAGTCCAGATATATTTGTCATGCATAAGTAATAATCATTAATAAAGGCTTGATTAAATAGTACAGCATTTTTTCATCATTACATTGGGTAAGTACCTGCATAATTAATTGTATAGGACAAGGGTGGGCAACCTCTGACATGCATGTTACTCGCTGGTATGTGAACTCATTTTTTATTACTTATATCTAAAATATCTAAAAATTGTGATGTCATGTGCCATTTTAAGTATCATTTTCAGAATCTACATGTGAAAATTGACCAAAAAGAGTATTATCTTTGCGGAGGTACATTTCATGTTAGGTATTGTTATTTGTCACAAACTACACTTATCTTTTTAAGAAAATTGATGAATCCACATAATTCAAGACACTAGTTTTGCAAATCCTTATTTACATCTTTAGTCTCTTTATTCCAGTTCTTGTTACAGAGCTAGGGGATGGATAAGTTTTATTACCAAACTCTGAAAATAAAACAAACTTAAAGACAAAATCGATTTGCAGTAGGTATTTCAAAATTCATTACACAATTTCTATTTTTTAAATAAATATTTTTTCCCCAAAACACTAAATCTATTGGACCATTTAATTGCTCTAATAATTTAACTTCTGGATTTATTTCATGGTTAAATGGCGTAAAATGATCTGCCATGGTCAATTTATCAGTTTGTATATTTCTAAAATATTCCTTCATTCTAGTTTCTAAATTATGTTTGGTCCTTCCAATGTAAACCTGGTTGCAATGTAAACAATTGAATTGATAAATGCCAAATTTGTTATTGGAAATTTTATCTTTTTAAAAAAAAAATGCATACATTTTTTTATATTTACATTGAGGAGCCAAGTGATTTTTCAAAATCATAATCATTTACATTTTTAAGGGCAGAAGCATCATTTAATATTTTTTTTTGACATTTAAATGTTTCAATCTCTCTATGTATAACATCTTTATTAAAACTATTGAAGCAGTATTAATGATGTGGTTATTATCTCAATTAAATATCTCTTTATTTAGGGGTATATTTATTAACCAGTAAATTTAACTATCAAAATAGTAATCTTATGTGAAAAAAGGTTAAAACTTTTATTTTTTATGTAATTGTCAGAGACAGAACTTCCGTAGACAGCCTTTTTAAATGTGTTAAATCTATCTTCAATTTGAAAGTGAATCTGTATGAATTATACCTTTGTGATTAAAATGCCCAGTTTTATGTTGCCTTTTTCTTCAAAATGCCTATTTTACAAAATAAATACTTTTTGTTGCCTTTATTTCATTATTTATCTACTTATTATTTTCTTCAGATACATTTTATTTTAATATCCGTTAGTTTGTAACAATGAAGTTACTTTGTTGAACGTATATATTGTCTATGTTGCAGACAACATAGGCACTGTGCATTCAGTTCATTACTTTCTTGGTAACAATGAATACTGCCGCGCAAATAAATGTAGAGATAACAGAAAGCATTTGAATTACCACTTGCATTTATTTTAAAAGGAAAAAAATGGGTTAATATCCATCCAATATGATTAATAGGTGGATTTAATTGTAATTTTATAAAGATTATTAAAATGCGACTTAAAACTTTCACAGCAAGCATTATTAATTAAAGCTTCACAGCTGATTAACCATGTCAAAGTACTAAACTCGAGCTTTCATCCATCTCAAGCTCCATGGCCTTCAGGAACTGAATGAAAAAAACTGGCCGATTGTCCCCATATACATATATAGCCTTCCTCATGTGGGGAGAGCCTGTGTCACACCAATGACAGAGTGCTATACAGTGGTGTGACACAAGCTCTATAGGTAAAGGGATGGTCGGCCAGCTTTTTTCATTAAGTTCCTGAAGAAGGCCAAAAGCTAGGATTTAGTTACTTTGACGTGGCTGATCACTTGTGAAGCTTTAATGAGTGCAGTCTAGCTTTGCTTTTCAGTTTTCATTATGACATTGTAGCTAGCACCAATATGCCAAAATTCAGTGTTCCTTTATGCAGTAAATTACATTTTGTACAGACGGTAAAGTACTCACATGCGAAATATGTAAGCAGTCCGTGAACTATGAAAAGAAGCATTTTATATATATAATGTATATTGCCCGCCTGGGTAGTGTAGATGATAGCACATCTGCCTCACATTCAAGAGGTTCAGAGTTTGAATTTGTCAGCGTAAGTTGCCTAGATAAGGTTTTTCTGGGTTTTTTCCTTATTCTGAAAGACTAATGTTGGATAATCCTAAGCTCTATGGAACCTGGGCTCATTTCATCCATTTCATTCATTGTCCGATATGATTAATGTTGGTGGACGTAATTTTTTAAAGCATTTTATATTGCAACATATCAGCACAATCTAACATAAAAATGAACTTTCCAAGGTTACTGGGAAGAACATTTACTTCCAACAGTACTTGTAACATTGAGTCAAAAATCCCAATTTCCATTAGACTTACATAAAGCTTTCTTTAGCAACAGAATTCCTTGTGGAAATTACAGAATCCTACATTAACACAGCTTTTGGAGAAGTATACTAACCAATCTGTCCTTAGGGAGTCAAGTTTGCGAAAATGTTACTTATCTGAATGTTCCGATGACATAATGAAAATCATTGAGATAAAATGAAAAATAAGATGATCTGGATTTCTATCGACAGGTCAACTGATACCATGGGTCGTTTCGTTGTCAATTTTATTGGGCCATTAGATCCTACAGAACTGAATCAATGAAACCATTCCTGCTTACAACAGAGTGTCTTGAGAAAGTTAACAATTCAACTATCGCAGTTATTCACCAGTTCATTTAAGTTGTTGTGGCCCATAGATTCAATGTCATCCTTTTGATCTGGGATGCTGCACCAATATGAAAAAGGCTGCAATAGCATTAAAAGTGCCATTTTCAAATACACTTCATGTGAGCTACATAGCACACGACTTTCACAGGGTGTCAGAAGAGATACAATGCTTGTTTCCGGGTGTAGACAAATTGATTTCTAATATTAAGAACATCTTTGTGATAGCCCTATCAAGAATCCTGACATTTAAAACTATTGCCCCAGATGTACCTCTCCCCCACCAACCTATCACCTATCATGACATGGGGACATGGATCTCAGCAAGCTTTACTATGCTGCAAATTTCCAGAGAATAATAACAAACTAATAACAATGCTCTGAAGGATGAAGCATCTTCAACTGTAGCAGCCAAGAAACTTCTCAACTCTTTAGAAGTGAAAAATGACGTAACTTTCATTGCAGCTAAGTTTAGGTTCCTGCCACAAGTGATCTGCCAGCTTCAAGAAAGAGGACTACTTTAAAGAAGTCAGTAAAATTTGTGGATGATGCAGTGCAAAGACTGGACAGTGTACCGGAGAAACGAGTTTCATTAGTTAGTGAAAAGTATAAAAAGTGTTTTTGAAAATTTGTGATCTGGATAAACTTAGAAACATTTCAAAAATTCTACAAGCTGAAAATTCTGTAGCAGTTGAAATGGATCCTACATGATGCTATGTTTTAGATTTGCTCCAATACTTCTGTCGATGTTGAGAGAACATTTTCTCATATGAAAAATGTGTTACCTGACAGGAGACTCAACATGACCCCAGAGAACAAAAAAAGCATTTGGAGGTCATGTGCAAATAGGGCATTGCAACACTCAGGCCAATTTAAAACTTGTTTCATTTTTGTATCAGTTACAACACTAGCATTTTGTTTAAAACTTTCAAGTACTTTAAAACATGACAATCGAGTTATTGAATAGTGTAATCTATTAGATAAATAGGTTTCTCCAATTCCTTTTATTGCCTGTTTTAGTATTTATAATACCTTCTTGCCTACCTATTTTAATGATTTATAATGCCTAAACTTTCGGTCTCTGGTAATTATTAATGAGTAAATTTCCTACAAATGCCAAAGTTCAGTTTGTTAATTCCTTTTATCTTTGGATATAGAAAAAGAACCACTAATTTCAGTTTCTAGGGTGAATTTTATCTTGTAAATTTAGAAGTTTTAAAGCATCATTTATGCGTTTATCAGGAACAAGAGCAAAAATATGCTCTATGCATCTGAATCAAGCTTTTAAAATTAAAGGGAATGCTCTAGTGATTTATATTTCAAAAAAGCTCATAAAAAGATCAATAGGCAAAGCTCAAAGTGGATTACCCATTGCTAAACCAGAAATTTGTTGACAAATTGGCCATTAAAACTGAAGAAATTTTGATTCATACAAAAATTAAGAAGTTTAACAAAATCTATTAATTCCTCATACAATTCTATATAACTCAACCATTTTTTTAAAAACAAAAGTTTTTTCCTAGGAATACTAGGAAAAAAGGCAGTTACATCAAAAGAAACAAATTTATTGTTCTTAGACAATACTACATTTTCAATCTTTTTTACCAGCTCAAAAGAACTTGTAACCCTTTCATTTTATGGATGTCATGACGTTTGACTTAAAATGCCCCAAACCAATATTAACGTGTTCTAGATATCCTGCGCACACATACATTTAATGCTTATTTAACATCAATTATTTTAATCTTGCTATGTTACAATAAATTTAAATTAGTTCTATAAGAGATGAAAACTTACCCTTAAAAGTTTCTTTTTGAATGGAATACCTCAAAAGCTGGATTAGCACATAGGGCACATCTTCAGATTCACAGCAAATAAATTTCCTTGCAAACTTTTTTTTCATGACACACTAGACATTTTCAAAATGGTTGCGACCTTTTTGGTTGTGGGTGGTATCTTTTTAGAAAAGTGTTTTCTCTCAAGTATGAGGGGTCCTGTAGTGGTGGATTTCTTACCTCCAGTATGAACAGGCCTCTAAATGTTATAGTACTAAATTAGGTTATGAACTATTGATACACGTAGGTAGGTCATTGTCTTGCATGAATTTAGAGGTCTGCAAATTATTGTACAATTGTGTATGGTTACATCCAGCTGGTGTAAAAATACTTTATAACATTTAACTGTTTTTCGTAAAGAGGGATAGCTTGTAATAACTCCATAGTTGACTCATTATTTCCCCCAAAAATGGAGCAGCTAACATGCCATCAGCAGACCAGTACATGTCTAATGTAGGTTTACAAATAACATGCACACTGTTCACTTCTGAATTCTCCTCTTAGGCCCTAAACTGCCTTTGGAGATCAGGGCTTCCTTATCCCACTCACATATACGTTAGTTTCCTTAACAATGAGAGACAGTAAGTCAACAGAAGGAAAAGAAAATTGTGAAAATGTCAGTTGGTTGGCTGTCTATTTTCCATATGTTTATGTGTGTTTGAGTTATTTTGACCACTCCACAATATTGATTCTTCACGAACACCTCACAGAAGTGGGTCATTTTCTTCCTCACTGATACCTATATCAACACTTTCCTCATAATCGCCATCAATATCCAAAACATGTCAAACAGCAAAAGGTCCTCCACATTTTCTCAAATGATATCAGTAGCCCATACACAAGGTAATTTATTTGCTGCATTATTAATGATAAGCCATGGTTAACACTATTTAACAATTTCAAATGTGCTATTCATTTAACTCTTGATAGCTATAAGAAATCACTTTGAACACCAAACAGGTATATTATAACAACATAAACTTCAGTTATGAAATAATGTAGTAAGTGGTACATAGAGATGCTGACAGAGAGGTTTGTTTCTTTCCAGCGTGTATTTCACAAAACATACACAATGATTATCGCTTAATAGCATAAACTAAACCCTAAAACCTTGAACAGGAGAAGTCGCTTACAAGATATACATATGTACTATCGTTCGCATGCACTCAAAACAAAATGACTCAAATATCAGATGCATTCAACGCAAAGAATGACTTTCGCTACAGTGACACAAAGTGAAATTTCAACAATTTATTAACATTACTCTCTACTTTATTGATACTGTAGATGTATACTGCCTTTAGTAGGTTTTAAACTAGTTTTTGCTTCATTTAAATAACTTAATAAATATGGAAGATATGAACGTGTATTTAAGATGTATTTTACAACATTTTACAATTTAAATGTAGAAAGAGACATAAACATAGTTTATTGAGCAGGTTTCAACCGTTTCTTATTGACCTCTTTTTTATAAGTAGGCAGTTGAATCGTTCCTTCTTAACCTTCATATTGTGGAGGGAACAAACCTGTCGGTCTACAGATCCGCCGGATCAGGCTTGGCAAATCATTATGATATCACCAGCCTTTCCTTCATTTGCCAGATGAAGGACGTTCCTATTGCCATGACAGGCCAGCAGTAAATTTATAAATGGCATTTCCTCCATTTTGATGGAACAGTTATACCACTGTAGCTCGGTCCCCAGAGCCTCATCTGTTAGCAGGGTGCACCAGAGGATGGGATTTGGATAGGAGAGGCTATAAGAGGCGCATCACTATCCCTAAACCCCAAAACGTATAGTTTTCCAATGGATACCATCTCACTGTGGAATTTCTGGCAATGAGCAAGCAGATATGTTGGCCAAGAAGGGTTCCAAAATATCTCAAACAATGAATCTAAATATCCCGTATGAAACAGTTAAAAGATTAATCAAAAACATCTTCACAAAACTATAGAACTATCTAGTTTCCTCTGAAAACTTAATAGGAAAGATCTCCAAAACAAACTAAAGACAATTCCAGAACTATCTCCTCGAAAATCTTCAGTAGCAATGTTCAGATTAATCACAGGCCACGATTGTTTGAATGGACATTTATTCAAGGTTGGATTAACAACTTCTCCACAGTGCTGTTTATGTGGTAAAGACGATCACACGCACGCACACACGCGTGCACATGCACACACACACACACACACACACACACACACACACGCTGGAGAACTTCATTCCGGAGGATAGGGTACAAGATGATACTGAACGACAAAAAGATCTAAGGAGGCTTGCAGAGGAAGTAATTAATACCCCAGATGACAAGGAATTTACACCTAATGAAATTTGGGTTGTATTAAAAAATTTCAATCTAAAAAAGTCACCGGGAGAAGATGGAATATCTAGTGATATTCTGTTAAATGCTTTTAAAATGTTCCCATATTTCTTTACAGCAATATATAATCAATGTCTTATGGAAGGAATTTTTCCAGAAAGATGGAAGCGTTCATCTATAGTTCCTATAGTAAAGCCAGGTAAAGAAGATAGTGAAACGATAACAAAATATCAACCCATCAGCTTGCTGAACATATGCGGTAAAGTTTTAGAAAAGTTAATGATAAACAGGATTGAATATTATATTAACACGAGAAACCTTTACAGTACAAGACAATTTGGATTTAAAGCTCAGAAAAGCACGACAGATGCAGCAATGGCGCTGAAGGTATTCATTGAAGACGAGCTAAAATCTTTTGGTTATGTTGTTTTGGTGAGTTTGGACGTGAAAGGAGCTTTTGATGCATGTTGGTGGCCTAGTGTTTTAAATAACTTAAGAGAGATGCAGTGCCCAAGAAATTTGTATCAACTTACAAAGGATTATTTTAAAAATAGGAAAGCAACTCTCTCTACGAATGAATTCAGGACTGAAGTACAGGTCCAGCGAGGCTGTCCGCAAGGATCTTGTTATGGGCCTGGATTTTGGAATATACTATATAATTCTTTGCTAAAATTGGAATTTACACCACGGACAGAGGTTATAGCATTTGCTGATGATTTACTTGTCATGACAGAAGGAAAAAGTATATTAGATGCTGAAAATTTTTCAAATCAGGGCATAAAGAAAATTGAGTTATGGGCTAAAGAAAATAAAATTCAGTTTAACGACTCAAAATCAAAAGTTTTGGTAATATCAAAGACGAAAACTAATCATAATGAAGCAATCAGCATATATCTGAACAATAAAACTCTGGAACAAGTGGATGTTATTAAATATCTTGGTATTTACATTGATAGGAAGTTTAGCTTTGATCACCACATAGATCAAGTACATGACAAAGCGCTACGACTTCTGCATAATCTGTCCAAGTGCGCAAAACTCACTTAGGGACTGGGAAATAAGGCGCTAGAAACTATTTATAAAGGCGCAATAGAACCTATTTTAACTTATGGTGCTCCTGTGTGAGGATTTGCCCTAGAAAAGCAGAAGAACATTAAAAAATTCCAGAGGATTCAGAGATTGTTCAATATAAAAATGACGAAGGCATATAGGACAACTTCTTATGATGCATCTTGTGTTATTGCCGGCATCCAGCCAATTGGTATAACATACAAGGCAAAATAAAACTGTATAATGATATGCACAGTGAACGTGACTATGATGCACCCCTACCACCAAGCGTCTGGAACCATCCAGCAGAACGACCTCATATAAAAGCAGTTGAGGATGATGGAGCATACGTCTTTCAAATTTTTACGGATGGGAGTAAATCAGATGGAAAAGTGGGAGCTGCTGTAGTTCTGTACAAGCACAATATTTTAATTCGACAACTGCAATTCAGGCTGGATGGAAGGTGTTCAAACAATCAGGCCGAACAACTGGCTATTTTGAAAGCACTTGAAGAGCTACAAAACATGGCGAATACGCTGAATAAAGAGAAAACTGTAACCATATTTACAGATAGTCAAGTGACACTATCCACCTTAGAAAACAACAATAAACACATATCAAGATTTAACTGTATTGGAACACCACAGTGAAGCGAAAAATTATTAATTTTTAGATGAGTCGTATTTATTACACATCTAAAAATTAATATCAATAAACACAATTATATTCCTGAGGAGACACTTCATAGACTAGGAACTTTAGAAAGAAATCAGTGGACAATACACTTTAGTTGTGTGAAAGCACATGTAGGTGTTACTGGTAACATGCTAGCAGACATTAGCAAAATCAGCTGCTGAAGACATCGAAATAAAGACTATTTACAACAAGGTACCAAAAACTACTTTTAAAACAGAAATAGAGAGGGCAGGATATCTACAGTGGCAACTGAGATGGAGCAGTACAAGTAAAGGAGCCCTCACCAAATCATTCTTCCCTTTGATAAAGGATCGTCTTAAGACAAAACTACCATTAACAGCGATAGATAGATTTCATATCATAGATGATCCCCAATGCACGTGCAATAGCCCACAGCAGACCGCAAACCACCTTATTTATGAAAAAAAAAAAAAAAAACACACGCACACGATAGATTTCATATCATAGATGATCCCCAATGCACGTGCAATAGCCCACAGCAGACCGCAAACCACCTTATTTATGAAAAAAAAAAACACACGCGCACACGCACGCGCACACACTCACACACACACACACACACACACTTTAAATGTCTTATTCTGTTTACTGGGTATCCGTTCCCGACCCCTGCAGGGTTTAAATGGCCACCACTGAAGTGGTTAATACTTAATTTAGTACTTCTGATAAATTTGAGAGTTTAAGTATTAAAATACTATTGAATTTGAATTACTTTTCATAGTAGGACAAATGGGAGCAGGAATAGAAGAAATCTAATTTTTATTTCAAATTTTATGTTTATACAAACCAATAATATTGTACATCAGTTTACAGACTGGAAATAAGTATGATACAAATGATAAATGAACACTTTGTAATTTTATTCTAATTAAATGCTGCTTATTTTCTAATTATACAAATCTAAACATTTGATCTAAAGTTCTGCCACATCTTATGAATACAAAAGATCCCATCATACCTAGGGTTGGAAAAGATGTCTATCATTTCTAGTGAGTAGGAAGATAAATGTGAACAAGTTTACACACCAATGTTCACTCCTTTAAAACTGAGTGAATTTAATATATTTATATAAAAGTGGGTATACCAGTCCACTACAATTTGTTTTAAGATATGGTTAATGGAATAGAAAGCAATAACACTTCATGGCTGCTTTAGCCTCAGTCTCGACGATTCTTCTTTTGCTGCTCCTGCAACAAAATAATTACCTTTTTAGATATTTCCTGTATTTATATATCTGTTTAATCAATTCTATGTTTCATTTTGATGCAATGTTATTGAACTATGAAGCTATTAAGCTATAATATACATGACACAATTTGATCTAATAGAGGCTGAAATATATTTTGTTGGTTTTAAAACAGCTAAGTACCTAGTGTTGGTTAATAGCTAAACAGATTAAGCATTAATGCTTTTTCTCTACAAAGATTTTCTTTCATATTCATTTTATGAAAGCTATTACATGACTGGCAATGCTCAACTAACAACTACGTTGCTTCCATTTATATAATTCAACAACCAAAACCAAACATAAGGTATTTATGATCAACTGATGCTGCACTCATTTATTGGCTTGAGGCAATCAGCAGTTACTTTCAATGAGAATGACAAAGGACCACAAATGACCACATTGGGTCTTGGGGCCGCTTTACATGACATGCAGTGAAGGACAAATCACTTTGTGATTGACACAAGCGCTTGTCAGACAACTGCTGGAGGTGCATCATCTACACTCCTAGAAATGGAAATAAGAACACATTGACGCCGGTGTGTCAGACCCACCATACTTGCTACGGACACTGCGAGAGGGCTGTACAAGCAATGATGACACGCAGGGCACAGCGGACACAACGCAGTGCAACGTTTGGGCACCGCCGCTGTCAGTGTCAGCCAGTTTGCCATGGCATACGGAGCTCCATCGCAGTCTTTAACACTGGTAGCATGCCGCGACAGTGAGGACGTGAACCATATGTGCAGTTGACGGACTTTGAGCGAGGGCGTATACTGGGCATGCGGGAGGCCAGGTGGACGTACCGCCAAATTGCTCAACATGTGGGGCGTGAGGTCTCCACAGTACATCGATGTTGTTGCCAGTGGTCGGCGGAAGGTGCACGTGCCCGTCAACCTGGGACCGGACCGCAGCGACGCACGGATGCACGCCAAGACCGTCGGATCCTACACAGTGCCGTAGGGGACCGCACCGCCACTTCCCAGCAAATTAGGGACACTGTTGCTCCTGGGGTATCGGCGAGGACCATTTGCAACCGTCTCCATGAAGCTGGGCTACGGTCCCGCGCACCGTTAGGCCGTCTTCCGCTCACGCCCCAACATCGTGCAGCATGCCTCCAGTGGTGTCGCGACAGGCGTGAATGGAGGGAGGAATGGAGAAGTGTCGTCTTCAGCGATGAGAGTCGCTTCTGCCTTGGTGCCAATGATGGTCATATGCGTGTTTGGCGCCGTGCAGGTGAGCGCCACATACGACCGAGGCACACAGGGCCAACACCCAGCATCATGGTGTGGGAAGCGATCTCCTACACTGGCCGTACACCTCTGGTGATCGTCGAGGGGACACTGAATAGTGCACGGTACATCCAAACCATCATCGAACACTTCGTTCTACCATTCTTAGACCGGCAAGGGAACTTGCTGTTCCAACAGGCCAATGCACGTCCGCATGTATCCCGTGCCACCCAACGTGTAAGTGTAAGTCAACTACCCTGGCTAGCAAGATCTCCGGATCTGTCCATTGAGCATGTTTGGGACTGGATGAAACGTCATCTCATGCGCTCTGCAAGTCCAGCACGAACGCTGGTCCAACTGAGGCACCAGCTGGAAATGGCATGGGAAGCCGTTCCACAGGACTACATCCAGCATCTCTACGATTGTCTCCATGGGAGAATAGCAGCCTGCATTGCTGCGAAAGGTGGATATACACGGTACTAGTGCCGACATTGTGCATGCTCTGTTGCCTGTGTCTATGTGCCTATGGTTCTGTCAGTGTGATCATGTGATGTATCTGACCCCCAGGAATGTGTCAATAAAGCTTCCCCTTCCTGGGACAATGAATTCACAGTGCTCTTATTTCAATTTCCAGGAGTGTATTCAACTGATTATTGCTGCTGAGAATTCGTCTTCCTGAAGACGAACAGATACTAAACCTTCCAATGACATGATTCAGAGAACCATGTGTCAATCACAGAGTAATTTCCCCTTCACTGTAAGGCATATAAGGTGGAGCCAAGGAGGGCTTACCTACAGTAACTGTCCTATCATAGGCGTGCAGCATTGCTTAGCTCGGAATGCACAGCACAAGCGTGAGCAATAGATTTCTCTTTCATCCACTGCTATTGGAAATTCAACATTTTAATATGTCTTGATATATGTAGCAAGAATTTTTGAGGCAGCCTGTACAAAGGCCATTTTTCTACAATGTATGGTTCTCAAGTTATCGCTTCGAGATTAAACACTTGACTCCAGTGTTTATGCTTATTATATGCCTCAGCTTCCAATCTAATCTGGCTCATGAGTTATTCTTTTCATTATGCAGTACTGAGTAAGCCATTACAAAGTGTGGTTAGGAAGTGCATATATTTAGGTCACAAATTAACTGACCATGAATCACTGCAGCCCAGGAGCGTGCGCGCATATTATTTGAAGTTTCGTTCAAGACCAGTGTGTAATGCAAATTGAGTGTAAGCAAATAATTCACATATTCAAGATCTTCTTGAGAAACAAGCCAGGTGAAAAGAATTAGAAATCGACGTTTCAGGAGTGTACACCTCTCCCATCATCAGGATATTTTAATGTTATAACCACAAATATATAACCGGATATAACACAAATATAAACAAAGACAAAACACTACCAATACTCGCATCACTGAACAAAAGACTAGTAAATTAAATGCCAGGTCAGGAGATGGCATGAGTATAAAAACTAATTGGGTAAAATACATTTTTTCACCTGGCTTGTTTCCCGAGAAGATGTCGAACATATTCGTAACCAGGAAAGCTTCACGTCTTATTTTATAAATAATTCACATGTTTACATTGTGTTTTGTGAACTGTCAACAATGTCACTTTCAAAGCCTAGTAGCAGTGGTGCAGGTACTAAGGGTAAAGTACTCTGTTCCCAGGCCAGAAATATGATTTTTAAGTGTACAGTTTCTTTAAGGAATTGTCATCTGAGAAAGTGCATGACTGGATCAATTTTTAACAAAGCCAGGAACTCACAACAAGAGCGTGTAATGTGAGTGTGCATACTGTGTCGCTTATTGTGAAACTGGGAAAAACTTCTAGCACAAAAATTGGTGAACCTTTAAATTAGCAACTCCTCTACAATAAGTCATTTTCAGAAATCCAAGTGCGTTATTTTCAGTAAATAAGCATGTTAATATTGAATATTACAGTTTATCATGTTATCATAATTATCCTTTGCTGGGTAAGTTTACGTTTTGACAATTTGTCAGAAGACAAATGTTACTTTCCTCGTTCCCTCTCTGGCACATCAGTTTGCAACAGGGCAGCCATCATTTGCATGCATTAGTTCAACTCATATGCCTTCTTAAACTGTGCTCCGTATATAATCAGTGGCGAAGGCCTGGATATTGGCTAACTTAAAATCACCATTTCAGAGTCAGAAACTGAACCACATGCTCCCAGAAATAAGAGCAGTGAACACAATGTATGGCAAACATCAACTTTCTATGACTTTGCATTTTATCCTGTTTCAAAACAATTTTAAATTTACTTACTAGCACAATAACACCAAAAGATAGGAAAATGTTTTTTCATGGTCTGTTTCTAATTTGCAAGGTGATATTAAATGACCCTATTTGTATAAATGCTTTTAAATGAAGTATCACTATTTTTCTAATCCAATTCAGAAGGATGCAGTTTAGATGGCATGATGTGTTGACATCATGCCTGTGATGTCAATTTCTATGATGTTCATGCTAAACAATTTTCACTTTAAGTTTAAAAGAATTGTAATGATTGGGAATATGTGTGAAAAAGGAGAACACATACTAATGGTTTTAGAAAGGTGCAAGAAGAATATACGAAGATATTGAAATACAAAAATTATCCAAAAAACTAAGTAGATATTAGCAAACTGTTTTAGTGAAAAACAGGAAAGAGAGGTATATAGATGTAGCAGTTCTCAAGTTTTTATTAATCGAATGCAGTCGAATCTCTTTCTCTATACGACATGGAATAAAAGCAGGTATAATTAAATTAATAAAGGATGATTTTATGTTCCAAGATTCTAAGAACACTCAGATAAGTGAAGTTTGTCATGATTATTTTACTGTAACACATTACTTAACACAATAAAAATAATTCATGCCTAGAATGACATTCAATTAATATGTTTGCACTTATATGGAAATTGGTAATCTACAATATAAGATAACTGCTGAGAATTATTTACAGGGTATGATTCAGCAATTCTGTTTTTATCTTATCAATGTTGGCAAAACATCCTTTCATTGTTCTCTTCAACCTTGCAGGAGGCTATGTCCAGCAAATACTATGGCTGAGGCAGTAAGTTTTGTTTTTTGACAAAAAATCACTTATAATCATTAAAGTTTGAGTGGTAGCATTATCAATATGCAATATCCACTAGTGGTTTTGCCACAACTCTGATAAACCACCTCGGATGGTGATTCAGCTATTTTCCAGAATCATTTTCTTTATTTTATTCATGTCGTCAGTAATAGATGTGCATGGGCATCTACAGCAGTCGTCTTCCTCTTCTTAACCCTCTTTGAGTGTTAGTAAACCATTAGTAAACTTTGGTCTTTCTCATAAAAGATTTGCCAAGCCACTCAGATTTTGAAATATTTGAAATAACTCATTTTATTCCATTTAATAAAATTGGCCAGTTATATAAATAATTTGCTAAAGATATATTAGGATTGCCTAGATCAGCTCCAGCATAAGTAGCCTTAGTAGAATTAGGAAAAACCAAAAGAAAACGTATAATAATTATATAAGTCTTGAAATTTTGGTATAAATACTTGATAAAAGATGATGAAATCCTAGAGGTATGTATGAATCAATAAAAGAAAATGGGAAACAGAAAAAGCTGGTGGTCAGAGGCAGAAAAAACTGTGGAAGAAATAGGATGGGGGAACATGGAGACTAGAAAACAGGACAGTAGCAGGTTTTTGGAAAATAGAACCAGAATGGAGGATATAGAAAGACAAGAAATACGGGGAGGGTTATAAAATAGAAATGTTTTAAATTTAAAGGGAGTCGATTAATGACACTAAACAACACTTTCTGATTTGCATCATTTTCGTCCAAATGGTGTTTGTTCATGATGACATCCTCTTTACAGATAGTACATTTGGGTGTAGGTATGCAGTGTATTTTATAAAGGTGTTCTGCAAGACAATCATGGCCAATTTCCATTCTAAATAGGGCCACTGCAGTTTTTCTTGGTAGTTTTTGTATGTCAGTTTTGTCTCCAATGTTCTTATAAGCCTTGTCTTTTAGTTTATCTTCATCAAGTCTCTGCTGTCTTTTAAAATGTAGCTTAATGTTGTTTAATTGTTTATTAATTTCAGTTTGTTTTATGGGTTTTATATTTTGAATTGCACCTTTTTTTGCTAGTTGGTCAGCATGTTCATTACCTAAAAGTCCAACATGGGCTGGAATCCATTGTAGGGTGACATGGCTTCTTGATTCAACAGCTTTAATTAAACTTATTTCTTTGATGTTTCTTGTTTTGTTTTTATAATTTACAATCCCATCTATGGCTGATTTTGAATCTGTTAAGATAACTATGTTTTGCTTTATGTACGGTCTGTACAGGACATTCTGCAGTGCTGCTTTTATGGCTGTTAGTTCTCCATCATAATGGTTTGAAGTTTCGTCTAGTGTTAGATACTGTGCAAAATGTTTGCAGTATACTCCTGCACCAGCATCTTGTTTGTTAATAAAGGATCCATCTGTATATATTTGGAGCCATTCTTTTCCTGGATATCTTTCATATTCTGTGGCTATGTGCTCTCATTTCATCTGGTAAATTGTTTTGCTTATGTATTGTATATAACAGGTCATTCTTATAATGTATATCAATATATTCTGTTGGGCTTGTTTCCTCTATTGTTATATTTATTGTTATGTTCTTGTCTTTTGAGTTATTAATGTATGTTCTGAAGCTTGTTTGGGTTTTTAGATTGCTTATATTATCTGCTGTGTGATACCACTTGTGTCTATTTTTGTTAACTAGCAGTTTTTGTGCTAGGGTAATTGCCTTTAGTTCATGTTCCAATTCTATGGCCATATTTTTTGTGAAGCTCTGTAGTATGGCAATTGGTGTTGTTTTCACAGCTCCTGTTATTATTCTTAGTGAATTGTTTTGTGAGGTTTCTATTTTCCTTTTGAGTTTCTAGCTTACTGTTGCCAGCAGTTCTCCTCCAAATAGTAAGTTGGGTTTTATGTATGTTTTATATGTGTTATTAAGTAGGTCCATATTTCCACCCCATTTTTTTCCTGCTAGGTGTTTTAAGATTTGTTCTTTTTGTTGATCTTATTTGTTACATTGTTTACATGTTCTTTCATTGATAGTTTCCGGTCTAGTTCTATTCCTAGATATGTTGTTGTGGATGCTTCTTGTAAATTTTTGTTATTGATTTGCAGACATATATTTTCTGTTTTGTGTTGCATTGTGAATAGTTGATATTGGGTTTTTTCTGTGTTTATCTCCATATTGTTATGGTTAGTCCATTGTTCCAGTATTATAATTGCATTCTCCATTGTTTTTTTGTAGCTTTTTATAATGTTTCCCAGAACTTATATTCTTTTCCGAGGTCCATATTACTAGGTCGTCCGCATACATTCCCACTTATATGTTATCTAGTTTCTTCAGTGCATCTGCTAGGTCGTTTATAAATATATTAAAGAGAATAGCACTTGTAACAGATCCTTGGGGTAATCCAACTCGGGTTTGTTTCCATTTGGATGTGGCTGTTTTGTACTGCACTGCAAACCATCTTTGAGATAAGAAAGCTTGAAACCAGTTTAGCATGTGACCTGATATGCCATATGATTTCATCTTGTGTAGTAGCATTTCTCGCCATACTGTGTCAAATGCACCTTTGAAATCAACAAATAGTGCTAGAGAAGTCTTATTTTTATTAAAATTTTGTTTAATGTCTTGTGTAAGTCTTATGACCTGATGTATTGCTGAGTTATCTTTCCTAAACCCGGCTTGTTCTGGGACTATTGTTTTGCGTTTCCAGGTAAAGTGTCAGTCTTGTAGCTATCATTCTTTCTAGAAGTTTTGCTATGTTTGAAGTTAATGATATCGGTCTGTAGCTATCTATCGATTGTGCCAGTTTTCCTGGCAGGGGAACAACATAGTCTGCCTCCACGTGGTGTTCCCTGGATAACACTAAATGGACTACAATGCAGGCATGCTTTCCAATACAAAAGAAGAGCACTTTTCAGTGCTGTTTTGGAATGCCGGAGGAATGATCCAAAGTAAAAAGTAAGTGTTGTTTAGTGTCATTAATCGACTCCCTTTAAATTTAATTTATTATAACACTATTAAATTTTAGATGAGTCGCATTTTTTAACACATCTGCTTCACTTTCGTACCTATTTTGAGGACATGTTTCGCAAATCTTCGCTTGCATCTACGGCTCTTGTGCGACTGACGCTAGATCCAGCGGTGTGGGTAATTCTGGGGTTGTTGCTGCCATCTGTTGATTTAGTGATGAACTGAAAAGTGGGATTCTCTTCTAGCGGGATAGCAAAGTTCATTAGTTGGTTTTTATGTTTTTCTATGTATATCCTCTCCCATATGACGAGTTCACTATGTTTTTGTACGTATTTTAGTAATTCTGTGCTATCTTCAATTTCATGATTTTCAGACCAGAAATGAGCTGCTATTGCGGACTTATCAATATTTTTGTATCTTAAGTGCCTGAAGTGTTCTTTCTTTCTAGTGCCTATGTTCCTTTTTGTCCTTCCTATGTAAATTTTTTCACAGTCTTTACACTTAATTTTGTAAATGCCTGACTTTTCCTCTGGTTTTATCTTATCAGTATTATTACTGTGAAGTAGGTTTTTAATGTTGTAATTGTTTTTTGGTGCCAATGTTATATTGTATTTCTTGAATATTTTTTGGAACTTTTTTGTGGCCCAGGGGTGGTAAGTAAATTTAGCAAATCTAGTTTCTTGTTTTATTGGTGTGAGAGCTGTGATCTGTTTTAATTTCTTTTGAAGTTTGAATAATTTTAGTTTTTTATCTACAAGGTTTTTTCCATATCCATTTTTAATTGCAGTTTTTAAGATTTGATGGTACTCGTTTTGATATTCTTGCTGGCTGAGAGGTAGATTTACTAATCTGTGTGTCAGACTGTTGATGGTTGCATGTTTGTGTGGAATTGGGTTGAAACTATTTGCTTTGATGTAATTATCTGTGTGTGTTGCTTTTCTATGAATGCCAAATTCTAGTTTTTCATTGCCTTTTTTGATTTTAAGGTCTAAAAAAGGTAGAGTAGAGTCCTCTTCAGTTTCTACTGTGAATTGTATGCTGGGTTCTTGCAGGTTGAGTAGTTTCAAAGCATCATCTATTAGTTTGTAGGGCACTATTGCAAAGATGTCGTCTACGTATCTGTACCATGTTTTAAACATATGAGGGAAGGCTTTAGTAATATGTGTTTCGAAAAAGCTCATGTATAGATTGGCCAAAAATGGTGATAGCGGGCTTCCCATAGCTAGTCCTGAAATTTGTTTGTAATATTTTCCATCGAAGACAAAATAATTTTGATGTATACATAATTCAGTCATTGCCACATATTCTTCTATTGCATTGGCATCCAGGTTTATAGAATTTAGCCATTTTTTCAGTTGAATCAAAAGTTTGTCTAATGGAATGCTAGGGAAGAGGGAGCGGACATCAAAGGATACTAAAGTGTCATGAGGTTTTAGTTTAAGATTTTGAATTTTTTCTACCAGGTCTAAAGAGTTTTTTATACTCAGAGTATGGAATTGTGGAAAGGACTGAAATTTTTTGGTTAGCCATTTTGCCAGAAGGTAAGTAGGAGTGTTTATATTATTTACAATGGGTCTCATGGGTATGTTGGGTTTGTGTATTTTAGGCAAACCATATATTCTTGCAAGGGTAGGGTTGTCTGGTTTGATAATTTTTTGTTCTGTAGTTGTTAAAATTTTACTATTAATGATGGTTTTTTGTACATCTTTTATGCATCGGTTGAGTGGATTAGAATCTATTTCCTGGAATGCTTTTTGTTGTAGTAACTCTAACATTTTTTCTTTGTATGTAGCTGTATCTAAGATTACTATTTTGTTCCCTTTATCAGCCCTTGAGAAGATTACATCCTTTTTCCTTAAAGATTTAATTATCTGAATTTGTTTCACATGTTTTATTGGCTTTTTAAAACTTAATAAATAAAAAGCCAATAAAACATTTGAAACAAATTCAGATAATTAAATCTTTAAGGAAAAAGGATGTAATCTTCTCAAGGGCTGATAAAGGGAACAAAATAGTAATCTTAGATACAGCTACATACAAAGAAAAAATGTTAGAGTTACTACAACAAAAAGCATTCCAGGAAATAGATTCTAATCCACTCAACCGATGCATAAAAGATGTACAAAAAACCATCATTAATAGTAAAATTTTAACAACTACAGAACAAAAAATTATCAAACCAGACAACCCTACCCTTGCAAGAATATATGGTTTGCCTAAAATACACAAACCCAACATACCCATGAGACCCATTGTAAATAATATAAACACTCCTACTTACCTTCTGGCAAAATGGCTAACCAAAAAATTTCAGTCCTTTCCACAATTCCATACTCTGAGTATAAAAAACTCTTTAGACCTGGTAGAAAAAATTCAAAATCTTAAACTAAAACCTCATGACACTTTAGTATCCTTTGATGTCCGCTCCCTCTTCCCTAGCATTCCATTAGACAAACTTTTGATTCAACTGAAAAAATGGCTAAATTCTATAAACCTGGATGCCAATGCAATAGAAGAATATGTGGCAATGACTGAATTATGTATACATCAAAATTATTTTGTCTTCGATGGAAAATATTACAAACAAATTTCAGGACTAGCTATGGGAAGCCCGCTATCACCATTTTTGGCCAATCTATACATGAGCTTTTTCGAAACACATATTACTAAAGCCTTCCCTCATATGTTTAAAACATGGTACAGATACGTAGACGACATCTTTGCAATAGTGCCCTACAAACTAATAGATGATGCTTTGAAACTACTCAACCTGCAAGAACCCAGCATACAATTCACAGTAGAAACTGAAGAGGACTCTACTCTACCTTTTTTAGACCTTAAAATCAAAAAAGGCAATGAAAAACTAGAATTTGGCATTCATAGGAAAGCAACACACACAGATAATTACATCAAAGCAAATAGTTTCAACCCAATTCCACACAAACATGCAACCATCAACAGTCTGACACACAGATTAGTAAATCTACCTCTCAGCCAGCAAGAATATCAAAACGAGTACCATCAAATCTTAAAAACTGCAATTAAAAATGGATATGGAAAAAACCTTGTAGATAAAAAACTAAAATTATTCAAACTTCAAAAGAAATTAAAACAGATCACAGCTCTCACACCAATAAAACAAGAAACTAGATTTGCTAAATTTACTTACCACCCCTGGGCCACAAAAAAGTTCCAAAAAATATTCAAGAAATACAATATAACATTGGCACCAAAAAAACAATTACAACATTAAAAACCTACTTCACAGTAATAATACTGATAAGATAAACCAGAGGAAAAGTCAGGCATTTACAAAATTAAGTGTAAAGACTGTGAAAAAATTTACATAGGAAGGACAAAAAGGAACATAGGCACTAGAAAGAAAGAACACTTCAGGCACTTAAGATACAAAAATATTGATAAGTCCGCAATAGCAGCTCATTTCTGGTCTGAAAATCATGAAATTGAAGATAGCACAGAATTACTAAAATACGTACAAAAACATAGTGAACTCGTCATATGGGAGAGGATATACATAGAAAAACATAAAAACCAACTAATGAACTTTGAAATCCCGCTAGAAGAGAATCCCACTTTTCAGTTCATCACTAAATCAACAGATGGCAGCAACAACCCCAGAATTACCCACACCGCTGGATCTAGCGTCAGTCGCACAAGAGCCGTAGATGCAAGCGAAGATTTGCGAAACATGTCCTCAAAATAGGTACGAAAGTGAAGCAGATGTGTTAAAAAATGCGACTCATCTAAAATTTAATAATTTTTCGCTTCACTGTGGTGTTCCAATACAGTTGAATCTCGATATATTATAACACTGTTTTCAACACTTCCAAGCAAGGAATAGAAACTTTTTTTTTCTTTTTAAGTTTTACAGGATAATAAAGAGAGATGGGGAAGAAAAAGATATGTAGACCAATGTAATAAACAGGAGAGGGAAGGAAGGGCTTAGATTAGAACAGGATCAATGTTAAGGGGACTAAGAAGTAGCAGGATAGAAATATGTTAATTATGTGGAGAAACACAAAGTATAGTTCATATTCTGACAGAGTGCGAAGAGCTAGTAGCATGGAGACAAAGTCTGGAAGAAATGGGAAAAGATGCAAAGCAAGTTGATGGCCATAAAAATGGTTACGGGATGGAAGGGTGACTATGCTACTGAGCAAGGCTGAAAGATCTGGTTGCCAAGCAGGCTGAGCTAGCTAGGGTAAAAGATGGCACCAAGCAATTTATACAATTAGGTTACTATGTATGTAATGTAGATAAAAATATTGTAAATAGCAAATAAATTGTACAAATAAATTCTTTTCAATTATTCCATTTTTCAAGAAAATTATAATGCAAATTAAGTAAAATTTTGCCTAGTATTCAAAAACAGGTATAATTGTTTCAACTGCCAACAATAACCAAATATTAAAAAAAAATGTAATGTGTAGTGTTTAACGCCTGCTTTTACTACATACAGCACCGCAGGCGATGACACTGATGATACATGAGATGAAGATGGAGCACCGGTGGAATGAGAAGGCGGGGGAAACCGGAGATCCTGGAGAAAACCCACCCCAGCGCCATGTTGTCCACCACAAATCTCACTTTGCAGTCGCCTGGGATCGAACCCGGGCCGCCTTGGTGAGAGCCAAGCGGTCTAACCGCTGAGCCACGGTGTGGCCAAATATATATATATATATATATATATATATATATAAAAAGGCTGAACATGTATGCCAAAAGATAAAATAAAGTTTCGGAAATTGGAGGTATAAAACCTGCAAATTTAAAAAAAAGAAGATAATTTTTTATCACACCTTGTATGTGTAAGCTCAACCGTTTTAATGTTATTTCAATATGCCATTTAAAAATAATAACAATAGCCTGCAAATTTACATTTTCCTAGCCTAGAATAATAAAATGATTCCTCAGGGTGATACAAATCAACCACAAAAGTACTGCGGTATTGCATTCACATGGTTTTCAGTACTCTTGTACAAACTATTCTTACACTTCTATTATTCCTATACTAATCCAGATAAACATTCTATTAATATAATTTTGAGTCAAACTATTACTCAATGCTCCATTTATTGCTAGTATTTACCTAGAACGCGTTTCATTAGGATCTTCCTAACATTAGCTGTTGTCGACTAATGGATGTTCGTTTGGTGAACTCATTGGAGGCGACAGGTGCATCTGTCGGTATCTTGATGATCTTGAAGTTTGGGTTTTCATCAAAGGTAGTGTCGAAATTAAACAATATCCTTTCATATTTCTTTATGAAGATTTTTTCACATGTGGTTAATGCAGCTGGACCTTGGACACTTTTTAATAAGTGGATTTCTCGTTCTATATCATGATTCTCCTTCCAAAAATGGTACTCTACCACCGATTTGTCTATTTCTTTGTTCCTGATGTTCCTAAATTGCTCTTTAAACCTAATGTTCAAGTTCCTTTTTGTTTTTCCAATGTAACTGTTGTCACAGCCTTTGCAGTTTATCCGGTACACACCTGATTTTTGTCTGTGGGTATCTCCTTTGTACTATGTGATTTCAAAAGATGTTTAAATTGTAGGTGCAAGAGAATATGAGAATACTGTATGGCTTTAAGAAGTAGTGAAATCTTTTAAGAGCAATTTCCTATTGATGGCCCTGAAATTCCTTTTCTTCACATGGCCAAGAGATAAAAAAAATGAATGGAAAAATACATAAATTTCCTTTTAGGGAAAAGTAAAAATATTGGAAAACTTAACCATAAATATTTCCCAAAAGATTCACTTCACAAAAAAATATTTAACTCCTTTAATGAGATCTAGATTTTTTTGTGTGGTATGATTTTGTCTATCTCTTACAGTTTACCAGTTATGCAAATGTCATACAGAATGAAGAGGACATTCCCAGAAAATTCAAGGTATATGTATATTTAATTTGTCATGAAACTATATTAAACATAAGGCATTCCAAACCATTGCAGCTTTTTTGAGAACATTAAAATATTTATTATTCAGGGTACTATAAGGTGGAAAAATTTGCACATGTATTTACACATGTGGACTTCCTTCTAAAATGTTTTTTTTTTTTAATTTATTTACTTTGTTTTTAAATTCAGAAACCCCAAAACATAAATCTCAATGAAAAATTTTTGGACGGAATCAACACCTCTATCAACCATGTATAGCAAAACTGAATGGTCTTGTTGATTTTCTATTATGAAAATTACTAGAAAATGACTAGAACTGGCTTATGATCATTTCCCTTCCTATTATCCCTTTCGTGTGAATTCTGAATATTCTGATTACTATAACTTTGTTTTAAGTGTCTATCAAAATGTACTTCCTGTTTTAAGTTAGTCAAATCTGTATTGACTTTAACTGATGAAACCTTAAATGTTTTAAAACCGCCAATTTATAGCCACTGCTTATTTTAAGCCCATTTGAAAGCATGTTTTTAATAGTTTGATTTTGTAATCAACTTTTATTTCTTTTAAAAGTGTTTACTTAGGAGTGCATAAGTATGTGTTTAAACAATAACTTTTACTTATAGCAAACAGCTCATTTCTACACTGCAGAATATGTGAATTCTATGGTCCAAACATTCTGTGTATCTAAAAGGTACATGTTACCATGTCTTTTACAGTTACAAATATGTTATGTTCCATGTATTCTACATATTTAAAAACCAAACAAAATTATAAGTGCTCCTACTATTGACTACTTTTGTTATTTGAGCAACTGCCTTATCCAATTGCTCACTTAAGACATTTCTCTTAAAAAAGCAAAATCATAAGCACAAACAACACCTCTGAGAACTCTCATGTCCAATTCCTGCAGCAGTAACCTGCATGGAAGCCTGCATTAAATTTTCGGCAGTCGACATGCATTTGTCACCATATGAGAATGGAAATATCAAACTGCACATTAGTGTGTCTTCCACAATTATAAATGTTCACAGATCACATCTTTAAGTATTCCCTCTCTGCGAGTGAGCACTTTTAAACTTAATGACTTCAATTCATGTTTAAAGGTTTTGCACTAAGAATCTGACCCTTAATGCTACCATCAAATTATACAGGATTATCGTTTCAACTTCATTTTTTTGCAATAACCATAGCATCTACTTGCTTAGGGCTGCAGCTAACATTTTTCTGCTTGAGTTTTGTATTAACTCAAATGTTTATGAAGAAACTTACCCTTTGTGTGAGGATGACCACAAGGCGTCTGAAAATTCCAACAAAATCAATGAAGAGGTCAACCGAGTGAGCAACAAAATCTTTGTCGCCATGCCTTCGTTTCTCGATGATGAGCTGAGTGTCGTAGAGCACAAAGCCACACATAAGAGCAAGACCCAGGTACAAGTAAGTCTGAACGATGAGCATTGAGCCTAAGAAAAGATTGGCAAGAGAAAGCAGGAGCAATGAACTGAGCATGGTCATAAGTGTGCCTCCAATGTACAGCCAGCTACCCCTCTCTGCCAACAATGCAGACAAGCTGAATGAGGCAAAAATTATCGTTGTTCCCAAGAGTGCTGTAACAATAATGCTGGGATCCAATTCAATCACCATGTCCAGTAAAGGACCCATTCCCATTCCTGTAAAATAAATAAAATACTAGTTACTACACTGCAACAATGGAACAGACATTAAATAAGCCTAATCAAGAAAGAATTAAAATATACTGGTTATGTTTAAAATATTCCATATATGTGTACAGAAGTTTTAAGCACACTTGCCAGTCCTTGTGAACCAAGGAAGGGAGGAAGGGACATTGTGTCCATGTTTCTTAAAACTGAATTATTTCGAGGATGGTACTCCACAACTTTCACAAAAACATTTTAGAAACACAATGTTATAAGTCATATCAATTTAAATATAGTACTTATTGCTACAGAAAGTTCATAGAAAAAAATATGAATATACATGCAACACGCTGTTCTATAACTTCTATTTAATATCTAAAAATCTAGCAAACTTCTCAATTTTCAATATAATTAACTAAATTTCTCATTAATAAAGCATATTACAGTACGAGGGTCATTTGATAAGTCTGGTAAATTTCCATGAAGGGATGGACATTTTTTGTTGCAACTTTGTGAGTGGTAAGCTTGATTATTCAAAAGATTGTACAGAAAATTTCAACGCTGACAGCATCTGAACTGTCAGTGTGATAGCTGCATTGAAAATGGAAAAAACAAAGTTTTGTGCTGTTATTAAACATTTTCATTTGAAGGGCTGGACTACCCACAAGTCAAAACTGAATTGGATGAAGTTCATGCGGACTCTGCACCAACATTAAAGATCATTTACTTTTGGATCAACAAATTTAAACGTGGTCATAGAAGCACCGAAGATGAATCACGCTCTGGTGCCCAATTGAGATCACCACACAGTACACCATTGAAAAAGCTGTGTGCAAGATGGGTGCCACAATTGTCACAGTCTAACCAAAAGCGCATTCACAGGAACACTTCTACCTTATTCTTCTTTCAATTTGATTTTGACCATTTTAATCTGGGATTAAGTCATAAAATATGTCTTAGCATTGTCGTATTTCACAGTTTGAAAAACACTTGCCTAAGGGCTAGCGCAGGTTTAATTATCTATGAAGTACTGTTCTTTTCATACATGAAACCTATATCTGTATTATCCTTCTAGTTCAAAGCAATTTTGAAGGAAAACATTTCATAAGCTATACCTGCTGTAAACAAGCCTTTATCTACTTTATGTAAAGTGCAACATTACAAACTTAATGACCTACTTTACCACAGTAATGTTAAAATTAATTTATATGTTCCCCTGGTTACTGCAGTTCTATACCAACACTAATTATCTGGTTTCTTGCATGGCCCTATACATCCAACTACTGACTAGAAAATCAATGTATACAGCAAATTACAAATTTTAAGTATAAAAATCTTTTTTATCCAAGTAAATAAAATATTATATGATATACATAACATCAAATTACTTGACCTATGGTCTCACCTGACAATATTCCAATCTTGTACTGTGATTTGATACTGATATTGCAAATAACTATTACATGTAAATGTAGCCAGCTGCAGGTAAACGGCCAAAATTGCTCCTAGCATTGATATGTCTCAAGTCATTCTGTGTGCAGGCCACTGTGGCCTAATTTTGCTCTAAACTGCATGTAAGGTTGACGCCGGGTTAAGCAATTACACTAGTTAAAGAAAAATTTCTTCAGCTCAATTGGGAATCAAACCCAGCATCTCTAGGTTGAAAAGCTAGCATGTTGGCCACTTGACAAGAGTTGATCAGCTCTACTCCCATTACTGATTTATTGGAAAGTTTTCTCTAACTTCTGGACAACGTACAGGTCATGTGATACTTGAAAACTGATAATAAAAACAATGTTGGGGCTATTAATAAAAGTTAATAACTAGTGGCATGATTCAGGGAAAGTACACATTGAATTCAGGAACTCTTCCTGTGAAGAACAGCACACCAACACGGCCAAACATCTTGGGAGTAAGAAGAACACTAGGAACAACACAGTATATCAGCAACAATGCTTGCTCACCTGTGTAGTATATTGCTAGCATGTCTGCCTCACATTTAAGAGGACCCCTGAGCATATGAATTATGCTAATTTATAATTTAAAAAGAGGCAACACATATTTCAGAAATTTAAACGCAGATGTCCATTAGCCATCTATGGTTAATTTCATCATATCTCTACACAATCAACAATTGTCTGAACTATTGAAGTACACTCCCAAGTATGATGCTCTTTTTAGCAGAGCACTTGGTAACCTTTACTGTGTATAACGAAATTTAATTTAAAATGACCTAATAGGCTTGATAGCTTTTTCAACTACACGGCTTGAAATTGTGAACATTCCTTTTGTAATTGTGATAAACAAACTTCAGATCTGACAAAGTTCAATTTTTGTTATTCTGTATTATGCATATAAATGAGAAATAAATGACAAACAGGCTTAGGGTAGCAGAACACCCACAAAAAGAAAATTGATTAAACAATTTATGACTGAGAAAGGTAAGAAATTTGGATGGAGTTCACGCATTAATCAGTCACACATTCCAAAGCCCTATTTTTTTCATTAAATCTGATTTTGTCTTACAGTATTAGTCAAATACCACAGTATAAAGTATGTTCTAGTTCACTTAATGAAGTTCCAGTCCTACCTCCACCCCAGGCATTAATCATGTTCAATTCAATAAAAACTTTTGTTTCCAGTGTATTGAAAAGGATAATGTTTCTTGCACTCCCTATACACTGTCAAATGCGCCACAGACAGAAGCCATATAGGTGTGGGTTATGTATGTAGTATACATATATTCAAGAGGTGGCTTAATAAAGTATGTGGAAGATAAAGTTGGGAAAACTTGTTAAAAGCACTTCGCTAGCAATGAAATTCAACACTTTCCCGATAATAAACATGACCAAGTGTTAAACACAATACAGCTACAATACTCACTAAGACAATTTCAAAAGCTTCTATAGCTAAATTAAGACAAACTGTTTAGAGACTACAATATTCTCCCTCAATTATTGTCAAAACAGAAAGATAAAATTAAATGTAATGCACAATCACTTTGTAAAATGGACCACACTTGTTTGGAAATGATAAAATGATGCAGAAGTAATGGAATGTAACATTAGTAGAAGCCGCAAAGGATTATTTTGCGGTAGTTCATGTTGTAAATGTCACAAGAATTATGTAACACACAGCAAAACAATTTTATTTGAAATTTCACAAACTGCAGAATTAGTTTGATTTGTGAGAAAATGTGTACAGAAGAGGAATATTAGGCTTCCTATATACACACACCTTATAAAATAACTATCAGCAACTTGCATTACACTTTATGCCTTACTGCCTATATGCAGTCTAATTTTCTGATCTGTAGATCAGCCAGGTTATTCCATGTGGAATATTAGAAACATTTTCTTGCACCAGATATGCATTTATAGCTCAATCAAATGCAGCAAGAAAAGTTACTCTTAGGCTTTTTTTTATTTCAACATTCATTAGATATTTATTCAAAACAATGTCACAATAATAAAATTTTATTTAAAATTTAAGCACTGACTTATTTTATTCTGCAAACTCGCATACTAAAATCAAGTGTGCATATATTATTACAATATACTTTGAATGGAAACAAAATGAAAAAATGAATACCTTTAAAAGGCAATTCTAAGTTTTAAAAAGCCACTTATTTTTAAGGCCAGATGTGAAGAAACAGGAATTGTACTAGTAACTGTCAGTTATGATAATGACTGGGGAAGCAAGTTTCTTACAGAAAGGTAACAAAAGGAAAAGTACCAGTAGTACCAACAACTAGAATATAGGACAAACAATTAAATGGCAGTTTCTACAAAGTCTACGACTTCACTTAAGTCTGTTAGTCTTACAATTTAAATTACTAGTTTCAAGTCAGTAAATTAAATCTTAATTGAAAAAACTATTTGTAGTTGGTTTTTTGATAGTTTGTCACTCTGATAAAGGAGGTGATGGCTTCCGAAACTAGTCCCTCAAAAATATATCACTTTGTATTGTATGTACTGGAAACTGTGTTTTAGAAACAAAGTATGGAACACTTACTTAGGCACTAAAACAATTCCAAATAAACACTGTCTAACTCACCAATGATTGCTTTAAACTTAAGTTTATTTCACCCCAGATAATGCCTTTACAGCCAGTGTAACTATGGCACAACCCTGAGAAAGGCCACAGAGTTAAGATGGTTGAAAGCTTCACTTGGCTGCAATCCCGAGAAATCATTGTAATATAACCATATTATTACTATCTGAACATTTTAGGAGAATTGCTGGATTAATGTCAACTGAACAAAAAGAATGTCACCAAAGGAGGGTAAATGATGGAAGTACATCATAGTTTGCTTTTGGTGAATTCCAAAATCTTGCATTCTCTATAGAAATGACTCTGCAGAACTTCAGGTCAAGTCATTTTGCAAACATTCTGATTGCACAATGTTACACCAGTTTGTGTAATTCACCTCTACACTAACTCTATTTTAAGGTTATATGGTGATGTAATCAAAAACCTATAGTTTTGTAACGCTTAGGAAAAGAAAGTACACGAGGTGTGATCAAAAAGTTTCTGAAATGACATCATGAATACTACACAAGTTTGTTTTGTCTATTCTGCACTGTCACCCTTGAAGTAGTCTTCTAGATAGTTGATACACTTCTCCTAACGCTTCTGCCACTGCTGGAAGCAGCTCTGGAAGTCCTCTTCTTTCAACATACTCAAAGACTTCTGCGATTCACGATGGATGACATCAATGTCCTCAAAGTGGTGTCCTAAGTCGCGGGAAAAGAAAAAAGTCTACTGGTGCCAAATCTGGAGAATAGGCAGGATGGGGAACAGTATTCATCCTATTTTTACTCAAAAACTGGCAAACAGAAAGGGCTTTGTGCGCGGGCACATTGTCATGATGCAGGAACCAGTCATCACTCCTCCATTTCTCTGGCCATTTGCTTGCACATTCTCCCTTAATCTATGCAGCACTTGTTTGTAGAACACTGAGTCTGTGGCACAAATTCCTTATGTATAATGTCTTTAATGTCAAAAAGCACAACCACTGACTTCAGTTTGGATTGAACTTGTCTGGCCTTTTTTGGGCATGGAGATGGACTCTTCCATTGTGAAGATTGTTTCATTTCTGGATTATACACATAAATCCATGCTTCATCACTAGCAATAATTTTCTCCATAAACTGGGGATCATTTTGAAGCTGTTTAAGATCTTTGCAGGAAATCACACAGCTTTCCTTTTGGTCAGTTGTAAGCAGGCGGGGCACGAACTTGGCAGCAATTCTCATGTCCAAAATGCTTTGAATACTTCCAAAGGAGAGTCCTAATGAGTCAGAAAGTTCTCTTACTATAATGCGCCTATCATTTAAGACTATTTCCCTCACCTGATTGATGTTTTCACCTGTTTTGCTGGAACAGGGTCACCACGAACAATCTGCATCTGTAACTGATGTCACAACACTCTTAAATTTCGAAAACCACTGAAGTGCTTGAGTTTTGCCCATAACGTCCTTCCCGTAAGTTGTTCTTAATATTTCATATGCTTCTGTTGCAGTTATACAGAGTAAAAAGCGAAATTTGATGTTTGTTCTTTGTTTTTCATAAACTGACATTTTTGCTACACGGAAAGATTGCAGCACATGCAAAACACGTGTTCACTTCAGAGCTTATACCTTGTCACTGGAAGGTTACAGAAAGTCATTTGACATCTCTTAACGAGAAGGATGTACAGTATGGGTAAGAATTAAAGAAATCTCAGCATCAGTATTGTCGTGAAGCCATTCCGGAAACTTTTTGATCACACCTTGTAGTTCACTATCAAATTTCACAAAATGCTTATATTTATAGGGAAAAAATCACACCGTTCAATTACAAGTTCATTAGTGTGAGGTCAAAACCCAAGAGTTGAAACTCCCTCTTAGTAAACCAGGAGCCACTGAAGCAACTCCTTGGGGCTTTCAATTAGGGCAGTACTATTAAATGTGTATAGAATTGTATTGTTTCATAAATAAAAAGCACATATGCATTTTTTACATATGGCCACTACCGTGAAATTTGCACAACATTTCAAAGGGAAACCATTAAAAAGTGGTGAAAAACAGATTGTAATTAAATGTATTTTGCAAGCTGTATGAAAAGTAACTAATGCTAGCTATTAAGGATACAGCTAATATGCCGGCAGAGTTAACGGGTGTTTTCAGTGCCAAGCATTAAGGCTTAATACAGTGAAGTAGCAAAAAATAGGCCAGCTCCCAACACCAAGAAAAAGGCACAAAAGAAAGAAACCTGTAGTGAAAGGTGAATGTGATGTTAGAAGTGCTATTCATCATAAGGTAAAAAAATGTATCACTAGCATTTAATCAATGAAGGACTAGAAGATGAAGTTGCATAAACATTGAAAACCACAGACAATAAGGTGCATTAAGAGCTGAAGCCTTCCTGGTGACAAATACTATAGACATTCTCAGGCTTCAAGCCAGCTGATGAATTGGTTTGAAACTGATGTTTCAGGAGAGTTCATCCTTCCCATTTTCAGGATGCTGATTCAGCAGTTTCTCCAAAATGGAAACCTGCACTGCTTTTTGAAGGTCTTTTTTTCAAGTTCTGACATTGAAATTGTTATTTTACTAGAACATGGCTGAGAGATCTCCATCAGCCTACATTCAGAGCCACACTTTGTAGGTTGTAGCTGGTATTTCCTGACTGATCATACTGAGTAATGAGATGTTATCTGGGACATCAAAATGGAATAAACATTGATTTCTCCAAACAGAAAGTTTCACTGCTCTTTGAAGGTCTTTTAAAGCTTTGATTTCTCTTTCAACTAATTATCTATAGACCAAAAACGCTCTGCAGATACTGATTTCCCCATGTTTATATTTCAGGTTTCTCATGCATTCTTTAAACCTTGCATCCATGTTTCTCTTCATTTTCCATGTATATTTTCCATCCAATTTTACAAACAGAATTTCCAGGATCCTGTTGTAGTCTATGCTCAAGGATAGTCTGAAAATAATACCATTATCAAATATTTGTGTTATTTGGAATTGCAGCTGTCATTTTGAATGAAGTTATCTGTGTGAAACATTTAGATTTCTTGGCATGAAAACTGCCCTTTATGCAGATGATTTAATTATATGGCATTCCCACAAAAATATTAAACAATTAGAAACAATAGCAGTCATCTCCAGAAAATTTGAAAAAAATGGTGTTCAAAAAATTTCATGACAGTAAACATATAGAAAACTAAGTATAAATTACTCTCCTTATCCAGAAAACAAATTGAATTGAACTTACAATATGACAATACTGTTTTAGAAAGAACAGATAAAGAAAAATATCTTGGGAGTAGTTTTTGATAATAAACTAACCTGGAAAAATCATATAAACTATGTATTTAAATAAAGCTACAAAAAGATTTAAACTACTGAAAAGATTAGCTGGCAATAAATGGGGCAGTTCCTGGGAAATGTTGAACACAACTTACAACACTTACCTCACCAGTGATAAAATATTGTGGAGAAGTATTATACATTTGTAGCAAGATTTTAATTACATATATCCTTATAGCTAAAGTACGGCAAGAGAGTACAACATTACTTATTTAAAGCATTTACACTTAAGTAATTTCAAATCTTTTTAGAATATGTTCCTAAATAATGGCTTTGAAATTCTTTGAAGTTTTCCCAGCGTTGGGGGCGGCAAGCAGCTCTCAAACACTTGCTCTCATTCTGAATAAATTTTTAAACCCAACATTATTTAATTTAGAATTTTTTAAAATATGTTTATATATTCTGCACCGTGTCAAAGAAAGATGAATCCACTTTTTAACTTGTGTTTTTGTTGAACATAAAATAAATGTAATCAGAATACCTGAAGCTACTTGCACAAAGATATGTTAGCATTTACGAGTAGATGCACTTTAAACATTCATACAAATGTGGTACTGTTAAAAAATGTTCAATGAATTTGTTGTTTCAATGCTGTATGTGTCCCAATTATTAAAGCTAGGGGAACACTTATTACATTAGCAATTTTAGGATAGGTGCATATTAATCCTGTGTTAACAAGGAATAATTGGGGTTCATTAAGATTTAGCTACACTGATGTTTCAGTTATGCTTTCCCATTGCTTTCAGAAGGCCACAATTGCTGCATTCTCTGCTTATATGAACACATCTCTCAGCTAAGCTTTGCAGCTTAGGGTCCTTAATATCCCAGCTATGCTTTCTGGCTTAGGACCTCAGTATATTTTGCTATACTTGTTTGTTATGCTTATATCTTGTGCAATATGTGAATTACAACTCAAAGTTCTGCCTGATACCACCTACGACACCACATAACACTCCAAATTTGTTTACCAATTCAGAAACATTTGGATTTGTTTGAAAACACTTGTATGTTTGTAAGCATTACATTCAAGTGTGGGCTAGGCCTAACCTTTAACAAGGTATTATTTAGCACTTAGTGAAAAAGTTTGAAACACATCCCCAGCATAATATTGTCATAAAGGCCATGTAAAGAAATGGGCGTGTTTGGACATTTCCTAGATTATATATACTCAAAACATATTTCATCATCCATTTTGTGATATAACAGCTAACATATTACGTGGGGAAGAACAGGTTTCTAAAATCTAATGTTAATCATACCTGTGAAAAAGGCAAAGCCAAGAAGATAACCCACTCGAAGTTTCCTATTTTTTCCATCATCAGGAGTTGCCATCAACATCATCAGGAGCCCCATTGATCCGATTACAGTTAAAAGGCCGGCGGAAAGCAACTCGGTGTAGATATGTATGTAGGCCCCCACACTGGCAGCAATTGCTGACATGGTTAAGCAGGCATATACATTTTTCAGATGCAGTCTTTCTTCATTAGTGCTGAAATCACATATACATTAAAACCATCGCATTAAGAATTACCTTTAAAGTGCCAAAAGATTTTAAAATAAATAACAGGAGAGAGACACACCTCTTTTGTACTAAAAATATCCTTGTTTACAACTACCAAAGGCCTTCAATTTTATACTTACAATTTCGTGTTAAATGATTCCACAAAGCTTCTCACTCTGAATGCCATTTCGAAGATAGTTTGTCCACGAAAAAACTTGTGAATTTAAAACGCTAAAACTGTCTTCACTTCCTGTTTTCGTATCCTTCAGCGTGAGCTGTTACTTTTGTGCTCGTACACGTCTTCGTTTGCCAGTGACGTCACAAACATATAGTTACGTCACAAAACAAAATGTACACCGAGCCTGCGCAGAAGGCAGATAATTGTGTTATTTTGGAGCTTTTGGGACGTTCTAGAATTAAGTTCTAATATTACATTTGTTCAATTAAATTATAATTTGGAGGCTGCAGCAAGTCGTTATTATAAAAATTTACTTCTCCTGAGTTTCCAGTCTTTTAAATAAGCTATTACATACAGACAACGTTGCGATAACGTTGAGGCGAACGCGCGCGGTACAAACTAGTACTTTTGCGCAGAAAGCTGTTCCAATAACAGAACATATCGAATTTAAACCTAAGAAAGCTATCTGGGTTTACTATATTCTAAAACTGGAAATGACCAACACATTTATCGTACAGCGTGCAAGAGTTCTTCTTTAACGGAATTTCAAGAGATCGAAAAATAGACATTTCGCTTTAACAAAGTTTGAATTAAAGAGGTTTTGTAAAAATATGCACATATGTAGTAATTTTTATATCAAACGACCAGTATGGCTGTTGCGGTCATTTTTATAGTTATGTAACTATTATAATAAGTAAGGCCGTTCTATTTCCATGGTCTTTAATGGAAAATAACAGCTGGGTGAAGTCTAGAAAAAGAAACTGGCAACACGGAGAGCACTAGTGTACAGGATCGCTAAGTTGATTCTGATTCAGGTTATGAAATGCTTAATGAATTGAATGCCAGGAACATTTACAAGAACCAACTTGGATTTTGGTAGAAGCAATTTTCCGTCTGAGATTTTCACCAGGAATAAATCATAGAGGTATATTGGGTGTAATATTGGCATTTCCTATTAATTTGGGTACAATTAGTAGCGATGAAGTAGACGTTAAATCAGTTTAATAGGCCAGTGTTAGTTTTGTGTTATAAGGACTAATGATAATTATCATTGTGAGTGGGGCACCTACGATCTACATTCTTTGCATCTTTGGCATCTTGCCTACTACCGTTCTATCAGATTCCTTTCAGTGCTCTCAAAAGTTTTCGAGAGGCTACTACTAGCCTGCTTGTCCTCTCTTTTGGATAACATTCAAACCATTCCTCCCCACCAGTTTTGTTTTCGTTCTGGGTACTCGACTCCCAAGCAGTTGCTGCGTGAGGTGGGGGCTGCTGCCCTGGGATTTCAGACAGCCCTCACGCTGCGGCGGTATCACTGGGTGTCGAGAAGGCCTTTACGACCTGGCATGCGAGCGTTCCGCATAAACTTATTCACCTGGAAAATGAAATGTGTAGTGTTTAACGCCCGCTTTTACTACATACGGCACCGCAGGCGATGACACTGATGATACATGAGATGAAGATGGAGCAACGGTGGAATGAGATGGCGGGGGAAACCGGAGATACCGGAGAAAACCCGCCCCATCGCCGTGTTGTCCACCACAAATCTCACTTTGCGGTCGCCTGGGATCGAACCCGGGCCGCCTTGGTGAGAGCCAAGCTGTCTAACCACTGAGCCACGGCGCGGCCTTTATTCAGCTGGAGCTTTCGATACCTCATATAGTTTAACTAGCAAGGTCAAATAGAGGCGGAGTCTCCGAAGATTCTGTTCTATTCCCTGGACTTTTTAGGGGCTACGTGACCGACCTTCCCACAGCACTGTACGTCAATATATCGCAATATGCTGATGACGTGCTGTTCTTCACTACAGATAAATACCCACGCAGTACCTTCAGCCTCATTCCGAGACACCTCCACCTCCTCAAAGAAAGTGCAGGCGTTGGCGATTGTCCATCAACCCCATTCCTATTTATTATCCTATTTATTAAGCGCCGCTTTCCCTTCATTCAGGTACCTCAGAAAAAGGATAAAGTGGACAAACTCTTATTTAGGAGTAAAGCTAGATAAGAGTGTTTGAGAATGCAGTGGAGACCTGTCGCGCCGGGCCTACGGCCTCGCTGAACTCTATGCTAAGGTCTGGAATGGCTTTCTCCCTGATGTTAGTCACTTTTGAGCACTTATATGCAGGTATGTATTTAGAAGTCATTTTCCGGGGGGTCAAAAATCTACGTTGAATTATTTGCTTTTAATAAATCAATCAGGGATGTGATTTTATCATATTAGTAAAAAATAAAAACACATGTAATATATCATAATCACATGACTTTCTCCACCCAAGCTTCTACAAATTGTTCTTAGAAAAGTTTGTTTTTGTCTTGTTTCTTTGAATAAAGTCTGTAGAAAGGCCTTGCACATTGCACATTTTTTGTTCTTATACCTACCTGGGATAAAGTGTTATAAGCAGTAATCATATATTTAAAAACCGAACCACTGATTGATGCATTTGAAGTATTAGTTCTCCTTGAATGAAAAAAGGAATAGGAACTTAGAAGTTAAAAATTACATACCTTTAAGTAAGTATATGGGAATTCTAATCAACATTATATGTGTACTTTAACACGGTCTACAGCTGCTGTGCAGTAACTTTTCGTTTATCTCTTAAATAACTTCATGTTTGCCTGACAATGAATAGAGACGTTAAGATGAGAATCTTGAATAAACTTTTTCGAATTATTTTAAACTAAGTTTTATTTCAAATATTTATTAAAAGTTTGAAATGATAATTCATTTGCAGACCCCCTGGAACCCCCCTTAAATACGTCCCTGCTTATACGTAATCCCCGTTCTGCTTTATGCCTGCAAGATCTGGGGCATAACCACAAGTTCTAAAAGGCTGCTACTTTAACAGGTGCAGATTAGAGGTCTCCGGTCCATCTATTCTGTACTCTGCTCCTTCACCGTGAGACTACTACATGAAACCTATCTCTCCCACAAGTAGGAGACGGGCACAAAATTTTAAGCCTCTTTACCTCCCATCGGAACGCTCTAGTTGGTCTCTTGGGGATTACAATCCCAGAGAATGCTGCTTCAGGAGCCACCTGTTCTCCCGCATGGCATGCTAACACATTCAGTAATCAAGGAGCACATACAACAACTGCAAAAGCTGAGCTCCATACTGTCCTACCTAGAGATGCTTGAATTAAAAATTTATCCTACATTTTAAAATAAGAAAAACCACCAACGAAGTGCAAGGGCCGTTGCACTTGAAACTGCAGCCATTAAGGAGCATTACTGCCACCTACCTTCTCTCTTCCTACTTAATTCTTACCTGCCATCCTGCAAATCCCACATCCCATCACTACATGGTTACGGCCAAACAAGGATAGGTACACATATGACATACCTCTGCCTGTCCTCAGCCTACCAACTTACTTGGTTGGCATCTTTGTGGTTTTTAAGTCCTGAACAGAAATCTAGAATCTGGAGGTATGTTGTTCATTTTGAGGAACATCAAAACATAAAGCTGCAAAGAAGGATTCAATTTAAGAGAGCTTCTTACCGTAACAGTAATCTATACCTACTGTCCTGATTGTACTGTATTTATTTCATCCATAAAAACATACATATGTTATAGGATGCATGATTTACTTTTCAGGTACAGCAAGTCATACAAAGTAGAATATGGCATTAAATTTGTTTGCGCCCGCCTCGGTAGCGTAGATGGTAGCATCTCTGCCTCACGTTCAAGAGGTCCCAAGTTTGAATCTCGGTCAGGGTGAGTTACCTGGATAAGGTATTTTCCGGGGTTTTCCCTATTCCTTCAAGATGAATGTCGGGTAACTCTAAGCTCCACGGATGCTGGACTCATTTGAGCATCATTTCACCCAATTCATTCACCGTCCGATATGACTTAACGTTGGAAGGCATAAATTACAAAAAAAACAAAACAAAACAAAAATTGTTTACTCTTCATAATTTATGGGTCAAACAGAGTAATTGTGCTAAAATAGTAAAAAATGTCCGAGATTACAATCAAAATAGGTAGGGCAAAAATCAATACAGTAACAGCTGCAATGCAAATATTCATATCTCTGAAGATGCAGATAATCCAAGTGAAATTCTGTATAGTTTGAAAATAAGGGTTTATTGGCATCTTAATCTGTTTATAGATTTATGAAAGCAATAACTTAAGCTTTTTATAGAATTGGCCAATTTTTGCAAGCATTTCACCTTCAGTTTTAGCAGCTCAGAGAGGGTTGTTTAATATTAAGTTTTTTATTTGTTAAAAGCAGTGAAGTTTTCTTTATTTGTTGGAGTTCATTGAGGACAAATGCCCTCAAAAAAGTTTTATTTGTGTTCTAACTAGGGATGGGTCAATATCAGCTTTTCTTGATACTCGATTCTCAATATCAATACACAATATTTTCCACATTACTTGATACTTCAATATTCGATACCATCATTTCTACTTCTAGTTTCAATACAAAACAGAATGTTGGGAGAACTGTGTAATGGCAACAAAATTTACTAAGTGCACGTATTTAATGACACAAAACTTAAAACTGTCAGTGTTTTTAAACTGTATATTAGACATTTAAAAGCAAAACAGTCCACTTTTATAAGTTTTTGTTAAAAAATATTGGCATTTTAACTCCTTTGGGGTCAAGCCTACTTCTTTTTCTGCTACATATGAGTCCTGCTAAATAGTCTTCCAGAAGAAACTGTTGCAGTGGAATATTTACCACCTAATTCCTTTTTTGTTCTGAATGTTGAATTTGTGTTTTAGTGATCCAGTGCACTAAAAAGAGAAGCTGAAAAATCGTTGAGATATGCAGTGATTTCTTCTTGAGAACTGGCAATGAATTTCACACACAATTATTTTTTTTTCTTTTTCTTTTTTTGCATGTTACTGTGCAGTTACTACATTATTGGAAATTTCTCAGGCTTCACAATGTTGGACTTGCAGCAATAATATTTTGTGATTTTAAAATGAAATAAAAATTGCAGAATCACCACCAAAGTATCGAAAATTATCAAGTGAATTTTCTGAAGTATATCATTCGATGTTGATTCCATGCAAGTATCGTATCGAGGACCCATCTCTAGTTCTAACATTTAAAAGTGAAGGTTGATGTAAATAAGTGAGATTACTTCATAACTACAACAAATGAAATTTTTTGTTATCCTGGAAAGTGACACTTTTACTATGATTTACTTTTGGAGCAAAATTATAATTAACTAATTAAAGATAGCATGCCAGTAATAAAGGATTTATTCTTAGTCAATACAGAATACGTAAGTAAAATTTCTTAATACAAAAGAAGAAAGATGTTTTGTATAATTCACATGTATTTCATGCTTTGCAGTGATTTGCATGCCACTATAATGAACTGGGCAAGTTCACGAAACTTAAGTGTCCTTATATCTGGCAGCCATGCTCAGAAGCATTTTTTTTTCTATGAAAAATTTTCAAGTCTCTGTTCTGAGTGAACTTGGCAAACTTCAATGTGTTCTAAGGCATTAAAATTCCAAAATAGTTGCAATCTTTAATGCCTGTTTTGTAAGTAATAAAATATATTTTGATGATTTTATCTTTCCTTAGAAGTCATATAATAGTAATCAAAATTGCAGGATATTACTATGAAATGTATGTTTAAAAACTTATATATTAATTTTTGTGCAAAACCCAATGGTTTGTGTGTAAAGAGTACATAATTTTTGGTGAATATTCTTTTTTTACTTGGCCGAGATAAATAAACTGTTTGCTCCATCCACTATCTCATCTGTTTACACTTCTTACTCTTTTACAACAACAGAGCTACTGCCATGAACCATATCAAACATCGGCATCACATAAGAATGTGATAACAAGTGCTTAAGGCCAAAGCTGCAAAGCCTAGCCAGGTATGTTTTTATAATAGCAACTGCAAAGCTATCATAAGTATAGTTGTAGGATCTGTGTAGCAAAACTCCAAGTAGCACATTTCACCTCCTCCCTTATGTTGGTATTTTCATCCCCGATATGCACAATATCAACAACATAGCATGGTCTGTTATGATTCACTATAAAAGAAAACCACCTAAATAGAGAAGGCAGGCAAGTGGTTTTCGTTACAGGATTATGAAGTTTAACATCTGTCTCCTATGCAATTCCTAAGGTCAACTGATTGATATTATTCACATTTATTATACAGTAAAATATCTCTAAAATGGAACGTGTTCTGGCATTTATTTATGTTTACACAGGTCTCTGTCTTTAAGAGGGTTGTGTTTGAATACAAAGAAATTACAGACACTATAGTCACACAGGTTTACAGTGAAGGAATACTATAGAATGAAGTGTAAATAATAATAAGCTGATATGTATTATGTAATATATTTCCAACTTAGGTACAATAATTGCAGTTTAATGCCTAGTTTCTCTGTTTTCAATTTTCCCTTTCCAAACTGCAAGTGTCTGCATATCAACATCAACATTCACCACACAAAGCATTCAAAACAATGTTATGGTGATGTTTGAAATTCTTGGGCCATCCATTTGAAGTTCTGGAACAGTCTTTGCCTATATCGAGATTCAACTGTATTGGAACACCACAGTGAAGCGAAAAATTATTAAATTTTAGATGAGTCGCGTTTTTTACACATCTGCTTCACTTTCGTACCTATTTTGAGGACATGTTTCGCAAATCTTCGCTTGCATCTACGGCTCTTGTGCGACTGACGCTAGATCCAGCGGTGTGGGTAATTCTGGGGTTGTTGCTGCCATCTGTTGATTTCGTGATGAACTGAAATGTGGGATTCTCTTCTAGCGGGATTTCAAAGTTCATTAGTTGGTTTTTATGTTTTTCTATGTATATCCTCTCCCATATGACGAGTTCACTATGTTTTTGTACGTATTTTAGTAATTTTGTGCTATCTTCAATTTCATGATTTTCAGACCAGAAATGAGCTGCTATTGCGGACTTATCAATATTTTTGTATCTTAAGTGCCTGAAGTGTTCTTTCTTTCTAGTGCCTATGTTCCTTTTTGTCCTTCCTATGTAAATTTTTTCACAGTCTTTACACTTAATTTTGTAAATGCCTGACTTTTCCTCTGGTTTTTATCTTATCAGTATTATTACTGTGAAGTAGGTTTTTAATGTTGTAATTGTTTTTTGGTGCCAATGTTATATTGTATTTCTTGAATATTTTTTGGAACTTTTTTGTGGCCCAGGGGTGGTAAGTAAATTTAGCAAATCTAGTTTCTTGTTTTATTGGTGTGAGAGCTGTGATCTGTTTTAATTTCTTTTGAAGTTTGAATAATTTTAGTTTTTTATCTACAAGGTTTTTTCCATATCCATTTTTGATTGCAGTTTTTAAGATTTGATGGTATTCGTTTTGATATTCTTGTTGGCTGAGAGGTAGATTTACTAATCTGTGTGTTAGACTGTTGATGGTTGCATGTTTGTGTGGAATTGGGTTGAAACTATTTGCTTTGATGTAATTATCTGTGTGTGTTGCTTTTCTATGAATGCCAAATTCTAGTTTTTCATTGCCTTTTTTGATTTTAAGGTCTAAAAAAGGTAGAGTACAGTCCTCTTCAGTTTCTACTGTGAATTGTATGCTGGGTTCTTGCAGGTTGAGTAGTTTCAAAGCATCATCTATTAGTTTGTAGGGCACTATTGCAAAGATGTCGTCTACGTATCTGTACCATGTTTTAAACATATGAGGGAAGGCTTTAGTAATATGTGTTTCGAAAAAGCTCATGTATAGATTGGCCAAAAATGGTGATAATGGGCTTCCCATAGCTAGTCCTGAAATTTGTTTATAATATTTTCCATCGAAGACAAAATAATTTTGATGTATACATAATTCAGTCATTGCCACATATTCTTCTATTGCATTGGCATCCAGGTTTATAGAATTTAGCCATTTTTTCAGTTGAATCAAAAGTTTGTCTAATGGAATGCTAGGGAAGAGGGAGCGGACATCAAAGGATACTAAAGTGTCATGAGGTTTAAGTTTAAGATTTTGAATTTTTTCTACCAGGTCTAAAGAGTTTTTTATACTCTGAGTATGGAATTGTGGAAAGGACTGAAATTTTTTGGTTAGCCATTTTGCCAGAAGGTAAGTAGGAGTGTTTATATTATTTACAATGGGTCTCATGGGTATGTTGGGTTTGTGTATTTTAGGCAAACCATATATTCTTGCAAGGGTAGGGTTGTCTGGTTTGATAGTTTTTTGTTCTGTAGTTGTTAAAATTTTACTATTAATGATGGTTTTTTGTACATCTTTTATGCATCGGTTGAGTGGATTAGAATCTATTTCCTGGAATTCTTTTTGTTGTAGTAACTCTAACATTTTTTCTTTGTATGTAGCTGTATCTAAGATTACTATTTTGTTTCCTTTATCAGCCCTTGAGAAGATTACATCCTTTTTCCTTAAAGATTTAATTATCTGAATTTGTTTCAAATGTTTTATTGGCTTTTTATTTATTAAGTTTTCCAATATAGGAGCTGATTTTTTCCTAATTATATTTTTGTCCATGGTTTCCAAGCCTTCTACTGCTAATTCTATGTCTGCAATGAATTCATCCGGGTTGCTGGAGTATGTTATACATGTTTTTAGGCCTTGGTTAAGTACATCTATTTCTTCCTTGTTAAAATTTTGCTTAGAGAGGTTAATTACACTATCTGGGGATGTGTTCTTTGCTGAAATTTTGTTATGTTTTGGTTGCCAATGATTATGATTACAACCCTACCCTTGCAAGAATATATGGTTTGCCTAAAATACACAAACCCAACATACCCATGAGACCCATTGTAAATAATATAAACACTCCTACTTACCTTCTGGCAAAATGGCTAACCAAAAAATTTCAGTCCTTTCCACAATTCCATACTCAGAGTATAAAAAACTCTTTAGACCTGGTAGAAAAAATTCAAAATCTTAAACTTAAACCTCATGACACTTTAGTATCCTTTGATGTCCGCTCCCTCTTCCCTAGCATTCCATTAGACAAACTTTTGATTCAACTGAAAAAATGGCTAAATTCTATAAACCTGGATGCCAATGCAATAGAAGAATATGTGGCAATGACTGAATTATGTATACATCAAAATTATTTTGTCTTCGATGGAAAATATTATAAACAAATTTCAGGACTAGCTATGGGAAGCCCATTATCACCATTTTTGGCCAATCTATACATGAGCTTTTTCGAAACACATATTACTAAAGCCTTCCCTCATATGTTTAAAACATGGTACAGATACGTAGACGACATCTTTGCAATAGTGCCCTACAAACTAATAGATGATGCTTTGAAACTACTCAACCTGCAAGAACCCAGCATACAATTCACAGTAGAAACTGAAGAGGACTGTACTCTACCTTTTTTAGACCTTAAAATCAAAAAAGGCAATGAAAAACTAGAATTTGGCATTCATAGAAAAGCAACACACACAGATAATTACATCAAAGCAAATAGTTTCAACCCAATTCCACACAAACATGCAACCATCAACAGTCTAACACACAGATTAGTAAATCTACCTCTCAGCCAACAAGAATATCAAAACGAATACCATCAAATCTTAAAAACTGCAATCAAAAATGGATATGGAAAAAACCTTGTAGATAAAAAACTAAAATTATTCAAACTTCAAAAGAAATTAAAACAGATCACAGCTCTCACACCAATAAAACAAGAAACTAGATTTGCTAAATTTACTTACCACCCCTGGGCCACAAAAAAGTTCCAAAAAATATTCAAGAAATACAATATAACATTGGCACCAAAAAACAATTACAACATTAAAAACCTACTTCACAGTAATAATACTGATAAGAAAAAACCAGAGGAAAAGTCAGGCATTTACAAAATTAAGTGTAAAGACTGTGAAAAAATTTACATAGGAAGGACAAAAAGGAACATAGGCACTAGAAAGAAAGAACACTTCAGGCACTTAAGATACAAAAATATTGATAAGTCCGCAATAGCAGCTCATTTCTGGTCTGAAAATCATGAAATTGAAGATAGCACAAAATTACTAAAATACGTACAAAAACATAGTGAACTCGTCATATGGGAGAGGATATACATAGAAAAACATAAAAACCAACTAATGAACTTTGAAATCCCGCTAGAAGAGAATCCCACATTTCAGTTCATCACGAAATCAACAGATGGCAGCAACAACCCCAGAATTACCCACACCGCTGGATCTAGCGTCAGTCGCACAAGAGCCGTAGATGCAAGCGAAGATTTGCGAAACATGTCCTCAAAATAGGTACGAAAGTGAAGCAGATGTGTAAAAAACGCGACTCATCTAAAATTTAATAGTCTTTGCCTAATTTTCTTGCTGTCTCTAAAGCTTGAATCTGAAGCAACAGTCCAGAAATGGGAATTCATTTAGCCTGCGAACATTGTTAAAATTTTGCTTTGAGAGAAATGAAGAAATAGATGTACTTAACCAAGGCCTAAAAACATGTATAACATACTCCAGCAACCCGGATGAATTCATTGCAGATATAGAATTAGCAGTAGAAGGCTTGGAAACCATGGACAAAAATATAATTAGGAAAAAATCAGCTCCTATATTGGAAAACTTAATAAATAAAAAGCCAAAAAAACATTTGAAACAAATTCAGATAATTAAATCTTTAAGGAAAAAGGATGTAATCTTCTCAAGGGCTGATAAAGGGAACAAAATAGTAATCTTAGATACAGCTACATACAAAGAAAAAATGTTAGAGTTACTACAACAAAAAGAATTCCAGGAAATAGATTCTAATCCACTCAACCGATGCATAAAAGATGTACAAAAAACCATTATTAATAGTAAAATTTTAACAACTACAGAACAAAAAACTATCAAACCGGACAACCCTACCCTTGCAAGACTATATGGTTTACCTAAAATACACAAACCCAACATACCCATGAGACCCATTGTAAATAATACTACACTCCTACTTACCTTCTGGCAAAATGGCTATCCAAAAAATTTCAGTCCTTTCCACAATTCCATACTCTGAGTATAAAAAACTCTTTAGACATGGTAGAAAAAATTCAAAATCTTAAACTAAAACCTCATGACACTTTAGTATCCTTTGATGTCCGCTCCCTCTTCCCTAGCATTCCATTAGACAAACTTTTGATTCAACGGAAAAAATGGCTAAATTCTATAAACCTGAATGCCAATGCAATAGAAGAATATTTGGCAATGACTGAATTATGTATACATCAAAATTATTTTGTCTTCGATGGAAAATATTATAAACAAATTTCAGGACTAGCTATGGGAAGCCCGCTATCACCATTTTTGGCCAATCTATACATGAGCTTTTTCGAAACACATATTACTAAAGCCTTCCCTCATATGTTTAAAACATGGTACAGATACGTAGACGACATCTTTGCAATAGTGCCCTACAAACTAATAGATGATGCTTTGAAACTACTCAACCTGCAAGAACCCAGCATACAATTCACAGTGGAAACTGAAGAGGACTGTACTCTACCTTTTTTAGACCTTAAAATCAAAAAAGGCAATGAAAAACTAGAATTTGGCATTCATAGAAAAGCAACACACACAGATAATTACATCAAAGCAAATAGTTTCAACCCAATTCCACACAAACATGCAACCATCAACAGTCTAACACACAGATTAGTAAATCTACCTCTCAGCCAACAAGAATATCAAAACGAATACCATCAAATCTTAAAAACTGCAATCAAAAATGGATATGGAAAAAACCTTGTAGATAAAAAACTAAAATTATTCAAACTTCAAAAGAAATTAAAACAGATCACAGCTCTCACACCAATAAAACAAGAAACTAGATTTGCTAAATTTACTTACCACCCCTGGGCCACAAAAAAGTTCCAAAAAATATTCAAGAAATACAATATAACATTGGCACCAAAAAACAATTACAACATTAAAAACCTACTTCACAGTAATAATACTGATAAGAAAAAACCAGAGGAAAAGTCAGGCATTTACAAAATTAAGTGTAAAGACTGTGAAAAAATTTACATAGGAAGGACAAAAAGGAACATAGGCACTAGAAAGAAAGAACACTTCAGGCACTTAAGATACAAAAATATTGATAAGTCCGCAATAGCAGCTCATTTCTGGTCTGAAAATCATGAAATTGAAGATAGCACAAAATTACTAAAATACGTACAAAAACATAGTGAACTCGTCATATGGGAGAGGATATACATAGAAAAACATAAAAACCAACTAATGAACTTTGAAATCCCGCTAGAAGAGAATCCCACATTTCAGTTCATCACGAAATCAACAGATGGCAGCAACAACCCCAGAATTACCCACACCGCTGGATCTAGCGTCAGTCGCACAAGAGCCGTAGATGCAAGCGAAGATTTGCGAAACATGTCCTCAAAATAGGTACGAAAGTGAAGCAGATGTGTAAAAAACGCGACTCATCTAAAATTTAATAGTCTTTGCCTAATTTTCTTGCTGTCTCTAAAGCTTGAATCTGAAGCAACAGTCCAGAAATGGGAATTCATTTAGCCTGCGAACATTGTTAAAATTTTGCTTTGAGAGAAATGAAGAAATAGATGTACTTAACCAAGGCCTAAAAACATGTATAACATACTCCAGCAACCCGGATGAATTCATTGCAGATATAGAATTAGCAGTAGAAGGCTTGGAAACCATGGACAAAAATATAATTAGGAAAAAATCAGCTCCTATATTGGAAAACTTAATAAATAAAAAGCCAAAAAAACATTTGAAACAAATTCAGATAATTAAATCTTTAAGGAAAAAGGATGTAATCTTCTCAAGGGCTGATAAAGGGAACAAAATAGTAATCTTAGATACAGCTACATACAAAGAAAAAATGTTAGAGTTACTACAACAAAAAGAATTCCAGGAAATAGATTCTAATCCACTCAACCGATGCATAAAAGATGTACAAAAAACCATTATTAATAGTAAAATTTTAACAACTACAGAACAAAAAACTATCAAACCGGACAACCCTACCCTTGCAAGACTATATGGTTTACCTAAAATACACAAACCCAACATACCCATGAGACCCATTGTAAATAATACTACACTCCTACTTACCTTCTGGCAAAATGGCTATCCAAAAAATTTCAGTCCTTTCCACAATTCCATACTCTGAGTATAAAAAACTCTTTAGACATGGTAGAAAAAATTCAAAATCTTAAACTAAAACCTCATGACACTTTAGTATCCTTTGATGTCCGCTCCCTCTTCCCTAGCATTCCATTAGACAAACTTTTGATTCAACGGAAAAAATGGCTAAATTCTATAAACCTGAATGCCAATGCAATAGAAGAATATTTGGCAATGACTGAATTATGTATACATCAAAATTATTTTGTCTTCGATGGAAAATATTATAAACAAATTTCAGGACTAGCTATGGGAAGCCCGCTATCACCATTTTTGGCCAATCTATACATGAGCTTTTTCGAAACACATATTACTAAAGCCTTCCCTCATATGTTTAAAACATGGTACAGATACGTAGACGACATCTTTGCAATAGTGCCCTACAAACTAATAGATGATGCTTTGAAACTACTCAACCTGCAAGAACCCAGCATACAATTCACAGTGGAAACTGAAGAGGACTGTACTCTACCTTTTTTAGATCTTAAAATCAAAAAAAAGCAATGAAAAACTAGAATTTGGCATTCATAGAAAAGCAACACACACAGATAATTACATCAAAGCAAATAGTTTCAACCCAATTCCACACAAACATGCAACCATCAACAGTCTGACACACAGATTAGTAAATCTACCTCTCAGCCAGCAAGAATATCAAAACGAATACCATCAAATCTTAAAAACTGCAATTAAAAATGGATATGGAGAAAACCTTGTAGATAAAAAACTAAAATTATTCAAACTTCATAAGAGATTAAAACAGATCACAGCTCTCACACAAATAAAACAAGAAATTAGATTTGCTAAATTTACTTACCACCCCTGGGCCACAAAAAAGTTCCAAAAAATATTCAAGAAATACAATATAACATTGGCACCAAGAAACAATTACAACATTAAAAACCTACTTCACAGTAATAATACTGATAAGATAAAACCAGAGGAAAAGTCAGGCATTTACAAGATTAAGTGTAGAGACTGTGAAAAAATTTACATAGGGAGGACAAAAAGAAACATAGGCACTAGAAAGAAAGAACATTTCAGGCACTTAAGATACAAAAATATTGATAAGTCCGCAATAGCAGCTCATTTCTGGTCTGAAAATCATGAAATTGAAGATAACACAGAATTACTAAAATACGTACAAAAACATAGTGAACTCGTCATATGGGAGAGGATATACATAGGAAAACATAAAAACCAACTAATGAACTTTGAAATCCCGCTAGAAGAGAATCCCACATTTAAGTTCATCACTAAATCCACAGATGGCAGCAGCAACCCTAGAATTATCCACACCGCTGGATCTAACTTCAGTCGCACAAGAGCCGTAGATGCAAGAGATGATTTGCGAAACATGTCCTCAAAATAGGTACGAAAGTGAAGCAGATGTGTAAAAAATATGACTCATCTATAATTTAATAATTTTTCGCTTCACTGTGGTGTTCCAATACAGTTAAATCTCGATATGTTTCAGAGACTTTGCCTCCATCCTCAGCTGGCCATCGACTGGCTCCCATTGGTGTAGTTGATACTTTGTCATAGGTCTCCTTTGGTGGCGGTTCAAGGAAATTGCTGAACAAATCTTCCTAGGGGATGTCGAAATTGAATACTTTTGTTCCTATTTTTTGAAATGAAGATTTGTTCCCATGTGGATAGTTCTTGTTTTCCTGATGTATGTTTTAGTAGTTTTGGTTCTGGATTTATGTTATGGTTTTTTTTCCCAAAAATGAGTGGCAACTGTTGATTTTTCTAATTTTTTATATTTTATGTTTCTAAAGTGTTCCTTTGCTCTTGTTTCTAAATTATTTTTGGTTTTACCAATATAAATTTGACTACAGTCACTGCATTCAATTTTATATATACCAGATTTTTTGTTAGATGGAAGGGCATCTTTGATGTTTGAGCAAATTAGGTTTTTTTAAGGAGAAATGGTTGACTGATGCTAGTTTAATGTTTTGTTTTTTGAAGACTTTTTTGAATTTATCAAAGGCCCATGGATGGTAAGTGGATTTTTTGAAAATCATATTAGTTTCTGTAGCTGAGAGGGTTGTGGTTTCCTTTATTAGCTTCTTCTTTTTTGTCTACTAATGATTTGGGAAAGTCATTTTTTTGTGCTGTTTCAATAATTTTATTGTATTCTGTTTTGTATTCTTCTGCTGTGAGAGGGATGTTGACCAGTCTGTGTGCTAAACTATTGAAGATTGCCTGTTTGTGGGATCTTGGGTTGTAGCCATTAGCTTTTATGTAGTTGTCTGTCTGTGTTGGTTTTCTGTAAATGCCAAAGTTTAGTCTGTTTTTATTTCTCATTATTTTTAGATCCAAAATTGGTAAATACTCATCTTTTTCTATTTCTACATGAACTTGATGCTTTTTTTCTTGGATATTTAAAAGTTTTAGTGCATCACTGATGTGTTTTTTGGTACTATTGCAAAATCTACATATCGTTGCCAGAGTTTGAACATCCAAGAGAAACCTTTGGTGATCCTTATTTCTAATGCACACATGTACAGATCGGCCAGGAAGGGCGATAGGGGGTTGCCCATTGCTAAACCTGAAGTTTGGTGGAAATATTTTGTTCGAAACTGGAAGAGATTTTGTTCTATGCATAATTTGGTTAGTTTGATGTAATCTGAAATTTCAGGTGATGACATTCCAAGTCATTTGAGCCATTTTTCTATCAACGGTGGGAGTTGATTAACTGGTATGGTGGGAAACAGTGGTTTAACATCAAACGAGACTTAGTGTGTCCTCTTCTTTTAGTTCAGTATTCTTAATGTGTTCTATAAGTTCATAGGTGTTTTTGATGCTTAGGCTGTCGAATTTTGGAAATGAATTGAATTTGTTTATTAGCCACTTTGCAAGTTTGTATGTTGGTGAATTTATACTGCTAACTATAGGTCTCATTGTTATATGGATGGTTTGTGTATTTTGGATAAGCCATAAAGTCTAGGTAAGGTTGGGTATATTTGTATATTGTATATTTGTTTGGTATTATGGTTTGGTATTATGCTTGATTTTGCTATTATTTTTTTCAAATGATTGTATCCAAGTTGTTAGAGGATTTTTGTTAATGATTTCCTATTCATTGTCAGTTAGCATTTCTTCCATTTTTTCAATATAATCTGATTTATCCATTATGACTATCTTGTTACCTTTGTCTGCCTTTGTGTACATAACGTTTTTCTGCTTCAAAGAATGGATAGTATTATGTTTTTTCTTCTGAAAGGATCTGTTTGTTATTTCCTCCAAAATATTTTCACATTGGCTTTTTACTGAATTTTGTTTGGATACTGGTAGAACCTGTGTCGAAATGCAGATATCAACATTTATTATTTCCTTCTCACTTTCAACATTATAAAGCATACACCACAGAATTCCAATTTGTTTATTTCCATTTCCTGTTATGCTTTACACTTGAGGGTGTTTTTCAGTCAGCTGCCTGCCCAGTTTATTCACCCATAAATATTAGCATATTAAGCACTTTTGTGATATATATATATATATATATATATATATATATATTTTGTCTGCCTTATGTTCAAGAGGTTCCGAGTTCGAATCTCAATCAGGGAGGTTTTTAAGGGTTTTTACAGGGCTTTTCCTTATCCTGAAAGCCAAATGTCAGGTAACTCTAAGCTCTATGGACCCTGGGCAGATTTGAGCATCATTTCACCCACTTCATTCATCGTACAATATGACTTAACGTTGGAGGATGTAAATTTTAAAAAAATCACAAATTTTTAAATTACTTTAATAAGCAAATATGACAATAACACAAGCACATCAAACAGTGGTTACAGATTACTCATGGATAACAGAAATTTTTCTCATTGTCACCTATTTCTTCCAGCAAATACAGAATTGCAATATGTAACATAACTGTTTTACAATACAGCCTTCAATGTATTGAAAATTATGATGCACATAAAAGAATTATCCAACAGTAATCCTACTTCATAATTACCTTTCCTTTCACATTAGCTACTTCTTCACCCTCATGATGCCAGTATTTGGTTGATCCTTCACCATGGATATTTTGTTAGATCCAGATTTGCCCTTCTTGACAAGCGTCTGATCTTAGCCACCCTCTTTGAGTCCTGGGGGGTGTACATTCTCCATGTAAGGAATGTAAAAAGGAAATGGAAAAACAAAATGGTTATTTTTTATACTCAACATCCCTCAGCTCTTGCTTTGTTATGGTGACTTTTGTGGTTGCTTCTCCATTACAAAGAGCTTCAGTGAAACATTTTAAATATCTTAAGTACAACAAATTCTTAATAAGTAAAATTGAATTCTATTACATACATTTGAGTAAGATAGGTGTGCACTTTGTTTTCATACATTATGTAGATTTGATTTACATTCATGTGTAATACTGTTTCAGTAGATAATATTAATGATGTATTAGACAGAAATAAGTTGGGGATTGAAATAATCTTGATCTCACCAAGGCTTTGACTTAGGGACTGTAAGGTATTGTTAAAATGCAATGACTGGAATTAAAAGTACAGCACAATTGATTTCCATCATACCTTAGCAAAAGTGATCTTCTCAATGCTGTCAAACTATAAAAAGCTCTACTAATCAGAAACTTACTGGTCTATTATAATGCATTCTTGTTACATCTGTTGGGAGATTTATTTATTGGGTCCCTTTTCATGATCAAATTCTGGACCTAAGTATTTTATAGTTGCAATTGAATATGCCTCCACTTGGGTTGAATCTACCCTTCTCTTTTCAAACTACAATCCCACAGATTGCTAAATTTACTGTACATAGCATCATTTGTAGACATGAATATTGTTTTCTGATCAAGGCTTAGCTTTTCTCAGTAAAGTAACCAGAAACTATAGAAATGCTTATCTGTTTTGTCCAATATTACCAGCGCTTATCAGCCAGCTTGTATTGACTTGACTGAACCTTTTAACTAAAGTTTGCTGAATATGCTTAGGCATTTTGTTGAAGTAAGCAAAAGAATTGAGATTCTATTTTACCCTATGTTATATTTTTATGTAATTTAGTGTGTAAACCTCAACTAAATACCATTTTTGTTGAACTATGGTTGAGAACCATCCTTACCACGTCAAGTTAAATTACAAGCTAGTTCAAATGATCTTTTTGTCAAGAAAACATTACAAGATTTACAGAAAGCAAGGGAAATTGCCTCAACAACAAAAACAGCAAAAGAACAGATACAACACTAAGCATAGAGATATTTGGTTTAATGTTCATCAGTTGGTAAAAATTTTCACCCCAATTAGAAAAAAAAAAAAAAAAAAAGTAAATGTATGAAGCTTCTGATAGATATTTTGGCTTCTTTGAGATTACTCCTGTGACGTATATTGTTATAAACCACATGCACCCTATTCTAAATATTAGACTGCACATGTTTCATCAATTTACCAATATTATGTCCCATTTGGTATTTCTGACTTAATTATTTTGTATAGTATTTCATATTTTTGGAGTTTTCCCCACTACTATGTTATGCATAGCTAGCTTCATTTTACTTTGTATGTTTTCAATAAAATGTTTCAGAAGTTATACTTGCGCTGTACAACACTTCCTTACAGACAGGGGTTTTACCAGATAAATTAAAAGCAGCTTAAGTTAGACCCCTTCATAAAAATGGGGCTCAGGATGAGTTGCAAAATTTCAGGCCAGTATCGATGCTATCAGTATTCTCAAAGATTTTGGAAACACTAATGCTCAATAGAATTAGTAAATTTTTAGAGAAAAAAAATTCTGACAGATGCACAGCACAGTTTTAGGAAGAGGAAGTCTACTGAATCCACAGTTTACTACTTGGTTGAAAAAATTATCATTGCTATTGAACAAAAAGAGAAATCAATAGGTTTGTTCCTTGTATCTTGGTTAGATACCAAGGCATATAATGTGATCGAACTTAATATACTACTGAGAAAGAGGCATATGGTATAAGAGGAATAGCCAATACTTGGTTTAAATCATATGTCACAATGATCACAAGTAGTAGAAATTAGTAACTTCAATACAGAACATCTCAGTATAGAAAGATGTCAATAGGCGCAGAAGAACTTGGATATTGGGGCCACTTCTTTTCTTGCTGTACATTAATGATTTCCCGTTATGTGTCCAGGAGTCTGAAGTGGTGTTGTTTGCAGATAATACAAATCTACTATTAAAGGCAAGCAAGGAAACAGATTTGCAAGAAAAAATAAATGATAATATAGGGAAATTGGCATCCTGGTTTGAGGCAAATAGAATGTTATTAAACACACATAAAACTGTTGCTGTGAACTTTCATTTAAATCGTCATAGAAAAATGGTAAAGCCACAAATAAAGTTTGACAGTGAGATAATAAAATACCAAGATTAAACTAAATTCTTGGGGATAGTTATTAAGAAGATCTAAAATAGAGGGGGGGGGGGGGGGGGGGCATATAAATATGCTATGCAGAAAAATAAGTGTGGGATGCTACATATTGAATATACTGAAAAGGGTGACTAGTATGCAAGTGGTTAGAAGGGCATACTTCCTTAGTCATATAAGATATGGATTAAGGTTCTGGGGGGGGCTTCAACGGAATCGGAAAAAGTATTTTGGTTGCAAACGCGGGCTTTAAAAATAATGGCTGGTGAATCAAGCAGGGCATCATGCAGGGAATTATTTAAAAAATTAAAGTTCATGACTACAGCAAGTATGTACATAAATATTAAAAGCAGAAGCATTATTAACAGTGAAGTATTCTTCATATTTGAGTTTGATTTATGAGTCACTATGTTTACACTCAAACTTCACTTACTTGTTGTTGTATAATTGAAACGTTTTCAAGATCAAGTATGTACATATTAGAAGTTATCAACCATATTAGAGAAATAAGGCATCAGCTACCAAACAACAAAGAGATTATTTTTCATAGTACAAAGCAGAAATAAAATTTACATATTGCAGAACAAACCTAGCTAAAACCAGTGCTTATCACAATGGGATTCAATTGTTCAACAGATTACACCCTAATATATGAAACATAGAAAATGTGAATGTATTTAAGAAACAGCTCAAAGCATATTTAGTAGAAAATTCATTTTATTCAATTATGGAATATGTAAATGTATAGTTCTATAAAGACTGGCTAATTAACACTGTGTGTGAGTGAGCATTATTCTTAATTGTATTGTTTTACTGTAAATTGAATTTTTATTGGTATGATGTTGACGATTCCATATCATGTAAACATAATCTTAAGGATGTAATAAATGAATATGAATATTTTAATTTTGGGGATTGTAAGGTTATATTTCCCATTTTTTAGTTAATTGATGAAAATTAATCATTTCTCCATACTAGCCATATATAGGCTAAGGTTTTTGATAGATAGTCAACATGAAAAATTCAATGCCATGGCCGGGATTTGAACCACGGATCTCCTGGTTTCCGTCCAGTAGCTCTAACATTGAGCTACCATGGCCAACGTGCCAAGTACTTACGATAGTAAGTCGCCATAAATGGTGTATCTCGAATGCGAGAGCCCCTAGTGGTTTACCGGGGAAATATATGAGTCAAATGGAGAATTTAATGTCAGGATGGCACGTTGGCCATGGTAGCTCAATGGTTAGAGTGACTGGAAGGAAACCAGGAGATCTGTGGTTCAAATCCCGACCATGGCATTGAATTTTTCATGTTGACTCTATCTATTATATTTCCCATATTTACCAAGCGGATGGCTCAGACAGTTTAGTCAGTGGCCCGCATTTGGGAGGTTCAGGTTCGATTCCCATGGCTGACCTATCTGACCCCTGGGTATTTCCGGGGATTTCCCGGGTTGCCAGGCGAATGCTGGGTAGGTTGATTACATCTCCCGAATTTCCTGTCCCTCCATTTCATCTCCATTATCATTTCACATCATCTCTCATCTGGTGGTTTCTTTCAGAGTAGAAGTAGAAGCCCTATTTTATTCAAGTAGTGCAGTTGACAGGGTATTACTTAAAAATTTAAGGCATTAGTTTTAGATTATGCTATTGTAATGTTTAAATGTTTTGGTCAACAAATAATTTTATGTGCAGTAAAGGTATGATGTATTTTAAAATAGTTTGCTGTAATCATAACTGTTTTTTTTTTTTTTTGGCTAGTATGTATGATAGTACTGGATTTAGTCTTAGGCATGTAATGTGCACCTACTTTGAGTTATCATGAATTTGTGCAAAATTGTTTTTAAATGTGGCATTCCAGTTTGCCTTTTACACCACTATAGCTTCTTTTGAGATTTTGATGCTGTTTTGCTCCGTTTTTATTTTATTTCCCTTCTCTCTTTCTAGGTTGTTGCACGTGTGCATTATGCTGGTTGCTGAAATGTGTACCATGGATTAACTTGTGTGTCTTAACGTGTTTATGAGATAGTAGTAGTAGTAGTTTTATTCATCCGTTAAGTCAATACAATGACATTGGATACGTCAATACAAATATTTAGAACAATACAAACAATACAAGTATAAAAACAAAAAAACAAAAAATAAGTTGCATCAAGTGCAATTAACAAGATCTAAGCATGAACTCATAAATATATATAGTTGCATGGCTCTACAACTACACAGCATTTAAAATGCATCACAAATATATACAATTATATGGCCAGCTACAGTGTATCTAGAAATTCACTTATATCATAATATGAATCACTTAATAAAATTTCTTTCAACGATAGTTTGAAACACCTCATGGATTTTATGTTTTTCAGATTGGCCGGTAGTTTATTATACAGAGTGACTGCTGAATATCTAACTCCTTTGGAATAAAGTGTAGTTCTATGTGTTATTGTTCTTAAGTCTGTTTTACCTCTGGTGTTATGATGATGTATTTGATTATTTGTGGTGAAATTTTCAAGGTTTTGTTTTGTATAACATAGCAAACAGTATATATACAGACTGGGCAGAGTCAAGATTTTCAACTCCTTAAAGAAGTTCCTGCAGGAGTCATATTTTTTTCCTGACATTAGGCATCTAACAATCCTTTTTTGTACTTTAAAAACCAAGTGACTGTCTTTACTATCCCCCCAAAACATAATGCCATACCTCATTAGACTTTCTGCATATGCAAAATATAAGGTTCTCATGTCACTTGCATACAACTCATTTTTTATTACTCTTAATGAGAAGTAGAATTTATTTAACTTTATTACTAGATATTTTATGTGTGCTTCCCAGTCTAAATGCTGATCTATCCATACTCCCAGAAAATTTGCTTCTGTCTTATAAGAAACACATGCACCATACAACTTGATATCAGGTTTGTCAACATTTTTATTTTGTTTGTGACGAAATGATATTGCTGATGATTTGTTTGTATTAATAATCAATTTGTTTTCAGCAAACCAAGTTTCAATTTTACTGGTTATGTGTTTTGCGTTCTCATTTCCCTTTATTATAACATTTGTGTCGTCAGCAAACATAGTTACTCGAGTTGGATTTAAATAATTTGGGAAGTCGTTTATGAATATTAAAAAGAGGACGGCTCCTAGTATGGATCCCTGGGGAACTCCATATTTAATTTTTTCCATTTTTGAATAGTGATTACGTACGACATTCCACCATCTGTTTCCGATTTTTTAAATATGATTGGAACCAATCCCATACTATTCCCCTTATCCCATAATAGTACAGCTTTTGTAACAGAATTTCATGATGAATCATGTCGAATGCCTTGGTTAGATCTATTAGTAAGCCTGTACAGTTATTATCATTGTCAATAGTCCCCAATATATGATCTGTAAACTCAAAAATTGCTGATGTTGTGGATTTTCCTTTACAGAACCCATTTTGTGCAGGGTTAACTACATTATGCTTCTCCAAAAACGAACTAAATCTTACTAGCATAGCTTTTTCTACAATTTTGGATAAGGCTGGTAAAATCGATATAGGCCTGTAGTTTTCAACTTTTTCTCTATCACCTTTTTTGAAAACTGGTTTTACTTTGGCAATTTTAAGTATATCTGGAAATTGTCCGCCTTCAAAAGATTTATTAATTAAATAACTTAGTACTTTATCCAAAACACTACTGCAGTATTTGAACACTGTTATAGGTACCTGATCATGTCCTTCACTTGGTTTATTTTTTAGAGATTTCAGTGTTGTATTAATTTCTGCCTCTGTCACCGGTGTTAGAAACATACACATTCCAACTGAGTTTATGTGCTCCATATTTAAATTACAAGGCTGATTCCCAACTAATCTCTCCACCATCTCGCTATAGTAAGTTTGAAATACGTTGGCTATTACTTGAGGATCTTCAGGCAGTGAACCATTTGGTAATCTAATAGATATGTTCTTAATCCCATTACTTTGCTTTAAATGCTTTTTAGTTATACTCCACATGGCTTTTTGTTTATTCTCAGCATTATTGATAAATTCACTATTATACTGCTTTTTTGCTTGTATTAAAACTTTATTATATATCTCTTTATATTTCTTAAAGTATTGTTCTAAGCCCGGATCAGTACCCCTTTTCCTTAAAGAATTCAAAAATCTTAACCTTGTCCCAGATTTCAAAATACCCTTTGTTACCCAGTTCTTTTTATGTTCCCCTAGCTTTCGCAGTTTCATTGGCATTACTATATCCATGTGGTATTTCAATCTATTTATGAATGATTCATACATAACATTGATATCATTTGTTGCATATATAGGGCTCCAATCTTCTGTTTCAAGTCTGGCCTTTAGATCTGCTAAGCTATGCTTATTTATATTTCTACTATATTGTTTTAACAAAGGCTGTTTAGTGTTTCTGTTTATGGTAGTATAATCATTTAAGGTAGCTGATAATGCATAGTGATCAGAAAAACCTGTATCAATAACTTGTATGACAGTATTAGTAAAATCATTGGGTATTAAAATCTGGTCTAAAATTGTGGCTGAATGTATTGTTACTCTAACAATATATATATATATATATATACTCTAACAATATATTTTGCTTTAAGGAGGTGCTGTTATGCAGCCTTGAATGCAGCTGTACTGGTGTATGTGAAATTCTGGCAGGATAACTGATGTGTTTCAGCTAAATGAGAATATATTTTACGGCTTGTAGGAGTTGCTGTTATGTACCCATCACAGTGTTAGCAGATGGATTTTCTGCAATTGATTTACCCAGCAAGATTTTTGCGCCAAAGCATCTGATAGGTGATTATGACTAAATAATTATTAAATTTTAGATGAGTCGTATTTCTTACACATCTGCTTCACTTTCGTTTTCAAATGTGAACGATCTTACCTCCATGTTGTCCGGTTTTTAAAGTTGGTTGGATCTAAGTTAAAGTTGGTGTTTAAGAAATACGACTCATCTAAAATTTAATAATTTTTCGCTTCACTGTGGTGTTCCAATACAGTTAAATCTCGATATATGACTAAATAAGTTCTCCAGATTTCAGAAATGTCACTGGTTTTCCTCTATCATGTCTAGTTTTCACACTAATCGTAATTTACTGTCTTAAAATGCGTCACTGCTACTCCATGTTTTGCAAGGAATCGACTGTTAGTGTTGCTATGCTTTGCTCTGTTGTTCTTGCACATACTTTCTGATCCAACACTATTCCATTGAACTCTCCTATATCAGTCTATTTTTAGAATTGTTACCTATGAAATACACTGCTGAAATACAAAGTTTTTGTAGATTGTGGTAGTGGCAAAATTAATCCTGCCTAGTCCAGTGACAATCATCTACGTCGTGAGTATGGTGAACATCTGACCTGTTATTTTTATAGATAGAGTCAACATGAAAAATTCTCTAACCCATGTATTAGAGCGACTGGACGGAAACCAGGAGATCCATGGTTCAAATCCCGGCCATGGCATTGTATTTTTCATGTTGACTATCTATCAAACACCTTAACCTATATACGGCTAGTATGAAGAAATTATTAATTTCCATCAATTAACTGTTATTTTTATTTTGTTCTGCTGTGAAAATACTGTGTGTGTGTCAGGAATTAGAAGATGTGTCTATATCTACCTGGCCCAAGAGGCAAGTGTTGACATCAGGGGTAAAAAAAAATTACAAATGATGCCTTAGTTGACCCACAGAAAGATATTTTGCCACCGGTACACATCAAACTGGGAATCAAGTGAAGCAGTTTGTTAAGACTTGGACAAAAGCAGCCCCTGTTTTCAGTATATTGCAAGCAAGTTTCCATATTATCACATACAAAGTCAAGGAAGGCAATTTATATGGGCCACAAATTAGAAAGCTCTGAAAGACCCAAATTTTGAACAGACGATGAATACCGTGGAACATGCTGCTTAGATTTCAATAAGAGAAGTCATGACGAAATTCCTAAGAAGGAGTGAACAGTAAAAAAAGTAGTGAAAATGATGTTGGATCACATGAAGGAGTTGGGGTATAGAATGAGCCTCAAACTGCACTTCCGTTAATCTCACCTCAATCATTATCCCGAAAAATCTTAAAGCTGTTAGTGAAGAGATGAGAGATAGTTCTCACCAAGACATCAAGGAGCCAGAAATAAAATACCAGGGGAGGTGGGATGTACCAATGATGATCGACTACTGTTGGTGTTTGAAAAGAAATGGTAAACATGCAGCAGACAGACGCTGGGCAGCCAAGCTATTATTTAGAGGAGACATGTAGGACTGCACTAAAGGTGATTGTAATTTTTTCCTGTAATAACATCTTCTGGTGTTGTTTCATGTATATATTGCCTTCTTTGTGAATTCTTTGGTCACATTTAATTGCTAGAGCACAGAAATCACGAACTTGTGCACTTCAGCAATGTGCAATCCAAGAGATTCTGGTTCGACCCTAGATACTGGCACTTATATAGATGAAACTTGTGTTAATTTGGCCTCCTCTTACAAAAATAATAGAATAGACATGTTGTGGACTGTTTACAAAATATCACTATATTTTCTCTGTAATATTTTCAAACATTGTGGCATAGTGGACTAAAGCGTCCTGCTTTGATTCCCTACCACGGTGCCTGGGTTCGATCCCACCCCTGGAGGGTGCAGATTTTAAGTGCCAGGTATAGGACCATTGCCCACTCAGCATCGTGAGGAAATTGAGGAGCTATGATAGGTAGCAAACCCTGGTCTAGAAAGCCAACTTTCCAGCTGGGGGTGCCGAGATGCTGACCACATCTACCCATATTGGTGGATGATCGCCCACCTCTACCTTGCATATGTGGGCGTGAGGCCTGTAGGCCATGGCCCAGTAGGAGCTGTTGCGCCATGGGTTAACAGGTTTATTTCCAAACTTATCTAAATTTGTTCAGTACTTTTTATTCCTATATCTCTTATTTTGGAAGACCTATTGCAAGAAAATCTGACGTAATAATTATGTAGAAATGAATAATGGATTCATGTTCAGCAACCCAAAATTAGTTAAGATCACTTCACATCCCTTGCTGCAAGAAAAAGGTTTCAAAATGCTGGGTAGTGTATTCATTGTTGGTTGAGTGTGTTGTAACAATTGTGTATGTTTTTACAGATGTTTTCATTTGTAGCATTACACTGAACGAGGTTGACGATAGTTGTGCAAACATAGCATTTATTAACACTAAATGTATCTTCTGGCATTAGAAGCCATGGTCTGCTGGAGTTTTGATGTCCAGACGTTTCATCCAAATCTGCGGTGGACATCATCGATGGCGTGGTCTAAGTCTCCATGGCTTCTAAGTCTGGAAGAAACTTGTAGCATTAATTCTGACTCCGGCCATGAAAGCTTCCGAATACACATGAACATTTATTTTTTGGGTTGCTGATAATTTTTTATATTTTTTATTTTTCATGTTAATGCAAGTTAACTAAAGATACCTCACATGTACTTAATTCTTCACTATATTTATTTTGCTATTATTTTAAGTTAAGTAAATCTTTACTAGATCATTGTTAATGTCAAGTTGGATATCTTCCTTTATATGAGAAGTGATGCTATTATTTGAAAGATTATTTCTTGTAGATTTTCAAGTTCAATTGCATGGTTTTATTATAGTTAATGTGATTACTAATCCTTCGAGTATTTCTTGGTTTTCATATATGTTAATTTTCCATTTGTAAATTTATAAAGATGAGCTGATTAGAAACACTAAACATCATTAACTAAAAAAGTAACCTGAATATGTAAGATTTGAAGTTTTCAAGGCTTCAGGGGTGATCAGCCATAAAGCCTTGATTAATAACCCGAACATGTTTTGAGAACTAAAGACTTGTCCCCATCCAACTGAATGTTACAAGGGAACTATCACTGTACCCACACTGTTACGCGCTTGAAAATTTGATGGTATAATGCCTGCTGTATATAAACTATGTGCACCGAAATTCTGCTGCAGAGCAGAATTGCAACGCCCAAAACTGAAGTCTGCAAAGTGCCACATGCGACCACTTGCAATTAGCTGTGGGACATTCCTTGTCAGCTGTGACTGGTGTGGGGGACAGCTCTCATTAAATGTCATGTATAGACTGCTGCTCACCAGGGGTAAACAATCCCATCTATACAATGCTGTGCCTACATGTTCCTATGTATTTCAGGGACTTTCAGCTAAACTCTGCACCCGATTTTTGGCACACAGGGCACACATAGAGCAGAGATGATGCCATCAAACTCTCAAGTGCATACAAGGGAGAGCAGTAGTGATAGTTCCCTTGTTAGTGCTGTTGACTGTCAGCAAGAATCAGTTGGACATATGCTCATAGTGATTAGATAGTGATGTTTAGTGTTTCTAATCCAACCCATCTTTATAAATTATCAATACATCACTGTTTGTAATACTTCTTGTTGGTGAGCATGGTCATTTGCTTTGATGGTATGTTATGTTTGGGAAAGAATAGTAATATTCATATTAGCCATTACATTTACAAAATGAGTGAAATATTTTCTATACAGTTCAATGAATACAACATTAAATATATGGCAGTTTGTTTTTAAGGGGTATCAAGTTTCAAAGTAAATTAATCATAATAATCATAATCCTTTATTCACCATTAAGCTTACATGAAGTGCATAGGAAATACAGAGCACAGGGTAAACGTTTGGAACTCAGATGTCAGTTTTATATTAATAAAAGAAAAATTACTTAGACTTTTGTAGATTGTGATTGTTTTCCCTCTTTGACTCTGAATTAAAGTATTGTATTTTGTATATTAAAGAGTACCCCAACATGCATGTAAAGTTTGCACTAGTTTTAAACTCTGTGGCCACATAGTTTTATTGTTCAATGCAGTATGTCCCTTTTTTAATTCAATTTTGTTATACTGAGCTCAGTTCAAAATTTTTGCATGTGAAAGATAGTATGAAATAAATGGTACACAGGTAGTTTATGAGTTAATTCATTATTTTGTTTTTCACATTTTTGTGACAAATGTATTGTATTCCTGAAGGCTTACTGTATAATGAATATCTTTAGTCTCCAATACTATGATATAACCTGTCTTTGCAGCTTTGAGAGCTCCAGCTTGTTGGTGATAGTAAATTCACCAAACTGTGAATATATATGCCTACAGCATAATCAAGCCCCTCTTGTAGCCAGTGTTACTAGTTCTCAAGTAGAACTGAGCCAGGCATCATTCTTCATGTAATGTCACTTAACTCAAAACTTTATTGCCCAAAGGTGGACTGGAATATGCTATGGAGAAGATTTGGCATGGAGGTCCAAACTTGATGTACTGTACCTGTGCCCTCAAGTGGGACACCCCCAAGAGGAAGGATGAGGCAAAAGGAGACAGAGGGGGGGGGGGCATCCCATGGAGTCATGGTAGTGCAGCAGGCAGGTTCCCTAAACTTTACCAGTTGGAAACTGCCTGGCAGACCAGTACAACCAGAATCCCACCCTACTGTGGTCTGCATACAGCCCACCAGACTGGATTCGGAAACCAGAGACCATTCTACCGGAGAAGGAAGTTTCACCAAAATATCATCCTGCCATGCTACGTTGAGACACCCACCGACACTTCTACCTTGAAAGAGACTACCAGTTTAGAGAAGATGTGAAATGATAATGCAGATAAAATGAAGGGACAGGAAATTGTGGGGATGTAATTAACCTAGGTACCCAGCTTTTGCTTGGCGACCCAGGAAAACCCCTGAAAAATCCATGGTCAGGTAGATCGGCCACAGGAATCGAACCCAGACCTCCCGAATGCGGGCCACAGATGAAATTGCCTGAGCAATCCCACTCGGTTGCCTGAAGGTGAGTGGGTGAGTGAGTGAATTCTTCATTCTTGGGGTTGTGCTAATGTCAGAATTTTTCAAACATTGAGAATTGAGTATTACAATGCTAGGGATTCCATTAGTGACTGCTTTTGTGTTACCTTTATGCATTATATTATCAATTCTAAAAGACTTTTATTTTTTTGTGAGCAATCCACAGATTAATAATTATCTATCAGTTGCTTTATATTATATTTGGAAAGCCTCTTTTTTTGTCTACTTATAAGTTGTGCACTTTTTGAACAAAACCAAAATAAAGATGTATTTATTTTTTTGGCAAGGACATTGATTTTGGTAGTTCGGGGAGATGTGGTGTTTGTGAGGTTTGCATTAGCATAATTTAGCAGTTTTGAACATTTGTACTAATGACGTAATAGGAGGGGACATAAATAGAAACTAATAAAACTAAAAACCTGGGTCTTAGGTACTTATGAATTGTAAGACGCCATAGGGGTGTGTGATTTTGAATATGAAACTTCCTTATGATTTACTGGCAAAATGCAAATCAGTTAGAGAATTTAATGTGGTACCAGCACATTGCCATGGTAACCCAATGGTAGAGCAGCTGAGTGTAGAGCGGAGGATCCATGACTCATTTCCTGGCTATAGCAATGAATTTTTTAATTTTGTTTCATTCTTTCAAAGGTTTGTCTACACATGGTTTGTTTGTGTTAGATCATTGATAATTGATTGCCCTTATTAATTAGCAACATTTATTTCTTCATGTCATATTGGCTGTTAAACACAAAGATACAGCATAAAGAAATTAAATTAGAAGATTATAACATCAAGATGGTAAATAGTTTCATACATAAAGCATCAACAGTCTAACACTCTGTGAAAGAAGACATTAATCGACTACTTCAAGCAAATAAAAACTATTTTATAAGGCTAGATTTAATTCATAGAGATAATACATCCATTTTAATAATGTTTTATAATTTTAAAATGAACATTTATTTCAAGAAAAAAAGTAAAATATCTGGACACCTTTGAAAGGAAAGCCTTACAAATAGTTTATATGCTGAAGAAAGAAAATGGAAAAAGAGATATAATAATGAGGTATACATTGTTTAAGGACATTAGTCCTACTGTGCTCAGATTAAGACTCCAATATCATGACAATGGATACAAAAAAAGATTTAGGAAGCATAATTATGGAAAAAAGAAGCAGAAGTCTGAGGCAAGGTTAGGAAAATTCAATGGATGCAGCAAAGAGCTTTTGGGAATAGAAAGTTGATAAAAAGGGTAGGACTTAATGGGGGAGTGAAGACTGAAAACTGAAGAGGTAGAAGATCATTGGGATTATTGTGTCAAGAAAAACCTGGATAGAGTAATTAAAATGCATAAAGGGTAGGTTGTAGACAGTGGAATCTAATTATATGCTATTTACTAAGTTTCACAGTAATCGGTTCAATCTTTCTTGTATTTGCTATGAATGCATTATGGGTTCAATACTCTATCATTATGAAGAGAAATTCATACTCACATTAAAGAATATGTTTGGTAAAGCCTCTGGATTTCTGTAAACTAGTAATTTCATTTTTCGGCAACTGCAAGCGATTGTAAAATACTCCTTGAACACAGAGAGACAAAAGATGAGAGTGAAAAATATAATATAAGCTTTTTCATATTTATCTTTTATGTACCTGGTAATGGTATTTCAATAGTTTATATGGTTATGCCATAATCATAAAGTAGTACACATGGTAGGGGTAGAACAAATGTAATACCTTACTCTTGATGTGTTTGATGCTGGGGTTGTGTTGATTCATATGATGAATATCCCTGAATGAGAAATAGATCCTTGTCAAGAGCAACAGGCTTAGCTCTTTTTCATTTCTGTATACATTAAAAAGGAAATAAAATAGCCTGTAGCATTTTCACACAGCTTGTACATTTTTATTCCAAACCATGCTGTCTTTGAGGGATTGAACTGCACACAGCTATACCAACTCCTAAACCTGAGACTTCCAAACACACCCTCATCTCTGCAATTTAAAATTTAAAATTGGGATGTATTAACAACCCAGAAAATATATAACATCCAAAACCTCACAAAAATGATGAAACGATAAGAAAATAAAAATTATTATCTTTTCGTCCATTTAATTTTTACTTGAAAATCTATATTAACATGCTGTACAATAAAAATGCTATTGTAAAACTCACCGATTTGCAATTTAAAATTTAAAATTGGGATGTATTAACAACCCAGAAAATATATAACATCCAAAACCTCACAAAAATGATGAAACGATAAGAAAATAAAAATTATTATCTTTTCGTCCATTTAATTTTTACTTGAAAATCTATATTAACATGCTGTACAATAAAAATACTATTGTAAAACTCACCGATTTTGTGGACTGGAACTGCTGCCCCATATATATGCTTAGGCTTTCACGGCTGGTGTTGATCCAATAGAAATGTAGTTTCCAGACTTGCGGACTATATTTCAATCTATGAATTTGTCATACGAGATTTCTTCTGTAACTACAGTGGGCTCTTCAGAGAAGGTGGCACCTGGGTGGTCACTCTTGATGTAAACCAGTCAGGAGTCACCTTTTCTGAAGATGCCTAATGGAGTTATGGAAAACATCAGGTGATAATTTGACTGGACGAAGGCCTACAAGACCAGAAACTATGTTCTATTAATTCTTCTCATTAGAGTATATAATAGCAATCATTTTAAGGTTTGAAAAATGAAATGATTCTCTGATGCAGTTAAGAACTGATTTGTATTAAGAAAAACAATGTTTGCCTACAACAGATGTCATAGGCACATATTTAAAATTTGCTATTTCTTTCAGCGACAGTGATTCTACAATGTTGAACAATTTTTTGTTTTACCAGACAAGATATTAGCAATATCAATCTCAGAAACTATTTGTAGTTGGTTTATTAATACTCGTCACTTACTTGTTTATAAGACGAGTATTAATAAACCAGCTAAAAATAGTTTCTGTGATTAATTTTGACGTCACTGTTACTAAATTCCTCCAAATACATATTAGCAATATGCTATAATATATGTAACCCTGGATTGTTTTGAAGTATGAGGTTAAACTTTTCGACGTTTCACGTTTGCCGTTTCACTTTGTGCAGATTTAGGTTCTAGTATGAGATTTTCATTACACTTATATTGAACAGTGGCAAGTCACCCCCTTGGTAGCGTGGGGGGTGCTTCACATTTAAGAGGTTCCAAGTTCAAATCTCGATCAGGGTAAGTTATCTGTGTAAGGTTTTACCAGGGTTTTCCTCTTTCCTGAAAGATGAATATCAGGGAACTCTAACCTCAATGAATCCTGGGCTAATTTGAGCATCATTTCACCCATTTCATTCATCATTCAATATGCCTTACATTGAAGGACATTCGTTTAAAAAATAAAGTGGTACATCATTTCATTCGAGTGCTGTGATGGCTGCAGAAATGCAGGTAAAATGGGACAATGTAATTTCAGAAACTATTTGTAGTTGGTTTATTAATACTCGTCACTTGTTTATATTTATGAGAGACTAGTTTCAAAGACATTCGCCTCCATTTTTCAATCTTTTTCCAACTGGCATCTGTTGTTGTCTGCTCTCTCTCTCTCTCTGGTGGTGGAACTATGAACTTCTTTGTCAAATTATCTGCTGGTGGGATTTCAAAGTTCATTACGCGATCCTTATTTTTCCATATGAATATGTTCTCCCATGTTGTCAATTTATTTTGGTTTATCACTCCTTTTAATAATTTTGGATTTGGATCAATGTCATGGTTTTCATTCCAAAAGTGAAATGCTACTGCTGACTTATCTTCTTGTTTCAATCTGATGTTTCTAAAGTGCTCTTTGACTCTGGTTTTTAGATTTCTTTTAGTTTGACCTATGTAGCATTTTTCACAATTCCTACAACTTATGTGATATATTCCGGATCTGTTAACTGATGGGATTTCATCTTTGGTTTTGAATTTAGCAATTTTAAAATTGAGTGTCTATTGGTAGGTGCCAAGGTGATATTTTGTTCCTTGAAGATCTTTTTAAATTTATTAAATGTTTTTGGGTGATATGTGAATGAACTGAATATGCTGTTGCTTTCTTTTTCTTTTGTAAATGTGGTTGCTTCCTTAATGGTTTTCTTTAGTTTAGCTTTTCTAATTTTCTTCAACACCAAACTTTTGTTATATCCATTTTCTTCTGCTATGTGTAGTATTGTTTTTTGTTCTTTGAAATATTCTTCTTTTTCCATGGGTATGTTGACTAGTCTGTGTGTAAGGCTGTTTATTATTGCATGTTTATGTGTAATTGGGTTGTGGCTATTATTTTTTATGTAATTTTCTGAATGTGTTGGTTTCCTGTATATTCCAAATTTTATTTTTGTGTCATTCCTGATGATGTTTAGATCCAAGAAAGAGAGTTGTCCATTGGTATAGTGAATTTTATATTCCTTTCTTGCAGATTGAGTAATTTTAATGCATCTTCTAAATGTTTAATCGGTACAATTGCAAAGATGTCGTCAACATATCTATACCAAACTTTGAAGATCAATGGGAAGGACTTTTTGATTTGTGTTTCAAATGCACTCATAAATAAGTTAGCCAAAAAAGGTGAAAGTGGATTGCCCATTGATAACCCTGATTTCTGCTTGTAGTGTTTTCCATTAAAGCTGAAGAAGTTTTGTTCAATGCATATTTTGGTTAGAGAAATGTATTCTTCTGCTTCTATTGCTTCCATTTCTATTGGCACCTACCAATAGACACTCAATTTTAAAATTGCTAAATTCAAAAACAAAAGATGAAATCTCATCAGTTAACAGATCCGGAATATATCACATAAGTTGTAGGAATTGTGAAAAATGCTACATAGGTCAAACTAAAAGAAATCTAAAAACCAGAGTCAAAGAGCACTTAAAAAACATTGGATTGAAACAAGAAGATAAGTCAGCAGTAGCATTTCACTTTTGGAATGAAAACCATGACATTGATCCAAATCCAAAATTATTAAAAGGGGTGATAAACCAAAATAAATTGACAACATGGGAGAACATATTCATATGGAAAAATAAGGATTGCGTAATGAACTTTGAAATCCCACCAGTAGATAATTTGACAAAGAAGTTCATAGTTCCACCACCAGAGAGAGAGAGCAGACAACAACAGATGCCAGTTGCAAAGAGATTGAAAATGGAGGCGAATGTCTTTGAAACTAGTCTCTCATAAATATAAACAAGTGACGAGTATTAATAAACCAACTACAAATAGTTTCTGAGATTAATTTTGACGTCACTGTTACTAAATTCCTCCAAACACATATATGTGACAATGTACTTTAATTTCTCCTTTATTCTATCCCTACATGTAGCACTTTTTGCTTTAACAATGCTTTCTTTTCTTTTTCTTTAGTTCTTGTAGTATATTCTCAATAATATGAAAATTATTACAATAATGTATGGCAGCCTGTAACTGAATACCCTATCTCGTAATAATTGGTTTAGGAGAAAGTAGAATTTCCACTGCCAACTGCTTAAACAAATTTATTCTACCCTAAGATTACCAGTAGGAAAATTTAAGCATACTGTTGCACTCAGATAGTATACTGCATGCACCAAGCATTTCCCATGCATAATTTTATTATACAAAAGTTTTATTCCCTACCTGCCTTAACTATATAGGAGACAGCACCTGATAAGAACTGCATTTTCATGTATATTCTTTCTGATCACAATAACATTGCATTATTGAACACTTTCACAATAGTGGAATGATTTGTTGCTATTTCTTCCTAGAACTAGGGAAAGCAACATAAGTTCAGAAGCACGATGCAGGTAAGTTGAAAGCCTTTTAGGGATAAAAGAGGGGAGACAAAGTATTCGAGAATTGGATAACGTAGGAGAAATCCAACAATTAGACAGTAGGATAACAATAGAGGAATTAAGGGAACAAGTAAAAAGATTAAAAAGGAATAAAGCATGTGGTATAGATGGGATTCCAGGGGAGTTTTGGAAGGCATGAACTAGAAACGAAAATAGATTTAAGTTTGCTAGTGAGAATTCTAAATAAAGTATTTGAAGATGGTAAGGTTCCAAGTAGTTGGAGAAAAGCAATGGTTGTGCCAATATTTAAGAATAAAGGGGAGGTAGATAATCCTGCACATTATAGAGGAATCAGCTTATTATCTGTGTTAGGTAAGATATATACTGGAGTTTTGGCAGAGAGAGTACAAAAGTCGGCAGATGAGAGCAAGCTATCAGATTTCCAAGCAGGCTTTAGACAAGACAGGAGAACAGTGGATAATATCTTTGTGATAAGCACGTTGATAAGTAAACATTTAGCAGATAAGAGGGGAAGGGTATATATGTTTTTTATTGACTTTGAAAAGGCCTTTGATACAATAAATTGCGAAGCACTATGGTACAAATTGAGTAAAAAAGGAATGAGTAGCAGAGTTATTCAGAGGTTACAAAGTATATATTCAGACAATGAGTTTTGTATAAAGATGGCAAATAATAAAGTAACAAGATTCATTCAGAATAATATAGGACTGAGGCAAGGCTGTAAGTTGAGCCCCATACTGTTTAATCTGTTTATAGATGATATTTTATATGCAATTAGAATGGAAAATAAGCATGTGCCAATAATTAATAACAGGGAAATACCTGGGTTGCTATTTGCAGATAATTTAGTAGCAGGAGCTATTTCCAAAGTGGGAATAGATAGAGCAGTTGGAACAATAGATAAATTTTGTAAGGAATGGAGCCTTAGAATTAATGTAAACAAAACCAAAATTATGGTATTTAAGAAAGGCAACAAGTTAAGAAAACAGAAGAAATGGTACTGCCAAGGAAGAGAAATTGAGGTGGTCAATACATTTAATTATCTAGGAGTACAATTAAGCAGTAAGGGGGCTTGGAAAGAGCAGAAGAGAATGGCAATGGCAAAAGGTAAAATTGCATTAAAAGCTATTAACGCATGCCTAGATAAATTACCAGGAATGCAAATAAAACAGCTGGAGAGAATTTACACAGCCGTAGTAGAAGCAAATATGCTCTATGGTGTAGAGAAATGGGGTTTGGAGGAGGGGAGTGCAAATATAAATGTGATACATAGAAACTTTTGTAAATAGGTTTTGGGCTTACCATGAGCTTCACCAAATGGAGTGGCGCAAGCAGAATTGGGAATTCTGGGAACTAGAGGGATAATGGTGGAAAGGGTGTTAAAATATTGGGTGAGAATTAGGAGTTCGGATGAGCAGAATATTCTGTGTCAATGCTTGATAGTACAGGAAAGACTACATCAGAAAGATTCATGGCTAAATAAGATAAAGGAAATGATGTTAAAAATAGGGTTGGATGTCATGTGGGAAAACAGGGAATTATTGCAAAGTGGATTTTGGAAAGAATTTAGGTTAAGAACGGAAGATATTGAAAGGCAAGAAATGTTAGGAAGCTTCAACTTGCAAAGCTCACTGGAAATTTATAGAGATGAAAGTGATGTGGAACAGGGAAAAATACATTGATATTTGTGATAAAGCAGCAAGAGAAGGCTTTGCATGGGCCAGAAGAGGGGTGGTAAAACTGAAGGGTTTGGGAAGAGGGAGGAGAAATCCTATTGTGTCACCAAAGGGATAAAGAATGACATTTGCTTTTAGAATGTGAAGAAACTAGGTTGCTTAGGGAGAAGATAGGTAAAAGAGAATGGGCAAGGCTACCGAAAGAAATTCAAGCAATGAAGTTAATGTGTAAAAACTAGGAAAAATTTAATTGAAACCGGGAACTTTTTGGGCAAAGTAAGAGCCAAATGGTTGAGGAAGATAAATATGATGAAAATGAAGATGAAGTATTTTAGATAAGTTGCCAATAGGGATCCATTAGCTCAACAGCCTCAGAGTTTGAGTCTATTGGGCCCAAGGGTAACCAGCAACTCAGCGTAGTAATAAGTATGTAAATGTATAATAATTTGTCATTGAAATGGAAATAAAGGTTACTTACTTGCTATTTCTTCCACCATTTCAAGATAATTTTTTGAAAGTTCATTTTTTACAGAGAGTAACAAAAATTATATCACATACAGATCATTTACATACATCAGAGTTTCATCCAAAGCAACCCAGATTAGAATATCTTTAATAGAATCATAAATTTCCTGTACTGTTCTTTCACAAATTGAAAGAACATTGAAGGAACATAATGTTTACAAAGAGTACACTCATGTATTTGTTTTGTGTATGTTTCTAAGAACGCATGTAATTTACGATGTTCTAATTTATATAGCATAATATCGATCAGCACTAATGAAAGTCTCACATAGGTTCTTATTAAAGCCTGAAAGTAGGGCAAATTGCGTCATTTGGGATATTTAATTTAGCATAAACTGTTTAGAACTTTGCTATGGCGGAAAATTTCTTAAATGTTTTGCTGTTTTCAAATGTATCACTTGAACACAAGTGTCTGCACGTATACCTCTTTAACGTGCAATGCAAAATAGCATGAGCCCATCCGTAGCGAACACAACTTCACACGCACACACACACTGAATTGAGTAGATAACTGTAATTTCACTAGTGGCATTTTTCTACAAGAGAACACTGAAGTTTAATTTCAGTTTATGTACAGATACCAAAGCATAACATCTAGCCATTCAACATTCCCAATCAAAATTGAACTGGAATACAGAGTGGCTGAATTAAAGCTTAAAAGCTTTCTGTCACAGTGATGAAACATAACCTCAGGATGTGTACTGATATGTAAAATATACAAACAATGTGTATGCATGAATGGTAATCTTAATATTCTTAGGTACTAAAACCCATGTATCTTTGCAAGCATATAGATCTGTTACGGCCATGGCATTTATGTTTGTTGAGATTGTCAGTTATTCAGGATAGGACTGTTTGTTACTGTTAGCTTATAATATCCAACAAATTATTTGTAGCTGCTTGTTATTTTTACAAAGGTTAGTATTTAAATTGCATATTTTAAATATTTTCCTGTGAAAATCAAACATTTGTAAAAATATGTATGACTGCGACTAAACTCTTTAAATATAATGTGAATATAAATATATCCAAAATAAGCAAAGACATGCAATATAAAATTTATATTTTCAGACTTGGAAGATATTATTTCCCACCCATATTACAAATGCATATGTTTTAATCAAAAAGAGAAAAGTTGTTATAACAACTAATCTAGTCCTACTCATTCTTCAAATTCTCCTTGATCAGTCATCTTTGCTTATTGTATGTAATTATGTTTATAGTGCACATATAATTGCAATGATGTAATATGTCTTGTTCAAAGTTACCAATCAAAAAGCACAAAAAAATCACTGAAAAACTGAAGCAAATAAATATCAAATACCATCTGTGGGATAACAGGAAAAGTATGTGAAATCAGAAAACGAAACAGTTCAGTGATCTTGCCATGCATCCATTAACATGGACCTGATTTTTTTTGTATGTTTGTACTTTATGTGCCTAAGTTGTTCCTTGAAACGGATTTCATGTTCCTTTCAGTTGTTCCTATGTATTTTTCACAATCTTTACAGATAATTTTGCAAATTCCTGGTTCCTTTGAAGGATGTGTTACCTTGGATCTTTTGATTTAATAGGTTTCTTATACTATTTTGTGGTGCTTAAGACTACATTCTTTTACCATATAGTGTTAGCCCTACAAAACAAACATAGGGAATAGGTACGAAAGTGCAGCAGATGTGTAATAAATACGACTCATCTAAAAATTAATAATGTTTCACTTCACTGTGGTGTTCCAATACAGTTAAATCTCGATAGGTAATAGGTTGTGAAGACCTCTATATTTAAAAGGAATTTTCAATAATGTTGTATAAGAGGTAAACTATAACAAAATGGACAAAACCATATGCACAAAAAATGTATATCTGTTTTAAAACACACAATTTATTTAAATATTTTTTTTATGGAAAGGTAGAGTTAGACTGTAGAATTCAATGCCATAGCTGGATGTGAACCACAGATCTCCCAGTCTCCATCTGGTTGCTCTTCACTATTGAGCTACCATAGCAACATGCCAGCATGACATTAAATTCAACTGACTCGCATTTCTCCTAGTAAACCACTAGGCGTTCTCATACACATATAAGACAACTCCCTTAGTTGTGACTTACAACAAGTAAGTACTCTTATCATGGGCTTCATAGTTCAGTCTACCATTAGGTCAATTATTAATTGTTCTTTCACACTACCACTGAGTAGGGCAAAGTTTGGAAAGGTAGAGTCAGACTGAAAAATTCAATGCCACAGTTGAGATTTCAACCATGGATCTAATGGTCTCTGGTTGCTCTTAACCACTGAGCTACTACAACAATGTTGGCATTAACCCTTTCACCGATATGGACGTTATATGATGTCCAAGTAAAATCCTGTAAACCGATATAGATGTGTATAGACATCCTGTGCTTACATGCATTTATTTAATGCTTATTTAACACCAATTATTTTAATCTATTTTACAAAAATTTAAGTTAAACATGCCCTTAAAGTATTAATTTTTAGATGAGTCGTTTTATACAGTTAAATCTCGATATGCCCTTAAAGGTTTCTTTTTGAATGGTACATCTCAGAACCTGGATAAATACACAAGGACATATCTTCAGATTCACAGCAAATAATACTGGTTTCCTTGAGAACTTCTTTTTCACAACACAGAGGACATTTTCAAAATAGTCATAAGTTTTTTGGCTGTGGGTGGTGTCCTTTTAGGGAAGTGTTTTCTCTCAAGTATGAGGAGTGCTGTAGTGATGGATTTCTTATCCCCAGTCTGAAGAGGCCTCTGAATGTTATAATACTCAATTAAGCTTACAAACTTTTGATACATATAAGTCCAAGTAGGTCATTGTCTTGCATGAATTTAGAGCTCTGCAAATTACTAAACAATTGTGTATGGTTACATCCTGTGGCATAAAAACACTGTTGTTTTACAATTTAACTGTTTTTTGTAAAGAGGGATAGCTTGTAATAACTGATCCACATCACCCATGTTTGACCCGTTATTTTCCCCAAAAATGGAGCAGCTAACATGCCATCTGTAGACCAGTACACATTTAATCTAGGTTTACAAATAACATGCACACTGCCCACTTCTGAACTCTCCTCTTGGGCCCTAAAGTGCCTTTGGAGGTCACAGCTTCCTTATCCCACTCACATATACATTTGTTTCCATATAAATGAGACACTAAATCAGCAGTTTAAAAAAAAAAAAGTGAAAATGTCAGTTGGTTGGATGTCAGAATTTAGCTGTGCACAGCTGTAACCATATGTGTATTCGAGTTATTTTGACCACTGCACAACCTGAAGGAAATGAGTCATTCTCGTCCTCACTGCTACCTATATCAACAAATCGCCATCAATATCCAAATCAAGTCAAACAGTAAAAGGTTCTCCAAATTGTCTCAAGTGATATCAGAAGCCCGTACACATCCTACATAAGCTAATTTATTTGCTACATTACTAGGATAAGCCATGGTTAACATATTTCAAATGTGCTATTCATTTAACTCTCAATTGCTTTGAAGAAATCACTCTGAACACCAAGTGAGTATAAATAACAAATACTGAGTGAATAGCTGCATAAGGCTACCATAAGGCTTAGTTGTGAAATACTTTAATAAGAGGTAAGCACAAATGCTGACAGAGAACATGAACTCTGTTTCCAGCATGTGTGTGAGACACAACATATACAAAGATTATCGCTTGATAACCTAAACTAAAACCTTGAACCGGAAAAGTTGCTTATGCATCTATACATGTACATATCATTCATATGCACACAAAACAAAATTACTCAATATTAGATGCGCTCGACACAAAGAATGTCTTGTTACAATGAAACAAAGTAGTGAAATGTCAACAATTTATTAATATACTCTCTACTTTATTGATACTGTAGATACATACTTCCTTTAGTTTTAAACAAGTTTTGGTTTTGCTAAAATAACTTAATAAATATGGAAGATACCAAAGTGTATTTAAGAAGCATTTTTACAGCTTTTAACAATTTAAATGTCTTGTTCTGTTTATTGGATATCCGTTCCCGGCCCATGCAGGGTTTAAATGGCCATCACTGAAGCGGTTAAGGTAGTTGTCTCATATGTATATGAGAACAAGTGGTTTACCAGGAAAAATGTGAGTCAGTTGGAGAATTTAATGTTGTGCTAGACATTGCCATGGTAGCTCAGTATAAAGAGCAACTGGACGGAGACTGGGAGATCCATAGCTCAAATTCCCGGCTATGGCATTGATTTTTCAGTCTGCTCTACTTTTCCAAACTATGCCTAAACATGACTAGTGTAAAAGAAGAATTAATTTCCATCTTTTTTTATGATTCAGCTATTCCCAAGATGTCCATTAAAATTGGTTTGAATTTTTCAATGGTCATTTTTTAAAAGTACTATCATTATGCAGTTTTTTTTTCCATATCATGGAAAGATATACTGGCATTTTAAAAGTACTATCATTATGCAGGTTTTTTTTTTTCCATATCATGGAAAGATATACTGGCATTTTAAGGCCAGTCTTGCATGTAACCAAATTTGTACTGTTACGTTAAAACCATTTTTCAAGGCAGATTATTATGATTATTATAAAGTGAATAAAAGAAGTGTTTTTATACAGGATGTATATAAATGAATATTGGGGTTTCAACTCTTTATAATATTTATTACATTCAACTTACAGTTATATGTCAAATGAAAAAGCAACTCAGTTTTACCAAGAACCTTATAAATGTTCAGTGTAACTACCCTTTGTCACACGGCACATATAAAATCTATAGCCGAGTTCTTCCCAAACATTGACAAGTGTGTATTCAGTAATTGTAGCAACAGCTGCTTCAATCCGGTTGCTTAATTCAGGGAGGTCAGCTGGTAGCAGAGGCACATATATACATGATCCTTGATGAAGCCCCAAAGGTAAAAATTGCATGGCGTTAGGTCAGAACGTATAGGCCATGAATAGCAAGCCCTGTCATTGGGGCCCTTGCGGCCTATCCAGTGCTCAGGTACAGTGACGTTCAATCAATCGTGTACTTCATTATGCCAGTGAGTTGGCGCACCATCTTGCTGGAAAATAAAGTTCTCTGGCTCATTTTCTTCCAACTTAGGTAAGAGCCATTGCTCAAGTGTATCAAGGTAAGAAGTGCCAGTTACAGTAGGTTCACCAAAAAAGAAAGGCCCATAAACTTGTCACCAGGATACGGCATAAAAAACATTCACTTTAGGGGAATCTCATTGCATTTGTATTGTATTTATTTCATCCTTTGGAACATAATACATATGTTATAGGACACGTCAGTTCAAGACACAAAGATAAATATAAAAAGTTACATAAGTAAATATGAAAAAGTACCATCTCGTGAGGATTTTCTGAGCCCCAGATGCGCACATTATGAGTTAACATGTGCACTAAGGTGAAAGGTCGATTCATCACTGAAGATAACACGATCCATAAAATCATCATCGTCATGAAACAACATAGCGTTTGCAAAGTTGGCACATAATCCATGGCCTGTCGGATCTAGAGCCTGTAATAACTGTAAATGGTAAGGACATAGCCGTAAGCGTTTTCTTACAACTTTCCAAACAGTCGACACAGAACTTGTAATTCATGACTAGCCTTCCAGACTGATTTCTTTGGGCTACGAGTGAACAACTCCCTCACTCGCTCAACAGTCTCTTCACTTACTCTTGGTCGTCCCATGCTCTTCCCTTTACAAAGGCAGCTGGCATCTTCAAACTGATGATACCATTTACAAATGTTATTATCACTAGGAGGATCACAACCGAACTTAATGCGGAATGCACGTTGCACAGTAACTACAGATTTGGTCTTTGCAAACTGCAAAACACCAAATACTTTGTTTGCTAGTCGCCATTTTGCTACTACTGCTGTCTAGCAGACTGCAGCAGAAACATTGCACGCACTTGCACACTGTTGCCAACAAACAAAACTGTTTGAATTGCTTTTTCATTTGACATATTTATAACTAAATTTAATATAATAAATATTATAAAGAGTTAAAACCCCGATATTCATTTATATACATCCTGTATAAATAGTATTACCAAATGAGCAGGGATATATGTGAACTGTGGAAGTGCAGATAAATTGCTGTGATTTTTACCCATTAAAGGCTTTTATTACAGATTCAAGCAGAACAGATAAAAGATTCTATGGAATAGTTTTATTCCGAGCAACATAATATTTTGTTAACAAATTATTGTAAACAAGGAGAAAGAAGAGGTAAAGAAAGTAAAGTTACAATGCCATTATCAGATTAATACACTACCTAATGACTTAAAATTTAAAAACAATAAAAGACACTGTACACCTATGTTACAATTATAAAATGCACATTTGGGCAAGAATGTTACACAGAGAGCTCTTTTGTTTTAAGACTTTTCTAGTCTTCATGGTCAATGAGCTGAGGCTCATTCTTCTTCTTAAAGATATGTAGATCATGTCTTGTCAAGAATTGTGAGAGAGGGCTGTTTTCTGGACTGTTCTGCAGCAAGCCATATACTTCGAGGAAACCAAAGTATGCCACTCCTATGACTGCTGCCAGAGTGACCATTACAAGCAGCATTCCCAATAAGAGTCCACAGAGCAATACAGATGCCACAGTTAGAAGAGTTCCTGAAACACAATGTATTGTTTTGGTAAGCGTTGTTCAAAGACATGGAACAATAAACAAGACAACATCTATAGATCTTGTGTTATTCACATAGTTTTCTCTACCCATATGAATTTCTTCAAATACTTCATCTTCTCCTTCCTCGTACTCGTCTTCCTCATCCTCCTCCTCTTCCTCTTCCTCGTCTGCAAATTTTTCATGCAGTAAGTTTTTGCTTTATCTCTTGTGGTTTACCAGTTTTTATATAAAATTCATTCAGAATGAAGACAATTTCACAGAATATTTGCATGAAATTCAAGATACACGTTTTATTAGTCTTGACATTTTCAAAAGAATCATTTGAGCCAATTTTTAGGAATCAAATAACTAAATATTTTTGTATGTAAAGGAGAAACACACAGAGAACTTCTTCTATTAATCTTTTTGGTTTAAGGGAGGTCAATACATTATTGGTGGAAATTTGATATTGAAATTTTGAGAGGAATAAAATATCTACTACTTCTACCTACCATAGGAAATAGCAGAAAAAGTAAAAAGATAAAATAGATTCTACTGGCAAAATTAGTTTGGAACATTGGTTAGAATTGTTAAAGCTTTGATATGAACTTTGTGAAAATGGCAGAATTATAAATAATTAAAGGATGTTAAACTTACAAAACTGATTTAATCATGTTAAATGATGTAGAGCAAATTCAGTTGTGGTTGCAGTATTATAATACAGCAATATTTAAACAATAATTAATCAGGCACATAAGACATCACATCAGTCAATATAATTGAATTCATTAAGTTCTGTAGCATCTTATATTCGTCTTAGCATTCTATCGGTTCTATTTTGAGAGTAGTGAGCTATAATATGATTTGTCAAGACCTGAAAAGCTAATCAATGCTATTTATTGTGAAAACTACACCGTTTATTGCAGCTCTTTTACTCAACCATAAAGCATTAACTATGGCTTTCAAATGGGAGTTCTGCTCTGAGCGAAAAAAAGTGACGAATGTCAGGTAACTCTAAGCTCTATGGAACCTGGGCTCATTTGAGCATCATTTCACCCATTCCATTCATCGTCCGATACCCATGCTCTTTTCATATTTCCGGTGGTGGCGATGGTGGCGGTGGCGGCGGTGGTGGTGCGCACAACAGCTGAGGTCATTAGCGCCCGATTTCCCTCTCTTTCACACACTATCTTAGACTTGGAAATTAATTGTTCTTTCACACTGGCCGTGTGTAGGCTGAATTGTGGAAACTTAGAGTCAGACTGAAAAATTCAATGCCCTAGCTGGGATTTGAACTACGCATCTTCTGATTTCCGTCCAGCCGCTCTACCATTGAGCTACTATGGCTAACGTGCCAACATGACATTAAATTCTCCAACTGACTCATATTTTCTCGGTAAACCACTTAGGAGTTCTCATAAACATATGAGACAACTACCTTAATGGCGACTTACGACATGTAAGTACTTTAAGGCCCGGGCTTTATAGTTAACCACTATTAGGTCAATTAATGGAAATTAATTGTTCTTTCACACTGGCCATGTGTAGGCTGAATTGTGGAAACTTAGAGTCAGACTGAAAATTTCAATGCCATTGCCGGGATTTGAACCACGGATCTTCTGGTTTCCGTCCAGCCGCTCTACCATTGAGCTACTATGGCCAACGTGCCAACATGACATTAAATTCTCCAACTGACTCATATTTTCCCGGTAAACCACTTAGGAGTTCTCATAAACATATGAGACAACTACCTTAATGGCGACTTATGACATGTAAGTACTTTAAGGCCCGGGCTTTATAGTTAACCACTATTAGGTCAATTAATGGAAATTAATTGTTCTTTCACACTGGCCATGTGTAGGCTGAATTCTGGAAACGGCTGGATGGAAACCAGAAGATCCGTGGTTCAAATCCCGGCTATGGCATTGAACTTTTCAGTCTGACTCTAAGTTTCCACAATTCAGCCTACACACGGCCAGTGTGAAAGAACAATTAATTTCCATTAATTGACCTAATAGTGGTTAACTATAAAGCCCGGGCCTTAAAGTACTTACATGTCGTAAGTCGCCATTAAGGTAGTTGTCTCATATGTTTATGAAAACCTTGTTTCACATAAGCTTGCCCAGTATCTCTTAACGGTCACGTGACCTAATCACCTCTCATTGGTTGCTGTTGTGGTAATGACTGTCGTGTGATAAAAATTAGTTCGTTATTTAACATGGTGATATATCATTATATGTTGGAAGAGAATTGTCAAATTTATATTTTCGTAACATTTTTAATTAAATATATTACGCAACAGAGTTGATTTATCTGAAATGCATGTTAATTCTTAAACGAATTAAAGAGGAGGTTCCTTTGCTCTCAAGCACATGGCACGATAGCACGTGATTTAGCGGTAGTGATGACATATTTGTTTATATGACTTTTATCACTGACCTTGTTTTGAACTGGATTAGTCATGCATCGCCATTCGAGAGTGTGGGAGCAAAATTATTTTATTGATCTATCGAGATTTAACTGTATTGGAACACCACAGTGAAGCGAAAAATTATTAAATCCCACATTTCAGTTCATCACTAAATCAACAGATGGCAGCAACAACCCCAGAATTACCCACACCGCTGGATCTAGCGTCAGTCGCACAAGAGCCGTAGATGCAAACGAAGATTTGCAAAACATGTCCTCAAAATAGGTACGAAAGTGAAGCAGATGTGTAAGAAATACGACTCATCTAAAATTTAATAATTTTATTGATCGTTTATTGCGCATGTACTTATTATATGTATAATGGCAGAGTCTACCGCCAGTTTTTCGCTGAAGTATCGCAAGGATAATTATTTACAAACAGGTGAAAAAAGAATTGTGTTGCATGTGTTTAATGCACTCACAGAGAAGAATCCGTCTTTGTCAGTGAGAGAAGTCGAACAGCTGTGCTCTGAAGTTACAGGTGTGAGTGTTAGATCTGTAGGAACATCGCGACATGAAATTGAGACAACAGGAAAACTTACCACTCCAGGCAAAAGCAGGAATAAACAAAATTGCATGTTCGGAAAAAAAATACGTGAAAAGTGTTGTGAGTCGTCATGTGTGTAGTTTTTCTTTAGAAACGAACTCCCTAACATAAGTAACATTTCCTCTGCTGTAAATGAGGATGCAGATTTACCAAATTTCAGCAGATTGCTTATACAGCTGGGATTTGTGAATGAAAAAAGAGGCAAGAAAAATGTGCTAAAAGACAGAGGCGATATTGCTGTGTGGCGAAGACGCTATTTAAGGACAACCACACTGCACCGAGATACAAATCGCTAAATATACACGAAGAACACACGAAAAGTAAAGTATGGTGTGACACGACTTTTAAGACTGAAAGGCAAGCATTTTTTAAAGGTAAAATCCCAGTGGAAAAGGCCAAAGGCCTTTCATTATAAACTCTTTCAGTTTCATTGCTCAGTCATTCTGTTTCAATTTGCTCAGTTCATTATAAACTTGTATTTTTGCATGCCTTCATATCCTTATTTGTATGATTTTTGTTGATTTTATTTATCTTCCTGGCAATTACATTTACCGCAGGTTTAAATGTGAGGGGAAGGCACCGCCTATGGCCTATGACGCGAAAGCATTAGCCAATTAGGGCGAGGGGGAGGGTTGTTGAACGCGGAGTGATACATTTCAGCTGGGCAAGGTTATATGAAACAGAGAGTAAGTGGTTTACCGGGAAAATATGAGTCAGTTGGAGAATTTAATGTCATGTTGGCACGTTGGCCATAGTAGCTCAATGGTAGAGAGGCTGGACAGAAACCAGAAGATCCGTGGTTCAAATCCCAGCTATGGCATTGAATTTTTCAGTCTGACTCTAAGTTTCCACATAGACTTGTCATTACACTAACCAAACTAAAGTTTCTTAAGTTCCATAATAATGTAGTTGTTTAAATTTAAATTTGAAACATGCATATTCACATTTCTTAAATGCTATACACTTATATTTTACGAATTACCTGTTTTCTTTTTAATCCAATGGAACTGTTTGAAGCTCATCTGTATCACAGTCATTAATTTCATCAAGAGCAAATTCATCATTTTTACTGTCTTCATCATTTGAGTCTTGGAAATTTAGGATGACAGGTTTCAACACTCCTCATGGTCTATCTCTTTCCAGAAGTCATCTTCTTGAAATTCTTTTTTTATTTTTTATGTCTCACACAGCTTTTCTGTCGTATTGTGCTACCTTCTCAATTTCTTCTGAATAAGTCATTCAACATCAGTTAGTTTAAAAGTCTATTTTTGTTTGCAAACCCCCAATTCATTTGGTCCCACACTAACTCAATTAGACGGTACCGGCAGATTCCCTCATGTCCCATTCAACTGCAAGTTGATCCAGCTGATACACCATTTCCTGATATTTGAATTGAAGTACTTGTTGCAATAACTCACGTTTAATTTCTGTTGCTGAAAACCCAAAACAACCCATTTTTGCAACCATTTAACAATTTAGTTCTTTCATATTCTGCAGTTTATTTCCAATAACTGAATGATGTGGGGCATTATCCACCACATTAATGCTTCCCTCTTCTAAATAATTCAAGAATTTGTTCAGAAACCATTGTTTCAATGAATCAGCTCTCACCTCCTCATGATAGTCTGAGGCACTTTGGAGAGAAAATCCATTTGCTTACAGGTAAGAATCCTATCTTAGCAGATCCCACATGACAAATTATAAGACTACTGCCATTTCCAATGGGTACCTTTAGGCCAAACCTTTTTTTGATGAGTCTTGCAAGTACATAGAAATTCAGAGAACACAAATTTTTCTGGTGTTTTTTGCTTCATGATATTCTGTATAAGTTCAATGGGGTTTAAGTCGCAGTGATAAGGCAGCAATCTATATCCTGGCATTAAAATGCGCTGCATATTCTTACATTTCTTTAAAACCAAATTCCATTTCCTTTAATATTCACCAGAATGTTTTCTGTCCACCATCGAAATTAATTTTCTCATTTATTGCATAAAATAACCTCTTCACTGTTGGAATTTCTTTACGTACTTCATAACACACCTATAAAGTTTTGTGAACGATGCACTTATTGAAATTTATTTGAAACTTCTTTTTCTGATTACGTTGTTTTCCTGGAGTAGTAACTCATGTACCTGAAACATTAGCTTTTTCAAATTCCTTAATGATTCTTTTTATTGTGGCTTCACATTTTCCAACTGCTGTAGGCATTCTAGCCACTGCCCTTTGCAAAGGAAAAGCTAGACTGTTTTGCTTTTCCTTTGTGCAGAACTGGAAAATGTTCTGAATAATCCTTCTGCTTTGGGAGTTTACAACCCTCCGAAGTGACCTTTTTGAAGTTTCCATGTTTGAAAATAATTATTATTATTAGAGATACTTTGTGATACGACACTACACTGAGTACTATAGCACTCATACGTCACACAAGTTAACAACTAGATTAATAACTTAATAGGCAGTCTACTATAGCCAGCCATTACAACAAGTGTACTTCCTACTACTGCCGCACATAAACAAAGCTCAAGCTATTTGTCCCGAGTAATAATGATATAATATATGGGTATGTTTATTCATTTGTATTATGAGAACTGTCTGAGCTAAAAAAGTGGCTTTTACAAATGTGTTGCAAACATTAGTCCCTATCCTCCCCCTTTTATTATTTTTCAAATTCTTTAAACATTTTTCTAGTGTAAAAAATATTTATTAGAGCTGGATTCACTAGGTACTTAAAATGCATCAGTTAAGGGGAATGAAATGTTGCAACAGACAAGGCCTCTGATTGGTTGCCTGCCTGGTAGGGCTCAAGAATGAACATCGTTCCATTTGAAAGTCATAATAATCCAACTAACCAGTGATTATGAATATGCTAATTACTAAAAGTTATTTTTTAATGCATATAAACAGTGTAACTATTTAGCTAATTTAAAATGCCTTGAGGGTTAAAGCACCTAACTAACAATATAAAGAAAAGATGGGAAAAGCTAATTTTAAATAAGAGCTGTAAAGACATTAAGTTTCAAATGGTTATTTTTGAAAACAAGGCATGATACGAACTGTAGCCAAAATTTTTCAGCAGCATGGCTTGTACTGAATAGCAGAAAGGAAGAATGCCCATTAGGAAAAGTTCAATTACATACTTCACTGGCCTGAACTGCTTTGTTAGTACAAGTCGAGAGAAGGTTGACAAAAATGTAACAACACTGACCCCAGCCTAGTCAACTTACAAATCTTTAACAAAACTACTAAATACAGAAATCAAAATACTAAAATGTAAAACAACATTAAGTAGTGCTAACACCTCAGCAGATGACACATGCTGAAAAAGAAAATTACCAATGAGGGTTTAAACCAATCCAAAATGAACATTAATGCCACTATTATTTCAAAATAAAATTACATAATCTTTGATAGAGTCAACATGAAAAATTCAATGCCATGGCCGGGATTTGAACCACGTATCTCCTGGTTTCTGTCCAGTCGCTCTAACCCATTGAGTTACCATGGCCAACTTGCCGTCACAACGTTAAATTCTCCATTTGACTCATATATTTCCCCGGAAGACCATTAGGGGCTCTCACATTCGAGATACACATTTGTGGCGACTTACTATCATAAGTACTTGAGTCCCAGGCTTCATTCACAGCTAGTGTGAAGAAATGATTAATTTCCATCAATTAACTAAAATAATAAGAGTTAGATGAAGAAGCCTGGGACTCAAGCACTTATGATAGTAAGTCGCCACAAATGGTGTATCTCGAATGCAAGAGCCCCTAGTGGTCTTCCGGGGAAATATATGAGTCAAATGGAGAATTTAATGTCGTGACGGCAAGTTGGCCATGGTAGCTCAATGGGTTAGAGCGACTGGACGGAAACCATTAGATCTGTGGCCATCCCGGCCATCACATTGAATTTTTCATGTTGACTATCAAAAACCTTAGCCTATATACGGCTAGTGTGAAGAAATGAATAATTTCCATCAATTAACTAAAATTACATATCTTTTTTATAATATCTTCACTCAAACATCTTCTATGTTTAATTCTTACTGTGACTGTTGTTGCAAGTTTTAATTCTTTCACTGTTTTATCACAGTAGTATTGTATTCCACCCCCAAAAAAATGTGATATTGAAATTTTATCAGAAATATATTTTTCAAGTATCCTGAATCCCCAAAACATTTCTTTTAGGAAAAGTATTTTTCTTCTTCCTTCTTCTTTTCTGTGTGTTTGCATGCGTGAATGTGATAGTCGGATGATCACCAAACCTGATATCAAAAGACTTATTTAGTCATATTTTACTAAAACTTAAAATTTGATCAAATCAACTATTAAAAACAGGAATGTTTTTGGGACTGACCCACTTCCGCTCTCAACTGGTTGGTGACTGATCACTATCTTCAGTCATTTTGTTGTTGTAATTTACGTCCTCCAACATTTAGTCATATCGGCCGATGAATGAAATGGGTGAAATGATGCTCCAATGAGTCCGGGGTCCATACAGCTTAGAGTTACCCAACATTCGTCTTTTAGGATAAGGGAAAACCCCAGAAAAAACCTTAACCACTCACCCTGACCGAGATTCAAACTTGGGACCTCTTGAATGTGAGGTAGACATGCAACCATCTAGGCTACCGAGGTGGGTTCACAGTCGGTTGTCATGTGGACCCCTTGTAATTGGCTTCCTCTCTTGGAATATTTCCTACATAAGTATTTAAAATTTGTGGAATGTTCTTTACAGTGAAAACCTTCTCCCATGTTGAAAGTTCAAGTTTCGTTCTCAATGGATTCAGTAAATTTCCTCTTTGATAAGGTGATGGTGCTTGATTCATAGATTTAATACACACCTATGTATCCAAAACAATATAATGAGGAATTTATATTAAATACAGCATAGAAGAATAGTTTTAATCAATTCAACAAGAAAAATGATCAACAGTATAAACAAAAGAAATTAAACAGATCACTACCCTTCAAAAGACTGATAAACACTGATAAAAGCTTAACATACCATATATTTATGATATGCATGACTAACAAAATGCATATTTTGAATTTTCTGTAAATAGCCTGTGAAGTCTTCATTGTGAATGAATTTTGTATAACTTGTAAATCATAAGATATAGACAAACTTACTACTAAAAATGCACAAATATTTTTAAAACATACACTGTGTCATATAAAGTTTTGTGGCATTTATTTCGACATATTCACTGCTATTTATTAAAATTTCAAATGCTCTATAAAAAATTTTATGTGTTAAGTCACCCATTCTTTCATTTTCTTCGAGTGATTATGTGGGTCCGTCAACAGCTAGGTCATTTGGGCCCATCATTTCCTTTGAAGTCATGCAAAAAGTATGTAATTTCAAAGTAACCATTTAGTGACCCCAATTTTAAAACTAATTACTGTCATAGCCTGCTGTACCTATAACTAATTGTATAATGAAACCATTTCTGCAAATGTTTATCTTGATTAATACACTACAGATAATACAAAATTCACTGTAAGCAATACTTTGAGATCAGAGTGAAAGAAGCTGCTAATTAATGACAAGCTCTCTAACTTTGTTATACTTTAACCTTCACAAACAATTTTTTTTTTAATAAAATGTCTTAACTTTATTGTATATGTAATACAAAATAATATCTGTGAATTTTATTTCTATAACTCCCTTTAATTTATATGGTTATATTGGGGGGCTTTGACATCAAGAAACGACAGACACATTAAACTGTAAGTTATCTTAATGTTGGCTTTTAATAGCTTTTGGTATTAAACACACATGACATTCATAGTTACAGACTCTACAGAAAATAAAGAATGATTTTGGTTAAAGAAATATTTGCTGTCCCAGATGAGAATCAAACTTGGGACCCCTGGGTTCAAAAGCCAGAATACTGGAACCTCAATCACAAAGGCAGTCATAAACCAATTTCTATTTCATTTGAAATCAACCTTTTATGGATAAATTACATCCTCTAAATGATTCAAGTGAAGAGTTATTAAAGAAAGAATTTGTTGAGCTATCATTATTTCAGAGATAATCTATGCTTTAACATAGACCTGCTTTTTGTATCTATGAATTTATGTTTGGACTGGCTTTCTAATGAACTTAGTAGTGAATTAGATCGTATCAATGTAAAATATATAAATGTGCACAAAAGCTCTGTCTCATTATGAGTTCATGGTCTCTAGCTCAAAACTGAATCAGATTTGAAGAATTCAATGTTGCTGTATGGGTTTCTTTGCCTCTGACCTGACTGCAAAATACCTTTATGTACATTAAACTTACTCATATGATTCAAATTCTAGCACGGCAATCTTATTCTTAACACATCTTAAAGGCTACTTACAATATTGTGTGTTTTATATTCTAGGCATTACAGTTAAGCAGTTTTATGGTTAATTTGGATTTCATAATTGCTCTTTCACATTAGCCTATCTGCAGATAGCAACTTGGAAGGCATCTCACTCAAAATATAATAGCCTTTATATGGAGAACCTAATATCCATGGTTTTAGATCTGATTGTGGCATTGAAGTTTTCAGACTGATTCAACTTATCACTTTACTTCCACTAAAATTGGAAAAGTGTAGTATTGGCTTTTTACTTTTGGTTGGGAGAACTTGCGAGGAGGTAAGGACAACATTGGAGGCTGTTTATAAGAACATTTTGCCATCTATGACAGTTAAATATTGATTCAACAACATTAAATGTGGTTGAATATTCATTTTTAATGAGGAGTATCTAAGATCTCTATCATGTGAGGAAATAATTGAAAATGTCCAAGGTGTGATTCTCGCTCGTCATCAAATGAATGTTTGCCTGGTGACAAACGTCGTAGGTATATAAATCGGAATGACAATTCATATTTTGCATGATAAGTTGGGGATGATGGCCCTATAGATGTTGTCTTTCCTCATACTGGACAAAAAGCAGGTGTGGCTTTTAACTTCAAAGTGTGTTCATAGCTATTTAAGCAAAATCCAACAGATTTTTTGCATTCAAGTTGCTGCTACTGATGACTTTGATTCCTTATTACACTTCGGAAAACAGGCAGCAATCAAAACAATGGATTGCTTCTAGTGCATCTGTTCCAGAGAAAGCAAAGACAGTTTCATCAGCCTGAAAAGTAAGGGCAGTGATTTTTGGGATACAAAGGTTGTCAAACTCATTGACTTCTTGGAACAAGGAAAAGCAATTACTGGACAATACTAGTGAGTTATTGGCCCAATTTGACAAGAACTTGGAGACAAGGCTTAATTTGGAGAAGAAGAAACTGCTGTTTCACCATGACCATGCTCCAACACATACATCCGGTGTTGTTGCCACCAAACTGCACGAATTGTATTATGAACTGCTGTTACACTCCCTGCATACACCCGATTTAGCTTCCTACAGTTTCTTCTTTTTCCCAAACATAAGGAAATGGCTCATGCTAACAAAATTAAAAGAGGACTATGTTGAGAAATACTTTGCATTTAAATAAAATTGCAGTCTTTATTTCCAATATAAATACTTTTGAATTTCCCTTATATTAACTATATTAGACATATACTGGGACCTTTATCTCTAGATTACCACATTACCAAGAGATAAGTTAATACGTACCTTCAACTACAAGAAATCCTGAGAATGTGAGCAGAAATGTAATAACTGCAAAAGTTACAAACATCAAAATAGGTATTCCGCAGCACAGACCCATCGCAAACACAAAGAGCGCTATTACAGGATGCTGGACAAAATATACTGCTGCTGCATCCATGAGTTCATTAATTTGGCCATCCTTAAAAAGTCTCTGCCAAATCAATGTGATTTTGTGCCCTGAAAATAGCAAATATTTGTAGTGTGAACACAATGATTACTAATACATTATATTCACTTACAATTTTAACACTGAAAAGCTTGACATTTCCTATTTATGAAGATTTTTTAATATTATTTTTACAGTGTAGGCAGCACTCAAGATGTAACATTTAATGAACCAGAAATTTGACTCAGAGCTTTTGTGAATATAACTGAAATTATATCATTATCCTTATTGTGGAGTGGTCGGCAGTCATTATTCCAAATTACTAAAGTTTCAAATTAATTTTTAACACTTTGCTCTTCATTTAACTGAAATGTGTGGCAAGGTCTATAATTAGTAAGAATAACAATATGAAATAATCTAGCGTAAATTCCGGAATCTTATTGGCTAAAATGCTGCTCCAGTCTACCCTTGTCCATTTTGAGATCTAAAAACAGTGGGTACATTAGAAATGTACAAATTAACAATGGAACTAAAAACCATCTACAGTGGCTTCAGGCCTATGAACAACCTTCAGAGTATGTTTCTGTATTTGAAATATGAATCTCATTATGCACTTTACTATGCAATACCAATCCAATGTGATACAAACTCTAACATATGGTCTATTTGTAGGCTTTCCCCACTGCACAAGAGAAATGAGAACCACCTGGGAAATGGTGATACCTCTTAAAGAGACAAATACCTCTTATTGTTTGATTAAACAACATGTATTTGTATAGCACTTATTGTACACCAATTTTCAGGTGACAGTGAGGTGTTTTACGTACTGGCACAGGTTTTTTTGAACTCCAATACCAACTGTGTTGACGTTAATTTGAATTAATTTGTTTACGGATTTTACAGGCAGTCTCTAAATTGATACCAATTTTATTTACTTTTATTTCTGTTAAAATCAATCTAGAATGTTTCTTGCCTAACCGAAGAACTTCAAGACTGCCTGATGAGTGAAAAACAGATATTCTTTAGAACATGTCTCGTAAGAAATTTTGTCTAAGCCCAACATTGGAGGCACGCATGAGGGCTTAGCTTATGGAAGTGACACATAGGTTGAAGCTACCATAAATAAATACTACAATTCTTACAATTGTACCACTTATGGCTACAGAATTTAGTACTAATTCCGTTTTCTACAAAATGAAATCTACATATAATGAATCAAATTAACTCAATTGTGGGGATTACTTGATTATTAAGAAGTCACTAATTATTTAATATTTGAGTTGTTTGTAATGCCTGTACATCAGTTACCAAATATTCACGGAGAACATTTTCAAAAAGCATGTTGAGATAAAAATAATGATGAAAGTAAGGGATTTTGAAATATGTTCTGAACAAAGGTTAAAAGTGTTACACATTGATTCATATATTAACTTCATTACACAAATAACAGCTTAGTAATATTTGAATACCAAAAAGACCTGTGTCAAATGGTTGATAACGAACACTGTGAGAACATATGTTCACTTGTATCGACGTAGCAGTTAAAACTCCCAGGCTACAAATGTACCTCTGCAGATTTCTCTTATGATAAATTTTATATTTTGCTCCCATTTTAACTGAATGCATTTTTCTAATATAGTAGATAGTAATTCGGTAATATTAAGACAAAATATGTACAAAATTGCTTACATGCGTGCACCATCTGCATCATACACCATGACAGAAAATCAATGCGATTGGGTTTAGGACGCCGAAGATCAGTCTGTAACAATTACATAATTTTTAAAATGTCTAATATCAATCGTTACGTGCTTCCTACCTGTAACTTGAAATAATGGCAACAACCTAACCTAAAATACTTACCATTTTATGTGTCTAAGTATTTCAGCTTCAAATTTACAGAAATATTAAATGGTGAAATTAATAAAATATCATTTACATTCCTCAAAACGCAGAAAACTCACTTTTATTCCTAAGTACAAAATGTCAACATTTTTGTATCACCAAGATGGCAAACTGCAAAGCGCTAATTTCGAAGGTCAAATAGTAGTATAGCACGAAGGATGAGCTAAGGTCAAGTAATGACAGTCTATTTTTTACCGTTACAAATGTTTAATGATATACGGCACATAATGGCGCCGGAATAAAGTGGATTCTATTCTGCAGCATCGAATATTTCTATAAACTATGCGTTAGAACTTTTCACATAATGTTGGTTACCTTGAATTTTTCAGCTTTAGTGCAGCGCGTAATTTGAATGCTAAAACAAGCAGTGCAATCCGTGCATTTAATTTCTTAAATAAATTTCAAAGTTAATTGAAACTGCAATTTGTTTTGTAACTGGATAGGCCATATCGAATGATGAATGAATGGAATGTAATATTCGGAACTTTAGAGCAGAGCCCATCAAAGAGACATTACAACCAAACCTACATTAAGTAATCTCTGCTTTTATAACTTTAAATTTCAGCTATCATTTGTTTTGCTTTTTCCATGACTTGCAAATTTCTAGCTTCTAACTTTTAGACTAATGATTTTCATGGCACAGCTCTGTAATAATGTATCACAAGTAATAAACTGGAAAGTTTTACTTTCATTAAAAATTGTGAAAGATCCATATTTATTGATATTGATTTATATTGATCAACATTTATTTCATTGGATATGGAAGACATCAAATACTGGATTAATCTACAAATTAACACAAGCAGTTCAAAGCATCCTTATTTTCATAATGATCCAAGAATAGTAGTTGGGAAGGGGATCTTATGATGTACCTATGGTATCAAGGACATTAATTGAGATCAAACAGGCTGATGGGGTGTACAATGGATGGATGGATGGATGGATGGATGGATGGATGGATGGATGGATGGATGGATGGATGGATGGATGGATGGATGGATGGATGATTGTGTTGAGGGCGCTCAACAGCGCGGTCAATAAACTTCATATAGTTTTTAACTACAAAATTTGGTATTTCAAGGTAATGAATAATGAAGTAGAAAGGCACATACTATTTAACAAAATGTTTCAAAAAAATTTGCTGTTATTATTTTGCTAATGTTGCTGCACCTAACAGCTACTTGCACTACCATTATATGTAATTTTGATGATACTGGTGTAATGCCTGATGATCAAAAATAATTTTCTGGCAAAATGTATTTTCAGAAAAATGGAATATGAATGTCAGCACGTCTCCATGAGCCTTGTTAATGGGCCTTTCTAGTAACCATAAAAGTTTCTTAAGTTTCTTTTGTTTTCTTTTCTTTTTGCATTCTACCAGATGAGCTGAGCAACAAAACCCAGATATGTAGTAATTTGTTCCTCAGTCTCTTATAAACCATTTCATGAGTGGAATATTCTGTCATGTATATTTTCCTTGAAGTGACAAGCACATTGGCAGCACTAATTGGAAATGTGTACAAAGAAGACAGTTTTCAGCTTAAGGAAATCTAACAATTTATCCCATGTCCATTAATAAAAAAAAGTGTTAGAAGTAATAACAAAACTTAAATCTAAATATTCCTGTTAATGGAAAAAAACTGTTCCCCTTTCTCATAAAGGAAATAAAGTATAAAATAATGTGGGCTGGTTAGTCAAATAGCTAATCTCTCCCTAGATACAGGCATTTTCCCAGGCAGAATGAAATATATGTTAGTTAAACCTATCCGAAAGGGAGGAAAAATGGATTTTGAAAACTTCTGGCCTATTAGTACTCTTCTCAATATTTCTGTCACATTTGAAAAAGTTGCACATTCTCAACTTGTCACTTGAATATTTTAACAAGTTAAACATATAACATGAATTCCATTAAAAGTACTTTACAACATTTGTGTTAACCAAAATGGTGCTTCCAAAATGATTGATGGAAAACTACAGTCAGCCATCATAATATATGATAACTCTAAAATTTTTGACAGGATTTGTCATGATATACATCAAATAAATTAGAATTCCCTGGCATAAGGAACACTGCAACCATGAGGTTTGAAAATTATCTTAAGGATCGTAAACAGGATTGTAAAGGATCTGTATGATTTATATGTACATATATGAATGATCTCCTTAAGTGCATACATAGAAAAACAATTATGTATACAGATGACACATCTATCTTAAATGGTCCTAGTATTGAAGAACTACTTAATAACTCAAAAGAAAAGATTACTCAGTTAAAGAAGTGGATAACCAGTGGTGGCTTAAGACTTACCTTGAAACCTCCATTATGCAGCTTACTAGGAAATAAATAATCATGAAAACAATATCATATTGATTAAAATAACCATAAATTTCAAGGATAGAGTATTTTTAAATAAGTAGTTAAAATGGGATTTTTTTCTTTTTGTAATTTACGTCCTCCAACGTTAAGTCATATCGGACGATGAATGGAATGGATGAAATGATGCTCAAATGAGCCCAGGGTCCATGGAGCTTAGAGTTGCCCGACATTCGTCTTTCAGGATAAGGGAAAACCCCGGAAAAACATTATCCAGGTAACTCACCCTGACCAAGATTCGAACTCGGGACCTCTAGAGCATGAGGCAGACATGCTACCATCTACGCTACCAAGGCGGGCAATAATAATAAAATGGGATGATCACATCTTTTACATTACTAAAAAACTAAATAGTGCATGGTTTAATATGACCAGATAGCACAACAATAAATCTTGTAACAATAACAATGGGTTACTTTTATTGAGTAATGACATATGGAGATAAGAATGAGAAATTTTCAGAAAATTCTTTGTAGGTACTAAAACACAGTGAAGGGTCATACTAGGTGTTTTGGGAGTCTTTGCCATTAAAATTTTAAAAATTTAGCTCAACAATTCAGACATTGGACAGAGAAAATTAAAATTAAGTACTACTGTATCTAATACTAATAGTTTTTTTACATTTTAAACCGCTATATATAAAGTATTGCAATATAGAAAATATGCTAAAATAACTGTGAATTAATCAATGTACTGTAAAGAATTCTGGTATGTTCATTCTAATTTTAAAAAGTTATTTGGCCTATGCAAAAAAGAGCAGTCATGCAAAAAGTGGGGGGAACATTTTTCTACATTATTGCCCACCACATCTATTTATAAGACTTTCAACATAAATACTGATATCTGCATGGAAATTCATGAATGAAAGACCTTTGAGCAATCTTCAGACATCTTTGATTTCGTCTAACTCTTCAATCACACGAGTGTTGAAGATATCCATTCTGCTATAGCTGTTGAAAGCAGAACACATTTAAAAAACACAGTTGTAAAATAAATGTGCATTTAATTATATTCTAGTAAGTTATATATAAATTATTTCACAATATAATGCCTAAGAGATTAATTGAAAACAGATGTTATTAAAATGAGGAAAACAAGAATCACAAGACTGGTTAAATGACAAGATCAGTGGGACTAACACTATTAAATTAAAGAGGTTACTGATCTATTGAAAATGGTAGTTAGCAAAATCTGTACCAAAGCCTTAAGAGGGAATAGCTATTCCCATCATGCTATTCATAGTATGTCACTGGTTTATCAATTCTTTTAAAGTCAAAATTTCACCACCAGAGAGAGCAGATAACAACAGATGCCAGTTGGGAAGAGATTGAAAATGGAGGCCAGGGCCTTTGAAACTAGTCTCTCATAAATATATGAAAAAGTAAGTGACGAGTGTCAATAAACCAACCACAAATAATTTTTATATTCATTAAGTAATTTCAGTAGCATGTCTTTTTCTGTGCATAAACAAAGTTGAGAACTTATTGCATATAGGATCAAAGCCAGTCACAGTCACTATTTTTTTACAATGTTTGTATTATATAATAAATCTATTATTAAAATTACATAATTATAAATTTATATTTAATTCATACATCACTGATAATAGAAATCATTCATCACAATATAGAACATGTTATTTTACAAATAATACAGTTTGTTTACAAAGATACTCACACTATACAAGCAGTTTACATATAAAAATTTCTTAGTCTTTGCTTTAAACTTTTAAATTTATGGAAAGGTAGAAACAGACTGGTAAATTCAATGCCATAGCTGGGATTTGAACCACAGATATTCCGGTATCCATTTAGCTGCTCTTAACCATTGAACGACCATGGCCAACATACCAGCACGACATTAAACTCTCCAACTGACTCGTGTTTTCCCCATAAAGCACTAAGAGTTCTCATACGTACATGAGACTACCTTAATGGTGACTTAGAGTGCTGTAAGTATTGAAATGTTCCAAAACACTTCTCTATATTGTAGCTTACAGTTTAAGCTTCTGTAGTATCCCTGTTGCTTTTGATTTAATCACCGTCTTTTCATTTTTCTCTTCAGAAATATATTTAAAAGCATTTTTGACTGCATCCTAATTAGGATTTATGCTTTTTCACATATTTTCTTGAGTGGACTATCTTGTATTGCAGAGCGGCTTTAAATGCAAATTTACAGCTTCGAAAAAGTACTGTAGCTTTCCAGCATTACACATATGCTGAAAAAAATTATAAATTGTTTGTTATGGGCCAATAGCCATTTTACAGCATATGGTACACTTGATCTTAACAAATCCAGGGAATGTGTGGAGCAAGAAATGAAAAGTGCTTGGGGATTGAAGAACCTGATTCAAACTTGTACAGTTTGATTCAGATGAGGTGGCAGCTCTCAAAATATGCGGAAGATTGGATGAGTTTATCTTCTGTTGTTAGGGGAAGAAACATCAGTTCTGATTGCAAGATGCACTTGGTAACTTATCGAGAGGTTGATAACATAAAATGTTTTAAGTTCTTTAGGTTTGTTCCAGTGTTATAAAATTAAAGTGGATGAAGATTGCATTATGTTAATTAGTGTTATTAATTGCTTGTGTTTTTGATCTGCACTTGTAAAAATACTTAATTCTTTATTTATTTTCATATTTATATTTATTTATTTATTTTCATATTTATTTTTATTTTTCATATATTAACTTCTGTACTGTTCTCAATCTTGATATTTAAAGTTTATTTATTCCTTTAAAATTCAGACATATCACCTACAAAATAGTTTTCCTTACCAACACATATTTTAGTCTATCTCCTTATCATTCTGAACTGATTCCCATTGAATTTATTTGGGCCACTGCAAAAATCTGGCTGGCTGGCAGAAATGTTATATACAGAATGGAAGACATAATTCAGCTGACTGATGACAAATTTGCTATTCAGCATAGGATTGGTAAGAATGATGCAGGCACATGATGAGAACTGAAGCAGAATATATGCAGAAAGGATTATTGGATGTAGGGCAGGAAATAGTAATTCACTTGGGAGAGGACAGCAATGATTCTTCTACAGATTCTTCAAGTGGGGTGGATGAAGCCCAGTTTGAAACAGAGGAACCAATAAGAGATGAAGCGGCCACTTAAGATGTCTAAAATACTTTGAGGATTGTAATAGCACATAATACATGAAACTAGCCTCAAGGTAAGGGTGCAAACAGATCTCAGTTTGCAGCGAGATAAGAGAGCTAACATCTCCCCCCACCACACTATCACCCTATTCCCTACTCCGCAACTGTGCATCGGACTGCCGCCTCATATGAATCAAACTGTAGACCAGAGGATATTCCTGTATACCTCTGTACCATGATAGTAGAGTGCCTACCTCATATTCAAAAAGTTCTGAGTTCAGATCTTGGTCAGTGCAAGTTATATCAATAACTTTTTTTCCAGAATTTTCCTTCATCCTGAAAGATCTATGTAGGGTAACTCTGAGCTCTGATGCTGAGCCCATTTGGATATTATATCACCCATTTCATTCATTGTCTGATATGACTTGCTTTGGAGATAATTAAGTTTAAAAAAATGTAGATTACTGCCATATTTACAACATTATTATAACTTTGCTGTGGCAATTGCTCATGTACGTTTAATTCACGAGAGTTGAGGAACATATGCATAGCATGTCAATTTTTTCCCCATGTGCCCAGGATTTCTGATAAACTACAAATTAAAATAAAATAAAAATAAAATAAAATAAAAAATACGACTCATTTAAAAATTAATAAACTACAAATTGTTCTTGTGGCAATCATTTCTATTCACATATCATATAATGAAACTTAGCAGTACAAAATATTAGAAGTGGAATTTAAAATAATGGAGAAATGCTATAAATCAATTAACTAATATATGGTGCTGCTGCTAAGCACATATACATTACTTATATATCAAATGAATGCGTCACAATCATGTCTAATCTAAAAGTGAGGAAAACTTGCAAAGGAACCTTTATTAATACAAGAATATTTAATATCAACTCTCTGTATGCTTATGGAGCAATAACATTTGTAATAAATAAATGTAAACCAATTAACAATAATTATTCATTAATACAACTCAAGAAGGAACATGGATTATTATTGGTATAGTATATGTGTCTCAAAAACACAAAAGTTCATTTTCCTAGAATTAAATGTTTTAATAAATAGCCACTAGAATTTAAAATAGTAATTCACACTTCAAAATGGAAATTAAAACTGTATCTGACAACCAAATATTTATATGATCTAAATAAACTATAGTTTGTTACATTTAATATAATTTGTATTTTGTATAGTATGTATGACATGTCTAAAATCAGATATTTTAGTAAACTGGAGACGTTGCTGACGAGATCTTGCCAAGGTAAGACATGTTGTGGCGGTGCTTACGCTCGGGAAAACATGGGTGTGCAACTGGAGCTATATAGGGCCAGAATCAAACATTTTTGCACCAAAAAATATATGATAAAGAACATTGTTAAATCGAAATTTAACTGTATTGGAACACCACAGTGAAGCGAAATAATTATTAAATTATAGATCTATAATTTAATAACATTGTTAAAAATGGAACGAGCAATGCTGCATGGACCATTTTGGTTGTGATGATACTGCTAGTGATTGGAGGAGTTGACCTAAACCCTTGACCCAAAACGAAGATGACTATGGAAGTGCTGGAGAAGATACTGAAAAGGATGGTGAAACTGGATAAAATAGAAGTGTTAGAAAAGAAAATAGATAGAATGGAGGGAATGGAGAAGAGAATTGAAGGAAATTGAAGGAAGGACTTATTGAAGAGGACAGCTGACATCTAACCACTGCTCAATGCAGAGGGTCTGATATCTTCTCAATGTTAACACATGCCACTTGTTATCATGTGATCACTTCTGTGTTAGATTTTTTCTAACAAGATGAATTTCTTAATAATGTCTTTATTTTAATATATATCACTATAGTTAACATACGAGTTGCATCAGCAACATTGTAACTATGTTTAAACTACAATGAGCCTAAGATATATCCATAAAATTATGTATCTAAAGGAACATTAAAGAAGGCTGACATTTCTTCACAATCTGCTTGAGGAGAGTCTTGCATACATGTGAATAATACTGAGCCATTTTCTCTAGTGCATGATTTGTGCATACCACAATGAAAGCAATTTACATTGAAAGAATAATTTCCAACAATCAAGAATTATGTTTGCATTCTTTGCTATACCTTTTACACCTGGAAGCTGAGTTATACTATTAAGACATGTAATTTTTGTTTGAGGAGCTTTGTTTTTGAACCATTTTGTTCCAACTTTAACCTCACACATTTCATGGTTTCCTAGTTTTGTAGTTGAAAGAGCTGCACTATCATAGAAGCTGTCAGATTGTTCTGTTGCTATATCAAGTTCCTCCTGTTCAGACTGAGCATTAGGTTTGAAATCTAGACCATCTATGTGCTACCAACTACTCTTCCTCAAACCACTTGAGAAGCTGTTCATCTGTAGCCATGCTGATAACTGAAAAGAACAGGTACTTATTATGAAGGCAATTGTCAAAAGTTAGAAGAAATTACACAGAAAACCCAGAAACATAATTTATGGTGCCGAAACTTAACTCACAGGCAGGGCAATTGATGTTCAAAATATGCTCAAATAAACATAACAGTTCCTTTCTTGGAAGTGTAGAAAACAGTGTTGTTATGATAACAGTGTTGTTAGTGTTGTCTAGTGTCTATAATCGACTCTCTTTAAAGTTAATTTAAACATAACAGTGCTTCAGAATAAACTCCTGTGTGTGAATAAAAATCAAGAAGACTCTGCTATGTTGGCATTACTTGAACAGTTTTCACTTTCATTTTGCTACTACTGAGAAAAGCAAATGCAAGTGCCTTTTTCTTTCTTTTTTTGTGTGTAATTTATGTCCTCCAATGTTAAGTCATATTGGACGCTGAACGGAATGGGTGGATGATGCTCAAATGAGCCCAGGGTATATGGAGCTTAGAGTTACCCGACATTCATCATGGAAGAGCCTCATATACTGTATTATGTTATGTAAGTCAACTACAGAACAGTGTTACATGATAACTCCAGTCTTAGAAAAGATCTAACAATGCATATCTCTTTAAATAATACCATTCTTAGCAATTTTTGCTTTGTATTTATACACTTAATTCCACTTGAATGGTATTTAAAGGTATTAACTGAGGTATTTGATGGATAGAGTCAACATGAAAAATCCAATGCCATGGCCGGGATTTGAACCACGGATCTACTGGTTTCCGTCCAGTCGCTCTTAACCTTTGAGCTACCATGGCCAACGTGCCTTCCTGACATTGAATTCTCCAGTTGACTCGTATATTTCCCTGGTAGACCACTAGGGGCTCTCGCATCCGAGATACACCGTTCGTGGCGACTTACTATTGTAAGTACTTAAGTCCCAGGCTTCATCATTTAACTCTTATTATTTTAGTTAATTGATGGAAATTAATCATTTCTCCACACTAGCCGTATATAGGCTAAGATATTTGATGGATAGAGTCAACATGAAAAATCCAATGCCATGGCCGGGATTTGAACCACGGATCTACTGGTTTCCGTCCAGTCGCTCTTAACCTTTGAGCTACCATGGCCAACGTGCCTTCCTGACATTGAATTCTCCAGTTGACTCGTATATTTCCCTGGTAGACCACTAGGGGCTCTCGCATCCGAGATACACCGTTCGTGGCGACTTACTATTGTAAGTACTTAAGTCCCAGGCTTCATCATTTAACTCTTATTATTTTAGTTAATTGATGGAAATTAATCATTTCTCCACACTAGCCGTATATAGGCTAAGATATTTGATGGATAGAGTCAACATGAAAAATCCAATGCCATGGCCGGGATTTGAACCACGGATCTACTGGTTTCCGTCCAGTCGCTCTTAACCTTTGAGCTACCATGGCCAACGTGCCTTCCTGACATTGAATTCTCCAGTTGACTCGTATATTTCCCTGGTAGACCACTAGGGGCTCTCGCATCCGAGATACACCGTTCGTGGCGACTTACTATTGTAAGTACTTAAGTCCCAGGCTTCATCATTTAACTCTTATTATTTTAGTTAATTGATGGAAATTAATCATTTCTCCACACTAGCCGTATATAGGCTAAGATATTTGATGGATAGAGTCAACATGAAAAATCCAATGCCATGGCCGGGATTTGAACCACGGATCTACTGGTTTCCGTCCAGTCGCTCTTAACCTTTGAGCTACCATGGCCAACGTGCCTTCCTGACATTGAATTCTCCAGTTGACTCGTATATTTCCCTGGTAGACCACTATGGGCTCTCGCATCCGAGATACACCGTTCGTGGCGACTTACTATTGTAAGTACTTAAGTCCCAGGCTTCATCATTTAACTCTTATTATTTTAGTTAATTGATGGAAATTAATCATTTCTCCACACTAGCCGTATATAGGCTAAGATATTTGATGGATAGAGTCAACATGAAAAATCCAATGCCATGGCCGGGATTTGAACCACGGATCTACTGGTTTCCGTCCAGTCGCTCTTAACCTTTGAGCTACCATGGCCAACGTGCCTTCCTGACATTGAATTCTCCAGTTGACTCGTATATTTCCCTGGTAGACCACTAGGGGCTCTCGCATCCGAGCATTGGATTTTTCATGTTGACTCTATCCATCAAATATCTTAGCCTATATACGGCTAGTGTGGAGAAATGATTAATTTCCATCAATTAACTAAAATTAACTGAGGTATTGGTAGCTCTTTTGCAATTCAATTTATTTCATCCATGAAAACATCTACATGTTGTGGATTCATCAAATACTCTATTTGAGGGAAAAATAAACAAATTAGAGCAATATATTGTCAGTTGTTAGGTTTTATCTAACAACATGAGCGATTGCAGGTTAATAGCTAGCATAAGCAAGCTGTGAAGCAAGAGAATGCATATGGAGGTATGGAACTTTCTTCAGCAAATGAGATCCAGGGGGATTATTTAAGAATCCAATAACCCCTGGTGCTCCCCTGTAGCCCTGAAAAAAAAGAAAGAATGACTATCTATACTTTTCTATGGACAACAGAAAGCTGTATTATATAGAATAAAAAGAAGTATTTCAGAAAGTGGAGTGCCATTGTTACTAAAATTAGGCAAATGAGTCAACCTTGTATATACTTTTCTCTACTTACAAGTTTTTTATGAAGACTAGTTTTTGGGGAGTTCTCCCCTATCGTCAGCTCTGTGGTAGACTGATGATGCATCTGGTGTCTGCATCTGGCTTGGTGTTGTGCTGCCATCTAACGTCCTGGTAAGTTTGATGACGTCATCTACCGCGGGAATTTCAAAATTCATCAAGAGGTCCTGTTTTTTCGTAATAAATATGTTTTCCCAAATCTGTAGTTCCAGAGGTTTCTTTGCCTGTTTGATCAGTTCTATTTCTTGTTTTATGTTGTGATTCTCATACCAAAAGTGATGTGCTACGGCCAACTTGTCCATTTGTTTGAGTTTAATATTTCTGAAGTGTTCTTTCATTCTTGTTCCTAGATTCCTTTTGGTCTTACCAATGTATATCTTGTCACAATCCTGGCAACTGATTTGGTAAATGCCTGATAATTGAGTTTTCGGTGTGCTATTTTTTAGAGGGTGGTTTAGTAAGTTGCAGATGTTGTGTTTGTTTTGAGGGGCTAATTTTATGTTGAAGCTCTTAAATATCTTTTCAAATTGTTTGAAGTATTTTGGATGAAATGTAAATTTTCCATATCTGGTGTTTGGGTTTTCTAGTTTTTTTAACGTAGTAATGTCCTTTAAGTATTTGTTTCTTTTGTGTCTATAGATCAGTTTTTTGATGAAATTTGTGTTATAGTTGTTCAGTTCGGCAACCTGGTGTATGTGAGTGTACTCCTGTTCATATTCTGTTTTTGTTAGCGGAATGTTGATTAATCTGTGAACTAAACTATGGAATACTGCATATTGATGTTGTACTGGGTTGAATGGGTTGCATTTAATGTAATTGTCAACATGTGTTGCTTTTCGGTATATTCCAAATTGTAATCCTGTTGATGTTCTAATGATTTTCAAATCTAAAAATGGTAGCCATTCATCCTGCTCTACTTCAATGGTGAAAACTATGGATTTTTCTTGTAGGTTTAGCAACTTTATAGCATCCTCGGTTAGTCTTCTAGGGACTATCGCAAACACATCGTCGACATATCTATGCCAACATTTGAAAATATGTGGAAAGGCTTTAGTAATGTGTGTTTCCAAATTACTCATGAACAGATTAGCTAGTAATGGTGAAAGAGTTGGGGGATGACATTCGGACAGGAAAATAACTACAAAGAAACTATTCGAACATTGAACCAAAAACCAGTTTTTTATCTGAAAGCAGACAAAGGAAATACGGTAGTCATTATGGACCGAAATGATTACAACCAGCGAGTCGAACATCTACTACAAAATCCAGAATATACAACCCTAACCAAAAACCCTTTAAGGAAATACATAGAAACCACCAAAAAAGCAATTAAAGAAAATACAGTAGTTCCACATAAGATGAAAAATAGCATAATTGTAAACAACCCTAATTTGCCAAAATTATACTGCCTACCTAAGATTCACAAGACAGACAACAGCATGCGACCCATTATTAACAATATAGATGCCCCGACTTACAAACTGGCAAAATGGTTGTTGGAAGAATTTGACAAGTTTGAAAAGTTTGAATCTCTAAGCATAAACAATTCATTTGATTTAGTAAAGAAAATTGAAAACACAATTATAAAAACTGAAGAGGTGATGGTGTCCTTTGATATCAGATCTCTATTCACGAGCATACCAGTGGAAAAAATTCCAAAATTGATGAAAGGCTGGTTATCCAAAAGCAACGTTGCAGATGATAAAATAGAGGAATATATCAAATTAACCACCCCATGTATTGAACAAAACAGCTTCACGTTCTCCAGCAAGATCTTCCAACAAACAGCAGGCTTGGCCATGGGTAACCCTCTTTCATCATTACTAGCTAATCTGTTCATGAGTAATTTGGAAACACACATTACTAAAGCCTTTCCACATATTTTCAAATGTTGGCATAGATATGTCGACAATGTGTTTGCGATAGTCCCTAGAAGACTAACCGAGGATGCTATAAAGTTGCTAAACCTACAAGAAAAATCCATAGTTCTCACCATTGAAGTAGAGCAGGATGAATGGCTACCTTTTCTAGATTTGAAAATCATTAGAACACCAACAGGATTACAATTTGGAATATACCGAAAAGCAACACATGTTGACAATTACATTAAATGCAACCCATTCAACCCAGTACATCAATATGCAGTATTCCATAGTTTAGTTCACAGATTAATCAACATTCCGCTAACAAAAACAGAATATGAACAGGAGTACGCTCACATACACCAGGTTGCCGAACTGAGCAACTATAACACAAATTTCATCAAAAAACTGATCTATAGACACAAAAGAAACAAATACTTAAAGGACATTACTACGTTAAAAAAACTAGAAAACCCAAACACCAGATATGGAAAATTTACATTTCATCCAAAATACTTCAAAAAATTTGAAAAGATATTTAAGAGCTTCAACATAAAATTAGCCCCTCAAAACAAACACAACATCCGCAACTTACTAAACCACCCTCTAAAAAATAGCACACCGAAAACTCAATTATCAGGCATTTACCAAATGAGTTGCCAGGATTGTGACAAGATATACATTAGTAAGACCAAAAGGAATCTAGGAACAAGAATGAAAGAACACTTCAGAAATATTAAATTCAAACAAATGGACAAGTCGGCCGTAGCACATCACTTTTGGTATGAGAATCACAACATAAAACAAGAAATAGAACTGATCAAACAGGCAAAGAAACCTCTGGAACTACAGATTTGGGAAAACATATTTATTACGAAAAAACAGGACCTCTTGATGAATTTTGAAATTCCCGCGGTAGATGACGTCATCAAACTTACCAGGACGTTAGATGGCAGCACAACACCAAGCCAGATGCAGACACCGGATGCATCATCAGTCTACCACAGAGCTGACGATAGGGGAGAACTCCCCAGAAACTAGTCTTCATAAAAAACTTGTAAGTGGAGGAAAGTATATACAAGGTTGACTCACTTGCCTAATTTTAGTAACAGAAAGCTGAATACTGTCAATTGAAAGGACTGCTTTTCCTTACCTCAGATTGATGGCACACTGGTCACTCTTGTTAGTACCTAGTGGTTTTGATCTTGGTCTTGAAATCAGGGTACTAGCAGATGGCTCTAGTTCCAGGGACAAGCAGTTCACAAAGCCCCTCACTTGTCCGGCTTTATATGGGAATGAAAGAAGCCAAGGGCGCATTCCAGGTACTTAAGTCAAAACAAGAAATTCATCTTATATTCATGGGAATATAGCTTGCAGGTAATTGAAACAGGATTTTCAGACCACTTAGCACAGATTATAAGTATTAAAAGCAAAATCAGATGTAGGTTACCAAACAAAAAGCTCGGCTATAAATACATAAGGATGATCAAAGAAAATAACTTAGATTACTTAAATTACTTACTACAAAAACAGTCATGGGATCTAGTATACCAATACCACTCAGTAGATGATGCATATAATGAGTTTTTTAATACTTGCAATTATTGCTTTCAAACAGCATTACCAAAAACAAGAGTGCCAATTCGGCAACCAAAAAACAGATGGATAACACCTGGTATTATAAATTCAAGTCACAGAATGAAATTTCTTAGTAGAATCATAAAAGCTGGAAATGTGTCGGAACAATTCAAAACCTACTATAAAAAATACAAACATATATATACCAAAGTATTGGTTGAAGCAAAAAAACTGCATAATGCAAGGTTTATACATGAATCACAAAATAAATCAAAAGCCATGTGGACCTTAATTAAACGAGAAATTAAACAAGATAAGAATATCCCCGAGAATATACACCTTAGACACAAGGGAATTAAAATAAGTGACCCAAAACAAGTAGCCAATCTTTTTAATAACTATTACACAAATATAGTTCAAAATAGTTCGAATGATAGCCTGAAGAAAGATTTCCCACAGCCAAATAGATATCCAAAACAATGCAATAGTATGTATTTAACCCCAGTCACAGAAATGGAGCTGGAAACCATAATCAAGGGTTTGAAATGTAAATCATCTTGTGGTATTGATGAAATTCCTGACAGTGTTATAAAGAACTGCTACCAAAATTTAATAAAACCCCTATGTTACATAATAAACCTCTCACTATCAACGGGTGAATTTCCAGAAAAATTGAAGGTGGCTAAGGTGAAACCTCTCTTTAAGAAGGGGGAAGAATTTGATGTAGGTAACTATAGACCTGTATCACTACTATCCGTTTTTTCAAAATTAATAGAAAAAGTAATGTACGTCAGACTTACATCATTCCTCGATAAACACAGTATAATAACAAACAAACAACATGGATTTCGTAAAGACAAGTCAATAAACACAGCAATAGAAGATTTTGTTAAACGTATATATGAATCTATGGATAAAAAAGAAGAAAATATTGGTATATTTTTAGATTTGTCAAAGGCATTCGACTTAGTAGACCACAAAATTTTATTGGAAAAACTAGCTGTTGTTGGTATACGTGGAACAGTGAACAAGTGGTTTAAAGAATATTTAACATCCCGACAACAGATGGTAGAAATCACTTATACACATGTAAATAGAAATGAAATTACAACATATTTATCATCTATGGCAGTAATAAAATATGGTGTCCCCCAAGGTTCAATTCTTGGACCTGTTTTATTTCTGATATATATAAATGATCTAGAGTGTTCCTTAAAAGATAGTTATCCAACATTATTTGCTGATGATACAAACTTATATATTTCTGGTTACAACTTGAGATCCTTAAAATTTAAGATAGAACAGACAATGTCTGAATTGCTAAACTGGTTCAACATTAATAGATTATTAATAAATACAGAAAAAACAACAGCAATAGCTTTTCATCATAAACAAAATACACTTGCCAGTCATCCCTTTATAGAGTTCCAGGGCAAATATATCTCATACACAGATAGTACAAAATTTCTAGGGGTATGGGTGGATAATAATTTAAAGTGGTCGGCTCACATTCAAAAACTATCTCAAAAACTGAGTAAAATAACTTATGCCATCACAGTCATTTCAAAAATCATGGACTTGAAATCAGTCATATCTTTATATCATGCATATTTTCAATCTGTTCTTAGCTTTGGAATATTATTTTGGGGTAATTCAATAGGAGCAAAATCTATTTTTAAAATGCAAAAACGGGCAATTAGGATAATACTACATGTTAATAAAAGAACCAGTTGTAGGCCATTATTTAAGGAATTAAATATATTGCCCCTCCCCTGTATTTACATATATGAAACATTATGCTACATAAAAAATAATCTCAGTATGTACACAACAAACTCACAGATACATTCTCATGATACCAGAAGAAAAGATAACCTTCATGTAATCACACAAAGCACTAGTTCTTTTGAAAAAAGTTTTGTATATACTGGCCTCCAGCTTTATAATAAATTACCCAATTATCTGAAGCAAATACCTGCACTGCATCGATTTAGAATTTGTCTCAAAAAGCTTCTTTCACTCCATTGTTTTTATAGCATAAAAGAATATTATGATTACTTTGACAATTGATTTTGTTAATGTTAATGATGTTAATGTTTTATAGTATAGGTGAATTGTTTGAATATGTTAACTACAAGTGAACTATTATTATTATTAATTATTATTATTATTATTACTATCATCATTATCATTATACTGTACATACAGTTGAATTTTCATTCCAAACTTGTGTTGTATATATGTATATTGTATAATTTTTAGTTATAAGTACTTGACGTGTCCTATATCATGTAATATGATCAAAAGGATGAATAAAAACTAACTAACTATTATCTTCAGGCAGATCAAAATTTTAAGAACATTTTCAGGGGGGAAAAAAAATGTCATTTTAGCATGTCAAATCCTTTAAAGACAGAATCCCCTACCCTGAAAGATCAGATTTTATCAGATAAGTTGTGTAAGCTATGATCAAATATACTTATGCAAGACAAAAGAAACTTGAAAACCAGATTAAAAGGAAACCTCTGACACATAAAATATGAACAGTTGGAAAAATTAGCTATAGGAATCCACTTTTGGAACAATCACCATGATATTAACGCAGAAGTCAGCCTTCTTAGGACAGCAAGATACCCAACGACCACTCATTATGACAAAACATCTATATTACAAAACACAAGGATCAATTATAAACTTTGAACTGCCATTGGACCAGGTCAGTGACACCACCACCCATACAACTAGTTGGTTGTCAGCTGATGATGAAAGTGGATGTTCCTGAAAAATTCTGATTTTATAGAAGTGAGGTACTGTAAACATAACTATATTCAATTAATATTAAATTTGGTATTTCAGTTTTCCAACTTTCAAGGCTGAAACACAAAGATTTTCAAGGAAATATCCTCTCTCCATAATGCCCTTTATGTGAAAAGTGCTTTGAAAGTTTTCATTTTCTCAACAAAAAAAAAAAAAAAAAAAATATTTTCACAACAAATTAAATATATACCCTAAGAATTAGATGAACACTTACTATAAAAAAATTATATAATTAATTTTTCTTTTGGAGTTAACCATTTCCAATCTTGTAATTGTTTTGAATCCTCTAATATTACATCTTTTTTCAAATGGGAAGTCTACTTTCCCCCTCCTTGAGAATGGAATTTCAAAGTCAATCATATAGTGATCAACTCTGATCAAATTTGACTCGCTTAAGTCCACTATATTCCCCAATTCCCATTGTACCCAAATGGAAATATGCAATCATTAAAGTCTTTTCTCCAAATGTCTTCTCAGTTAAGATAAGGCAGATAGAGGAATAAGCCTTGTTTGTTTATTGAATAAATACAGAAAGTCATTGAACAAACCATATTTTTAGAAGGTGTGTGTGAATAGCACAACTGAAACAAAAAGTTACTTAAATACCAAATTTGGTATTTATATTCAATATCTTCCTAAGATCTCACGAACATCACGCAACTATTGATCATTATAGCTATGTACCTGTTTCGGCTAAATATACTACCCATCCTGACATAGTCTAGAATCAGTGGCAGAATATCTCACATACAAATAGATGGGAGAACTTTGGCGAGTAAAAGCTAGATACCTGAAGAGAGCCATAGAAGTACCACAGAACTCAAGTGCGAGGCTAGTGAATGAGCTTACCAGGGAGACATTCCTGAGAAAGGATATAAGATGTGAGCTGAAGCTTCCAGCTAGTGACGCCTTCAAACTTTTAAAATGCATGAGAAGAACATAATGGAGGATTTCTATGCAACGTGTGCAATGCAAGACAGGACTTGGATGGGAGCTAACCATGAAATGCAACACTTAAAACCAGACTGGCAATTCATGGTTTTCACCACAAGGTAAGTTGCAACAAGTTCTTCCACGAACAAAATAATGTGTATGCATATTGTACCTGGAATTTTGTGATCGATACCACATCACCAGGTGTAGGAATAGACAGAAACCCATTGCAGCTCATAGCACAGAAAAGTAATGTACTTACCCTCTTTTTACATAGTGTGTGCTCAATTTAGCTTTATTATTAAACTGTACTACACAAAAAATGTTTTTTTTTTTTCTGCTTCTCCCCTATAATTCTTCTTCTCATTCCTCTCTTGCCATAGTCTTGTTCATTTATGGTTCTCTACTCCTTATGCCACTTAAGGTGTGGGTGAGGTAGCCACAACTATGGATCAATGGATCAGAGAGAGAAATCCAGAGATGGGTGATCAGACCGCTCCTTGGAAGAGAAGATCCGTGGTTCAAATCCCAGCTATGGCATTGAATTTTTCAGTCTGACTCTACATTTCCACATACATTTTTTTATTTACTATCTTATCAAGGTCCATTAAATATACCCTCTTTTATCTTAGTTTCAGACATCACAGAAAATTTACTGCTCAGATATTTGAAACATGAACCATTCTTGTCCAGTGCTTTCACAAACTGTTTCATAATACCTAATATTATATGCAAAAGAGGTAATGCAATTTTTTTTTTGAGAGGAATCAACTACACTGGCATGAATGTGTCTTTTTACCCCTCCTGGTATTAAACTTTCTCTCTTAGGCCATTGTCTCCTGTCCAGTGTTTAACCCTGTTTCAGCTATTCCATTCATTTAAGAAGGATGGGTATTTCATATGTCCTAGTTGCTGCCCTAGTAAGATATTAGATGCCTTAGGTCTCCACACAAAGTCATTGATATTACTTGTAATTACATTAAAACCTTGTTAATCCAGACCCCTTTAAACTGGATTTTGCTCTATCTGAACAAGCATCCTTAAAAAAAAAATCTGTGAATTGCTAACTTAATTTTGGTACTGCACTAAGAAAAACCTAAGGAAATTGCTCATTTTATTTTTGCACAGATTGTACAGTAGGTATTTCTCAGGAATACCAGAAATATATTAGTGACAATGACACATTAGGCTGGTCTCTTCCCACACCCTTGCTGTACCTGCGATAAGGCTTGCAACTCTTGACAGAAGGGTTAGTTTAACATTTGCCTTTCACAGTCATTAAGCTAAACAAATAAATCAAGTGTATAATGTTGCTTAGTAAACCTACAATGTCATTGGGGAAACGCAAGCATAAATCGTTTATAATACACAAAAAACTGAAAATATCGTAAGGCTTGAAAATGGTGTCACTCTTGCATTTGTATGTGCAGAATGTAAGTGTGTCTGATTTCAGATCCATTATTTTCAATTTTGAAAGTGCAGTAAACAGCATTTTGAACTCTACATTGAATAATGTGTGGGAAAAAAACTTTTGTATGAATGTAAGTGTTGAATTAGATACAAATGCAATTCAATTAAATTACTTTCTCCAAATACTGGTTGGGGGTGGCGAAAAAGCTGCCACAGTGGATAAGATTGAAGACTGGCTCAATGGGATGATCCAGGCTATTACATCATGACTGATGAAGAAATCGTGGGAAGTGTAAGCAATGCAAGGGACACTAGTAGTGAATCTAAGATGAGGTTGACCAGTGAGGTTGCGGAAAACAAAGTGAAGTTAAATAGCATCTCATTTGTGTAATAGATTTTGTCGAGAAAACTGACAATAAAAAGACTTCTGCATACTACCATCATATGAGTCTTCGTGATTTCATTGTGAAAGAGATGTGTGACAAACCACAAAAGAAAATTTATAGTTTCTTCAAACCAAACAAATAAAGATTGTATAATTAAAATCAGGTGGGCCTATTATATCTAACATTCTAATACAATTATACAGTACATACTCTAATTTCATTCACAATTTTTCTCTGTGGTGTTCATTTCAATTAATCCGGACTTTTGATAATCTGGGCAACATTAAGCCCCAATTGGTCCAGATAATGAGTTCTACTGTAAAAACTTGAAAGAAGCGTAGGGACAGTGAAGCACAAATTAGTACAAAAGTGAATCGAGAATATATTGACACATTGCTTCACTCACACTGTTTATTCACAGGACATGTTTCAAGAGCTCTCGCTCCTATCCTCAGCTGATACTCGACTGCTGAGGATAGGAGCCTGAGCTCTTGAAACATGTCCTGTGAATAAACAGTGTGAGTGAAGCAATGTGTCAATATATTGTCACCCAGTTATCGGGAGGCACCACAAGCAACAGCTGAGAAGGGGCCGGAGGCCACGCCACGCCCACTCATCTGTCTCCTGTCACTAACTGAGGGGTGATTTGCGGTAGTGTCGCCGGTCCTTCGATGTTTCTCTCCCCTTCTCCGGTGGTCTGGAAAAGATTTTGGAGAAAATGGTGGAAATAAAGAACATTGTTGAGTGGTGTAATTGGACTTTTTATTTCACGAACCCACAAAGTCACACTGGTGTCAGGAAGCGGGAAAACAACATCACCGAACATTACAACGATGGAGGCAGCATTAGAAAAGATTTTAGCGGAACTAACAGAGATACTGGAGACTAGAAATAACCTGGCCGCGGAACTGAATCTAATCAGGACGGCTAGGGAGAACATCGCCGAGAAGATGGAACAAATGAAGGCCGAGTTAACCACGGAAATGAGAGCAGCGAATGACGGTCTGGCTACCGAAATGAAGGTGGCAAACGAGGCTCTCGCCGCCAAGTTTGAGGAACGGTTGGCCGGCGTGAGGGATGACGTCGCGAACCTGGGCAAGCGGAAGGGCCAAGTAGACGACCGCCTTAATGATTTAGAGGAAAAGGCCGACAACATCGCAAAACCCCTCACCCGCCTGACGGAGGAAAACCGGCCTTATGTGTGGACGGAGGACGCCGAAGACGCTTTCCAGCACCCGAAGGGGACCCTGTGCAGTGCTTCAATTTTGGGTTTCCCACAACCGGGTGGCGCCTTCATTGTGGACACCGACGCCAGCGACCATTGCATTGGAGGTGTCCTGTCGCAGATCCAGGACGGCGATGAGCGGGTGATAGCCTATTACAGCAAGACGCTATCCAAGGCAGAGAAGAACTACTGCGTCACCCGACGGGAGTTACTGGCGGTAGTAAAGACATTGGAGCACTTCCACAAGTACCTGTACGGTCAGCCATTCCACCTGAGGACTGGCCATTCCGCCCTAACCTGGCTATTGACCTTTAAGAACCTGGAAGGCCAGACAGCACTTTGGGTCCAGAGGCTGCAGGAGTACGACTTCACCTCGGAACATCGTAGAGGGAAGAGCCACGGTAACGCAGACGCCATGTCCCGAAGACCCTGTCCAGAAGAGTGCGGCCAGTGCACAAGAGTGGAAGAGAAGGAGCGTGCCGCAGCAGTCCGAGTAGTTGTGGCAGTGCCTGCTGAAGGCTGGGATAGCGCAGGCCTGAGGAGGGAGCAGCTGGCGGACGCAGACTTGGGGCCACTCTTGAGGGAAGTGGAGGCAGGGATGAGACCAACCTGGGAGGACATCGCACCGAGGAGCGCCACCTACAAGTCGTACTGGGCCCAATGGGACTCGTTGAAGACCAGAGAGGGCGTGCTGTTCCGGGTATGGGAATCACCCGATGGGAAGACGCAGAGAGAGCAGTTGGTACTTCCCCGGAGTAAGGTCCCGGAAGTCCTGGAGGAAGTGCACGCCGGTACTACGGGAGGACACCTGGGAGCGAACCGAACGATTGACAAACTACGGCAGCGCTACTACTGGCTGAGGCTCCGAGCAGATGCTGAGAGATGGTGCCGTCAGTGTCACGTGTGCGCGGCGAGTCGTGGCCCCCAGACGAGGAGCCGGGGTCGCATGCAGCAGTACAACGTCGGAGCGCCATTCGAACGGCTCGCCGTTGACATTGCTGGACCGCTCCCAGTTTCCGACCGAGGCAACAAGTACCTAATGGTGGTCGTGGACTACTTCACCAAGTGGCCGGAGGTGTATGCCATCCCAAACCAAGAGGCAAAGACAATCACAGACTGCCTCGTGGAGCAAGTGTTCTGTCGATTTGGGGTGCCGTTAGAGCTACACAGTGACCAGGGTACCAACTTTGAGTCCAACCTAATGAAGGAGGCATTACAAAGGCTTGGGGTGAACAAGACTCGCACTACGCCTCTACATCCCCAATCGGACGGCATGGTCGAAAGGTACATCAAGACCTTAGAGGAACACCTGAGGAAAGTCGTGGCCAGCCATCAGCGAGACTGGGACGTCAAGGTGCCACTGTTCTTGCTGGCCTATCGCTCGTCTACACACGACACAACTGGGATGACGCCAGCCAGCTTAATGTTCGGCCGAGAGTTACGCCTCCCTTGTGACCTGGCTTTTGGAAGCCCTCCGGAAGTGAAACAGCCAGCGACCGAGTATGTGGAGAACTTGGTGGACCATCTCCACGACATGCACGAGATGGCTCGCCAGAACATCCAGAAGGCGAGCGACCGCATGAAGACCAGGTATGACAGGCAAGCCAACAGCCAAGGGTTCCAGCAAGGTGACCTAGTCTGGTTTTACCGTCCTACCCGGACCAAGGGACGGTGCCCGAAGCTCCAGCAGCCATGGCAAGGACCGTACCGGGTGGTGAAGAGGATTAACGACGTGGTCTACCGCATCCAGAAGGTTCCCCGAGGGAAGATGTTGGTGGTACACCTGGATCGTCTAGCCCGCTATGATGGTGCTGTTCGGGACGACCAGCTTTGAGGAGGGAGCAGTGTCACCCAGTTATCGGGAGGCACCACAAGCAACAGCTGAGAAGGGGCCGGAGGCCACGCCACGCCCACTCATCTGTCTCCTGTCACTAACTGAGGGGTGATTTGCGGTAGTGTCGCCGGTCCTTCGATGTTTCTCTCCCCTTCTCCGGTGGTCTGGAACGTTCGGTGATTAGAGACTTCTAGAAAAACACTGACATTCTTATAAAAAGGGTTTCAGAGAGACAGTTAGTCAGTCAGTGTTTGACGTGCTAGCGAAGGACGTGTTTACGTAACCGCGAGTACAGTGAAATTGTAACGGACGGACTGATGAATTATAATTGTTGCAGCACGTAATTCTGTGTAATTGGCAAGTGTTTAACTGTAAGTCGGTGGAAATAAAGAACATTGTTGAGTGGTGTAATTGGACTTTTTATTTCACGAACCCACAAAGTCACAATATTCTCGATTCACTTTTGTACTGAGTTCTACTGTAATTCTAAGATGGTTTCAAGATTTTCATTTAATTCTTTTAGAAACACAGAATGTGCAACTAGTATTGAGAGAAATTTGCTACTGTTGTGCAATAAAACAGCTTTCGCACTTCATTTCGAAGTATTTATAAATAAATGCCAGTCATTACTATCATATATTGTCTTCCCAGTTGTTGAATTAAACCTGGTACATCACAACATTAAACAAGTTGGTCTTCCACTTAAAGAACTTGGTAAATTCTTTGTTTCTATTCCCATACCAGGAAAATGTAGTGTCCGGAGCCAGCATATTCTTTCTTCTCTTTCTTTGATTCAAGTAATTTGCTCTTAAAGTATAAACTTGGAAGAAGCGTAGGGACAGTGAAGCACAAATCTGTAATTTGCTCTTGTTTCTGGTAATAGCTAAATGCTCTTACTAAGTCGTCCAAATCTTCTTGACCAAATGCTGTGACTTGTCTTCAGCAGTATGTGCTGAGAATTTTCTGGAATTTTCTGCTGCATGCACTCTCCAGGTGGAATAGGAGTTGAGCAGGTGGAATAGGAATAGGGACATCTACTTCATGTAGCACATGTCTCATAAATGAAGCAAGGTCTCCTGGATAATTCATTTGTGTTATTGTATTCTGATACGTTACTCATGCAGAAGTAAGCAAACATCCTAGTGAATTTTTTTGTTCATGCCATATCATAGGAATCCTGAACTTCATTGATGTGTTTTTTTTCATTGTACCACTGCCTTAGCCCTTCACTACATATTTTGCAAAAAGTACACGGAGCCCATGTTTGACTTTGATTTCCTAACTTAACCTTAAAATATGCAAAATCACTTTCTTCAGAAACTCTGTAATGTTAAGTTTTCTGTCTCTGTAACCAGAAAGAAGCACTACATTAGACATACTAAAAATATAAAGTACGAATTATGAATTTTTTTAGGAAACTGCATTACCAAACATAGCATGCCCCTAAAGGGCTAAACATGTCTGAGTGTACATGTCTATCGTGCAAAAGTTGACATTTTATTGTCTGTGTCGGTCATCTACTCATTGCTTACGAAGGTAAGGGAAGAGAGTACGGAAAAGCACAAGGAGTGGTTTGTTTGTAGGTATATATGCGGCCTGAAGATGTAAAATCTGTTACCTTATTATTCATCTTTTGCTGCAAAAATATACACATGTAATCAAATTATATATAGTGTCCAATATATCAAGTTTCATAAAAATGGTACGTGCTATGTACAAACTGTTATTTTTTAAATTAGTGTATTTGCTTCCATATAAGTAACCTATTTTCATCAAAACAGGGAAAGCGTCGCAAGACAGGGTTATTAATTGGTTTATGAAAGAAAATAGGTCCAATTACTCTAACCACAATCACAGCACACCAAATACAGACTGTAGGACCATGTAGTGGACATTTATGAGCTATGGATTATCAGAAGAAATGTGGTTCAATATAGGAGCACAGGAAATGGACTCTCAGGAAGAAAGCCAAGGCTTAAGTGTCAGTTTGTCTGATGGCATTGTGTCTTTGATGAAATGTTGACATTGCATTTACACACTTCCACTACCTAAGATATATAAGCATTAGAGAAAGTAAAATGAATCTATTCAGAACAAGATTCACTATGGTTAATTGAAAATTTGCCCGTTTGAATGTAGAGAGGATAAAAATGGGAAAATAAAATAATTAACAATTTCTTTATTCAATGGTATAAACGTTCCAAAGCAACCAAAAATTCTCATAGGTTCAGTCCTTATTTTACATAAATCAGAAGAGGTATACTTGAGCAGCAAACATATACAGTTATATAAAATAGAGCACATATGGTACACATTATAAATAATATTTACAATAATTTGTTGTTACAAAGGTAGTATGTTTATAAAATAGTTCTTTTAGCACCAGTACAATGGTGCGTATAACAAACTGGGTTTTATTAAAGTAGAAACATGAATATATTTTGATTCTTGATGTAAACACAATTACAGCAGAAAAGCAAATGCAACTAAAAAGTGTAGTCAGATCTTGCTCTGCTCCAAATATGGTCATCTCTCCTCTCATGATAAGACTTCCCTATAACTTCTAACTGGGTGGAGTAAAATATGCTTTTGATAACACAAACTATAAAAACTCTATGCCTCTATAGCATAGGTGGTAACATGTCTGCCTCACGTTGATGAGGTTCAAATCTCAGGCAGGGTGAGTTATCTGGATAAGATTTTCTCTGGGGCATTCCTTTATCCATAATTTCACGTAACTAAGCTCTATAGACCCTGGGCTCATCTGAGCATTGTTTTACCCATTTCACTCGTCTGATATAACTTAACAAAATGAATGATGTAAATTTAAAAACAAAAGGGGGGGGGGGCTCTAAAGAGCATAGTGAAATTTTCTGGGCTTGGATCTTCTAATTCTACATTTAGTTTAAAGCAACTAATGGAATTTTGTTAAAATCTATAGATTATAATTTAAAATTTATAATGGTTTCCTTTCCTTTCAAACTGGTTACAATGTATCCAAAAAGCCACAACACTGTTTTGGGTCCTGAAATCCAAAGTGCATTACTTTTCACTAGTTGTAAGGTTTGAACAGTGAAATTAATCACATTAATTGAACATCAATTATGTTTACACTACCTCACATTTTAAAAAGGTGGTGTAAACATAACTAAATACTTTTATTTATACTCAAGTCCTTTTATTTTTAATTAAATCCCACACTCAGTATTCCATTTTACAAGGGATGCATAGGAATACCAACATTATTAATACATGGATACTAGAGACTGGAACTTTGGTAAAAGGAGCAGTTTTGTGTTCTTGCATTGTATACATACATATGCTTGTTGAATTGTAATACAACCTCTTCTTCAGAGTCACGCATTACTTTTGGAACCCATTATAAAAACACTCTTATGATTGCATTTGTGCACTGTTGGAGTACTCTCACTTTGGAAATGTATTAACTAGATCTTAGGTATTTTATGGAACAGTTCCATTTTTTATTTATCTTAATATAAGATTAGCTTACTTTTTCCTATTAGCAGAAAATACAGCAACAGTTAATGGCTGTAGACTTCTAATTACTGCAATTATCAATTTTAAATTTGGTATACAGTTGTTAGGCATCCTGCGCCGTGGCATAGTGGACTAAGGCATCAGGCTCTGGTTCCCTGCTTTGGAATGTGACCCAGGTTCCATCGCACCCCTCGGGGTGCAGATTTTAAGTCCCGGATATAGGACCGGTGCCCATTCAGCTTCATGAGGAAATTGAGGAGCTTGCGATAGGAAAGCGGCCCTGGTCAAGAAAGCCAACTTTCTAGCTGGAGGTGCCGAGATGCTAACCATATCTCCTCCCCATATCGGTTGGATGATTGCCCACCTGTATCTTGCATATGTGGGCATGAGGCCGGCAGTAAGTTAGCAGATCCTGGCCCTCTATGGGCTGTCACGCCATGGGTTATGTTGTTTTACAGTTGTTAGGCCTGTTTAGTAATACACTGTAACTTAGCCATTTAGAATGTAAGGAAAATTTTCTCCATTAAAATTCAAAATACAGATTTGGTTTCACCGCATTTGCTCTGTATGCAAATTTTGATAGCTAGCAAATTTCTGAAGGCAAACTTTTAATGCAATCATTTGCAACAAATCATTTTTACATCATACCAAAAAACTCTTGTTTACCCAATACCCTAGTGTATTATAGTATAAGAAAAAATTGGAAATAACTGTAATGAATACTAGAACAAAGAAACCACAACCACATGAATGACTGCAGATTATTTGTTTTCCTATGTAATCAAAACAGAGAAAGTGGGTGTGTGTGTGTGTGTGAGAGAGAGATAGAGAGAGAGAGAGAGAGAGAGAGAGAGAGAGAGAGAGAGAGAGAGAGAGAGAGAGAGAGAGAGAGAGAGAGAGAGAGAGAGAGAGAGAGAGAGAGAGAGAAAGCATGCTTTATAATTGCATTTTCTATAGTATTTCATGAAATACTTTCTGATAAAAAGGAGTTAAGTTTAACAGGAATCCTGGGAGGAGAGATGCACCTATGTTACCAATGGAATGTAACACTTGGAAAACATTTAATAGTGATTGGATTAAGTGAAGTCTAACTGCAAACAAAATATAATCAGGAAAGCACAACTAATCATATTCACAAAGTGAGCAGTCTTAAGAGTATTTAATTTCATTTACTTGAAATATACTAAATTAAACAGAAAGGATAGAAACCATCTGAGCACTTAAAACCCAACTTGTATTAGCCTGAAGAACACAGTTCCAAAGTGATTAACAGTACAACTACACTTTAGAGCTGGTTCCTTATATAAAGATTACACATATTAACTTAAGAGACAAAATATTTTTAAAAATTTACACACATTTTTACACAATTTATCAACACATTTACATTTAAAATAAAAACAAATTTTCATTTATGGATTATGAAATGTACATTGGTAATTTATGTATATTTAGATTTAGTATTTCACAAACATGGCAGTATTTTTCTTTCTTTTTTTTTTTTTTAAATTAGAAGACATTTGGGTACAGCTGGGAAGTTTGTACCAATATATCCATGTGTGTAATGCATTGGAAGTAGTTTTGTTTTGGTATATCTAATCCTCCTTAACAACAGAGATGCCAGAGGAAATAAACATATGTCTCATCTCAAGTTTACAGTGGAATGATGCTGGCAATGCGACATGAATGATACGATAAGTTCATCATGAATGCAACAATATTTGAATTGCAATTAAGCACTAAAACGTCCTTGTGTGTCCTTGTTAATACGGTATAAACTGATGCATTCAAAAGTATGACTAAAAGTTCTGTACGTTTATCTGAACTTCACACTGTAATAGCCAATATTGTCCCATTGTGAAAATCAGATTTTAATGAGCAATATCATGTTTTATGACACTCTTATTGCATTTATCTTCCAATGTGAATTACTGGGTATCAGACATGCTACAGTAGCAATTTGCAATGCCAGTAGTCATAAAGTTTGGCAAAAACTTCCCATGAACCTTTGAGTCATAGTATAATACAAAATGTATAATAAAAACACATCTGCTCAAGTGAGAACTGTAACATGTGATTAAGCATAATGTTTACATTGCTGTAGAAATAGGCACAACAATGGCATTTGACACAGAACAAAAGAATTAAATATGTACACTGAGCACAAGTACATTAGGAATCAAAATCATAAAAGTATATCACAAAGAAATGTGAGCAGAAGATGGTTAAATAAACTTTGAACAATCATTAAAAAACCAAAGATGAATTAAAGGAGCCTTACTTGCAACTACACATTTTAGCAAGTTTATGCCTTCAAGAAATTAAAAAAAAAAGTGAAAAATTCATAACTCATTATATAAACATAAAGCACCATATATATTTTCTAAAGTTGTAGATACAATTTAATGTTCTATATCAAGCCAGGTTATATACCTTGCTAAAGAAAATGCACAGAACTCCAGCTTATCATTATGAAATTAAAAAAAAGGGGGGAGGAATTTCTCATTTAGAATGAGGGAAGTTCTATGGGCAATTCTTGAAAAAGTGAGTTCTTTACTTATTTTGTTTATTTAATATCATAGCTTTAATTACAAGTCATATCAATATGGTTTAATATATATTCTTTGATACAGATCAGCTAATGTATGCAAACAACTTCCTATATGCTCTGCTTGAGTTACTTGTTTATTGATGGGTCCATGTGTAGTTTGCCTTCCTGTCCTATTTTAATTTTTTCAATTTTGCCAGGATGTGGACATCAAGAGGGTGGACATTGCACTTTTTTCTATGGGTTTTGATACATTAATTTTATGCCCGAGAGATATTTATCTGCATGATCAGCATACTGTCCCTAAAACTGTCATCACAACTGAGAAAATTTAAGTGAGATTTTCTGTAATCAAGTTTTAGTAGTGCAATTTTCTTTTTATTCACAGAATGATGGGAGAAACAGTTTGAGTGCATAAATGGCAGAATTTTCTAAGGTAACTTCACTCAGGGTCCAACGTTCTTCCAAAAGAAGCAATGGATTTACTCACCTTCTGAAGGAAATAATGCTAAGGATATTTACATCTGAACAAAATGAGTGAAAAGCTCTCCACTATTAGAGTTGGAGAGAGCTTGAAAATGGAGGCAAAAGGCTTCTGAAACTAGTCCCTCAATAATATAAAAAAGTGACAAGTGTCAATAAAGCGACTACAAATAGTTTTTTACGAGAAAAAAAACAAGGTTTTTTTTTTTTTTTTTTTTTTTTTTTCGAAAGACCAAACACTCTACTTATGCTGCATCAACTCACTAAACAAAGGATCCACTGTTACATTGCACATGGTCAGTTTGCTATGGTATACTGCAAATGGCTGATTCTGAAATCCAGATTAATAATTTTTCCCATGTAGTTAGGTATTCTACAACAAATGGCAAAATTTATATTGAACTGGAGAGTTACACCTGTTGGTGTCCCCTTGTCTAGTCAGGTCTTCAAGGTTTAGTGTAATGATGTTGCAAATGACTCTTTCAGAGAAATTGACAAAATGTACTATATACCTAGTCTTACCATAAATACTGTCACTCGGGTCCAAATGACCTTGTTGTCGACGGGCCCTAAAACACCACACACTCACTCACTAAATACTGTCACAAACTTTTGAGGGTGGCTGTACCTCCAGCCGGAGGAGCCGGCACATTCCAGAGCGGTGGCAGGTAGACTGAGTCATTGATGGAGCAGCTGTGGAAGTGTAAAGTTGTATTGTAAAATCTTCAAGATGGAATGGGGTGACTATGAAAATCGTGTGGCTGTGATTGCGCTATATAGGGTAGATAAATCACCAAGTGAGATTTTCAAAACTCTCCAGAAACTGAAAATCACAAAGAGGTTTGTCTATCGCACTATCCAGCATTTCGATGAGACTGGAGATGTGAAAGATCGCCCGCGGGAAGGAAGACCACGAACAGTTCGGACTACAAAATTAGTAAAAGCAGTGACGGCTCGTGTGCGGAGAAATCCCGTAAGAAGGCAGTCGGTGGTGGCTCAAGAGATTAACATTTCAAAAATGTCTATGTCTCGCACATTGAGGAGTGACTTGGGACTCCATGCTTACAAACGACGCAAGGGACACCTTCTTACAAATGAACTGAAGCGCCAGAGACTCCTAAAATCAAAGCGCTTGCTAAAGCGTTACGCTGCAAATGGGCACCAACGAATTCTTTTCACTGATGAAAAAATTTTCAATGTTGAGGAGACTTTCAATGCTCAAAATGGCAGGGTATATGCTACGTCATCTTCGAGAAGCTGGTGAAAAGGCTCCAAGAATCCAGAGGGGTCATCATCCTGCATCAGTCATGGTGTGGTGGGGTGTGAGCTACGAGGGCACAACGGAGCTCCATTTTTGTGAAAAAAATGTGAAAACAACTGCACAAGTGATTCAGAACACAGTGCTTCAACCAATAGTTAAGAACCTCAACAACACACTCTTCCGTGGACAGAGATGGACCTTCCAGCAGGATTCTGCCCCATCACACAAGGCTGGTTCAACCCAGGAGTGGCTGAGGTCAAATGTTCCAGACTTCATTTCTACTTCAGACTGGCCATCTGCTAGTCCGGACCTAAACCCTTTGGACTACAAATTGTGGTCCAAGCTTCAGGAGATGGCTTGCAAGAAGAGACATCCCAATATTGAAAGTTTGAAGCGCTCTCTTCTGAAGGCAGTTGCCGAGTTCCCTCTTGATGTGGTGCGTAATGCAATTGATGAGTGGCCACAAAGACTTAAGGACTGTGTGCATGCTAATGGTGGCCATTTTGAATAATTATATGTGATTTCAATTCTCTATAAATCTATGTAACTAGTGGAATAAGGATATTAAAATATCTCCAAGCATTTTGTGTCAGTTGAATTAGAATGTTGTGACAGTATTTATGGTAAGACTAGGTATATCTTTTTTTTTTTTTTTTTTTTTTTTTTTTTTTTTACAAAGTTGCTATTGCTTTTTGAATCAGCTATACATTTATGCCTGTTAACACTGAAGCTTCTATTACACCACTAGGACTTCTGTGCATCTTCCTATCATACAATATTTACTCTTAATTTCAAATATAAAAGCACTTATAAAGTTGCAATTCCTTTCTTGGAAGTGTTGAAAACAGTGTTGTTATTTTAAAATTAAATTTAACTTATACAGTTGTTACTGCTAGAAAGAAAAATATTTAACAGCTTTACAACTTTAGGATATTACACTCCTATTTCTATTACATCAGTGTACAAGTATTTTATCCATGAATCACAATTTTCTGGTGATTACTGCCTCTAACAACAGAGATGTCAAGACAATGTACAAGTTAAGAAAAATAGCTATTCTGTAAACTCTACACATCTTGAAATATTACCCAATAAAAACATTAATTTTTATTTAAATATTCTTATTGAAAGATGAGATGGTAGTTGGTATAATTATTCATTTTACCTTGGGCTCCGTATAATTACATGATATGGAGAACAAACTGTCAGTTTATAGAGCAACAAACTTCCAAAAATCAATTTAATGTGTTAAACTTGACAATGATTTGTACTAAAAAAATTCACCCTTTCAATAAACATAAGTTAAGCACTTTAAACGTTAGTGAGTGGCTACAATTGAATGGTGTTACAGGACATGGAGGTACTGCAACATTCTTTAGCATTCACTGCTTTTTTAAATAGCTTGCTTATTTAAAATTTATTCATGCTTCCATGAATGACACAATTTAAGGCACTGTGATTGGAATTAATTTTCTACTGCTAGGTTAAAATATATACTAAACTTTGTATTGATTGCAAAATTTGGTTATTTAGCTTTATTTTCCTATCTTTTTGCACAAAATTTTGCATTATGAATAATATTAGAAATTATTAAGTAGATGATGAATCAACAATAGATTGAGATTTGCTGGTATATGTTTTACAATTAAAAGTGTACAAAATACATTTTTCTACAATATTTTCCTCGTAAATCTGTTAATTGTTAATTTCATAGGACAATTTTTGCTCACATTCTGTAGAAATCATCCTAAATTATGTTAAGACTGCCTTTTCAGATACTTTTTTATATGCTTTTAACACATTTATTCTGAAAATCCAACAGATCTAAACAATAGGTTCCACATAAGAGGTGGTAACACATACATAATGCATGGTAAATTGAGAAGATAAAATCATTTGCACATATTTCAATTTTTTAAAAATATGTTTTTCATCCTTTGGAAGAACTTAACATCTTTCTTCTGCCTTTACAGAGAATGACTGAGAAAATCTAATGTAGTATTTATGCTTTTTCCCCTTCTCAATTCTATTTCAAATTATTTTTGTTGATTTTCTGTGAGTAAAGATTTTCAATATAACTCTGCTCAAATTCCATAAATAAATACAATGTTACAATGGCTTTGTGAGAATGAAATTGTCATCTAGTTATCTGGCATCCATATTTATAGGAATTAAGTTTTGACAGAAAAAAAAAATTATATTTTTTTGTTAATGACAGTCAATTACCAGAATAATATCAGGGCATTACTGGTATGCTGGAATTTTATCCCTCAGTTCTTTTCATTGCTAGTAAATCTACTGATCTGGGCCTGTTGCTTTTAAACACATTTAAAAGCCATCAGACTGGGACAGATTTGACTTCACAACCTTGGAATAAGTAAGCCAGAGCTTAATCAACTTAGTCACCCAGACCAACAATTTATGACAGCCCATAGAAATGTCAGAAACCTCACACCTGGATTTTGCAAACTATTTCCAAGACAATATTCACCACATTTGTACATTTGTCTTAGCAAAGGTAGGGAAAATTTTCCCAGTTAACCTAATAACTAAACATCATTTATATGCAAATGTGTATTTTGTTTTTACTTCTGATAAGGAATTAAGTTTTGCAATGTGTTTTATGTTTTCTGTGCTTGCATGTAATGTTTTGCTGTGCATAGAACTGCATACTTCCAATGCTGCTGACAGTTTAAATATAGAACATATAATAACACAACTTAAAAAATTGCACTCCCTGTTCTATTTTCCTTGCCTTTTATTTTGAATTAAAGACGACACAGCCAACATTGCATGGGTTCAAAAGGGAGTTTTGGACTTGAAGAGACTGTATGAAAAATGTCAAACATGAAATGTCCAAAAACCATATTATTAACATGCTTAATTTTGCTACCGTTGGGTCAGTAAATGTACAGACATGTTTATCTATTATGGCCAACAATATCTGTATTGTTGATATGTTTCAGCTTATAATAGGCTTAAGGTATTGTAATGCCTTAGGTAGTCCTGCTGAGCAATTCTGGAGATTTTTTATTCTGAATGGGCAAAATTCTGATGCAATTTCAGAAGTTGTAATTTCTGAGCTTGCAATATATTAAAAGAAAATAAGAAGCTTATATGCCAAAGTTTTGATGCTGCAGCGGTAATGAGCGGGACTATCAATGGAGTGCAAGCTAAAGTTAGAGATATGTGCCCCAACCCTTACTGTATGAATTGCTTAGCTCAGAAATAAATGTGATAATGTAGAGAACTGCCAGGCAAAACACAAAAGCTTGGTTTTTTTTTGTTTTTTTTTTTTTGCAAATCTTTGTGCTATACCCACCTTCTTTTGCTGCTCTCCACACAGATCATCAGTTTTAGATTCATGTGTTATGAAGAGAATACCCAGTGGTGGATCAACAAGGTGGAACTACAAATCCAGGACTGTAAATGTTGTTTACGAAAATAAGGCATTGAAAGAATGTTTTCAAATTTTGTCAGAATCAGATGTCATGCAGTGTGACAATAAATGAGGCAAGTGCTTTATTGGGGTATCTTAAAAATAATGAGTTTTGATTCTGGCTTAATTTGTTTCCATTTAGTTATGCGTCATATAGAAATACTGTACAATCTACTACAGAATTGCCACATAGATGCTGCCAAAGTTCCAATGTACATATCTACTTTCACTGCTGAAATTATAAAAGTAAGAAACACGGTGGAGTCATGTGATTTGGCAGCAGAAAACCCACACAAAAGAAAAATTGTTTCAAACACACAGAGCAGAGCAGCAGCAGCCAAGGAAGTATGTCCTGTTATACTGTCACAACTGAATCTCCGCTTCAAGTTTACAAAACATCTTTCTGTGTCTTCACTACTGCAAGGTTCACAATTTGAGCAATTTAATTAAATATTTCCAGAAAATGCGTTCAGTGAATGCATAAAAATGTTCCCAGAGTTTGATAAGGACAAACTATATACAGAACCTTCAGTCATCTATTCAAGAGAAGAATTCAGGATTATTTCTTCAATATTTTAGGGCTAATAATCTTTATTCCACTTTTTCTGAAGTATTAAATATTTTCAAAATAACTATTACTCTACCTCTAACAACAAGTGAATCTGAGCGCTGTTTCTCCACACTGAAAAGAATTAAAACATTCCTTAGGAACACTAATGGAGAAGATAGGTTAACTGCTCTTGCTATGTTGTCCATAGAAAAAGAAATGATAGAAAACATCCAAAAGTTCAACGAGAGAGTGGTTAATAAGTTGGCTACAAAGAAAGATCGTCGTATGCAGTTCATCTTCAAATAATTAAGGTAAGCTAAAATTTCAATAACCGGTGCAGCCCCTCTAGTTATAGACAACATGAGCCGCCACTGACATGCATGTAATTAAAATGTATCCTTTTCTCTCAATCTGTTAATATGTAATACTTCCACCTTGTGTATATCATAGAAACTAGGGCTAATACAATTTTTTCATTGTCATATCTGTTTTTCTCAACCCAAAATTAGTAGGAATTGCCTCATGAAGTGCTCGAAACATTCAAAAATTATTTTTTTATTGCTCAGTGTTATATTACATTGTCATATAAATAGTACTTCCTGAAGAAGTTCAAGTTAGCAAGTGTTTTCAAATTTTGCCCAATAACATCTGTAGACTTATCTGTAGATAAGTTCAAACCAATCAAAAACAACCAAATTCATGAACACTATACAAGAGAAAACTTGGACTATTTTAGGCATAGAGTGAATAAAAGTGTATCTCTAAAAGATGTGTATATTTTCGGAATCACGCTCTATAACAAACTACCACAAGAAATTAAATCTGCTGCTGATGTTTCTAAACAGCAATTTGAAAGCAAGCTGAGGATGTATCTGATTAACAAATGTTTATATGACTTGAATGAAATCTGAGAAACCAATTTGTAAATATGTAATTGCATTTCTGACATGTCCAAAATTATATGTATGATAAACTGGATGAAAATAAATAAATAAAAAACTATGAAAGATTCTTTTCAGTATACAAACTCATGTTAACTGATAAACATCTAAGCTTATTCCTGACAAACTGCTAAAAATGATCATTACATACTGTACACCAAATTATAACCTCTAAAATGATGTTTATGGAACAATGTAAGGTGTACATATTGAAAAGTATAAACTTAAAATTAACAATTTTAATTAAAATTTACAAAATCATAAAACATATTTTAAAGATTTCAAAATCATAAATGTACGCATATTTACATATTTTTAGTGCATATAAATCTCAATGTCTAGTAATAATTGTTTTTGTTAAGAGTTTTCAAGCAGTTTCATTGTACATATTTTGTATATGTTTTTTAGATTTCTTATTTCTATAATCTGAATGCTTTCTTAATTTCATATTTGGATTACAGTATTTGGCTATTTCTATTTCTGAGGTAACATAATATGTAATGGTTTTTATGAAGTAACACAAAATATCAAGTGTAACATTTTAGATTTTCAGATTTAACATTTTCAGGAAAATAACTTTACAAGTCAATTTCCTTTTTAAATGGTAGAAACCATTTCGTTACATTGTTATTAAAGAATTTAGCAAATAAAAAAGAAATGCCAATGCCAAGAGTGTTTTTCCATGTTAAGTGCTATTTCTCTGGAAAAAAACAATCTCAGCTTAGCCTCTTGCAAACAAAGGGCTTTGAAACTGTACGGGCAATTTACTGCTCCCGCCTCATTAAAAAAAATGCTGTCTATAGGTATTATAAACCTTCTAGCTTTAGTCTGTACATTTGGTGTTGCATTTAGACAACAGATGGCACTTTTCTTTTAAATTGCTGTGCTAGGACTTTTTTCTAAATATTTTACCAAATCTCTCTCAGTATGTGATATACAGACCTGTTCAAATATGGTCATATAATTATAATGTTGATTCTTACAAATTTTGGAAATGCAAAGTATCGACTGATTCATAAATGCTAGCTTGCCATCTAATGAGAATGCATAAACGTGGCACTTTAAAAGTAGATTTCCATATTCTCTGTCTCAATCAAATGCCATATTTGAAAGCAGGCAAGGAGCACCTTCCATATAATTTACAAAGAGAGCATATTGTTCATTTCCACATGACCTACCATGCTTCTCACGTCTGTAATGCATACCAACTGTACTGTCTGTGATCAGTCATAAGACTGATTTGATAAAAATGTTTGGAACACAATCACGAGATGGTAGGCTATGTGAAAATAGGTATTATCTTGCACTTCTGCTATTCCCAGCATTTTCCACGATGATACAAATGTATTTCATGTGCACCGTTCAAGGAAGTCATTTACTTGATGTGTGTTTGGAGGAATTTAGTAACAGTGACGTCAAAATTAATATAAAATTATTTGTGGTTGGTTTATTGACACTCGTCACTTAAAAATAACATCACATGGTTGGAACATGGTAGATGTTGTGGAAATCCACCTTAATATAACTTTGTGTCTCTTTTATGCACCAAATGTCAGAGCTCAACTTTATTTGGTTGGACATTAGATAACTGCTCCTTACTACAATCAAGTCCTTAATGGTCAACAAATCATTGTAACTATTTATAACCATGATTATCACTGGTTTAAAACACCTGAATGAAATTGCTGTTACCTTTACCTTTTGATTTACACAGGTGTAATTTTCCTTGTTTACAAAGGCATAAAATGCTAATTTTGCTAAAAGTGGAACAAATAGACACTGAAGTTTAACATCAAACCACTAATTATGGATTATATAGTGAGGCTATATTTTATTATCAGCAAAATTGTTGATTTTGTTGAGACACTCCCATTTCCTGAAGAGTAAAAGGCTAGTAATATAGGAACTCATAAATACATGGGCATTTGAATATTTTTATTTTCAGATGGGGGGAACCTGATGTACATACAAGATGCCAGATACATTTTCCTGCAATGATTTTCTGTGGCAGTATAAAAACTTTAAATCTTTTTCAATGAAAATGCATAATTTTGTCAAAACGATATCAAACATCTTTATCTCATAAATATTACCATAATCAGATATATTTGTTACCACTCACAACAGGTTAAAATGCACTTAAAATTATTAGCAAAATGCAATAGGATACATTAGAAAAAACTTCCATTCAATATTCTTAACAATTCAATAGTGAAATCATTCATATTTTATTTTTATAAAACTGGTATTAGAACACATTTCTATGTTTACCACTGTAATTATTGTAACAATTGGCTAGTAAAATATTTTCACAGATATACATATAAATAATTATCTGGCTTTTAGCTTTTTTGTGCTAAACACTTGGACAAATATTTTGGAAGACAGTGCTTCATAATTATTAAGAACATAAAATTTAATTAACAATGAAACTAGGATACAAACAAACCCAATCTAATTGGAAATAAAAACAATTTCTTTCAATATCTATACATTACGCAATAAAGACCACCTGGTATGTGCTAGACTACTAAAATAAATGCATGGAATAAGAAAAAAGAAACTCAAGAAAAGAAACCAGCTTTGTGATGAGTTATTAGAATCCATGCCTGAATCTACATATAAACATATGGAATATTTGACAATTATTTACAATATCAGAAGTAATAAAAATATAAAGCTCTTTGATAAAGATATATAAAAATGACCTGATGATTTTGTTTAAGGCACAAATAAGCATTCCTAATATTCACACCTTTTCACTGGAGAGCTAAGCTGTGAAAATACATCAATTTGGTATTTATGAATTAACTGTATAAGAAACAAAATTCTGCTTATTTTCAAACATTTGCTATAGTTGTTTTTTCTTTGTAACTATTAATATTATTCTGTTTAATTTACTGTGCAGCTTCCTAGAATATTGAAACAAATAAATATAAATGCAGCTAAAAGATATTGTATTGATAGCAGTAAACTGTATTCCATTAAGTCTTTGTAAGAAAATTTATTTTCATTAAATCCAGCAATAAAATAATTCTAATGTTATTTATATAGTTAATAATGGTTTGATTCCTGAATCAACGCTCTGAATCATTTGTGCTCTCATTGCTGCACAGAATGTTTTAATGATACAGCTTTCCCAAAACTGCACAAACATGACCTAAAAGGAAGGTAAAACGCATCCTTCTCTATTTGCATTTAATGCATAATCTGCAATATATCTGAGATATGTCCAATTCAATTCAGGCAAGAAAACAGGTGGGAAAATTAATAACAATAAAACTGGGATTTAGGAATTGAATATCTTTTCAACATTCCGGTAGTTGTCTAAAGCTGATGCCAAAATGGTACTTACATGACTGTTTTACGATTCCATGTTTCAGTAAATATGAATATTTTGAATTTTGTGTATTTACTTTGTGCTTATGCCTCTTCATTCTTGAAAATTAAACAAAATGCATATGATTTACTGAATATTATAAACATGGATTTTCCGACATTTCAATACTAGAAAATTCTTTAAGTTTTTGCCAGGTTTCATTTTTGGAAAATATTTCTCTTCTAAAGAATATGAAATATTAATGATGTAGGCATTTTGAACTATAGATGTTGTACAATAAATATTTGGCAACTGCAAAAATTTTCAGCCCACTGTACTACTTCTGCTAAATTCACACAACAGTTTTGCAATTAGTGCTTACATACTATTTACTTCAGGTAAAGTGTGAACAAGGCAACAACCAGTCTTATAGAGTTATATGCTTAAAATATCAGTTCACTAAGTTACATAATAGGTGAAAGACTAATGTCCAAGCGAGCTGTTGCAGTCATTGCAGCATCAGAGATTCAAGATTTCTCTTCAGAATTGTATCCTTCACAGCATTAAATACCACCTTGATGTTTTCTGTATCCACAGCAGTGGTGAAGTGATGGAAGAGAGACTTTCTAGGATCCCGTTTCACTTTCTCAAATAGCTGTAAAATAAATTTTTGAACATGCTCTAAGTTACGAGGGTCTCCAGTGAACTGGGGGAAATATGTCCGAATATCTGAATTTCCTGAACTTATTTTTTCAATTAGAAGATCAGTCTTGTTCAGGAAAAGAATGATAGAGACTCTTCGAAAAACCGAATTGTTTACTATTGTGTCGAAGATGTTGCGTGATTCTTCTAAACGATTTGTACGCCTGAAACAAAAACATATAGTAACTTAGTGGATACATATTGGTTCTGGGCCTTCAAAAATTAAGAAAAATTATAGACTTAAGAAACAAATGAAAATCAAAACAAACACACACACACAAATATTCATATATGCAGCTGAATTTACTAATTCATCCATACTATAGGGTGACCAAATGCATTGACAACACAGGGCAGGCTGCTATGGAAACAGAAAGTATATTTCCCCTCTACATCAAGAGACTTTACTGTGAGCTGAAATCTTGTACAAAGAGCACATGTTTGTTAGACAACACAATACAGAGTATTAAGCAACAGTGTATCAAGTGAAATGGGGCAATACAAGTACAGTAGAATGCTTATTTTTCACTTTCATTACACTTTCAGCAAATTTAAAAAGTGTAAAATCAAAGATAAGTAATATGATTGCACAAAGAAAATTCTGAGGTGAATGAAATGACAAAAATGAATTAAAAAAAATTAATATCACTTTTAATAATCAGTTCTTTCTTATCATGAACTTATACATGTATTAATGCCCTGAAATTTCATATTAAAAATAAGCTTAATTTCTATGCGCTAAACTCTAAGTTTTATGAATACAAAAAACTCTTGCTAATCTGGCCATGCCTTACAGACATGGGTGTTGGATTAGTGGAAGTGCCAGATTATTGATTTGACATTTGGCTATACATTGTACTTTATTAATCCAAAGATACATTAATTTTTATACAAAACTTATACATTTGGTTTTTTGTCATTGTAATTTATGTCCTCCAACGTTATGTCATATCAGACGATGAATGAAATGGGTGAAATGATGCTCAAATGATTCCGGGGTCCATGGAGCTTAGAGTTATCCGACATTCATCTTTAAGGATGAGGGAAAACCCTGGAAAAAACCTTATCCAGGTAACTCATCCTAACCGAGATTCGAACTCGGGACCTCTTGAACGTGAGGCAGACATGCTACCACCACGCTACCAAGGTGGGCTATACATTTGGTGTGCACATACAGTATCACACTATGAAACATGTCCTGAAGTTTTACTTACCGCAATGATGATACACAACGGTGGTATGCTTTATCACAAAGCCGCTTTACAAGCATTACATTGGTACTGTTTTCCCAATTCACTGTCCATTTGGCTTGCATACTATCAAATAACATTTCTTGATCAACATTTAATTGTTCTTCCACCCTATTCAAATCTTAGCCTACACATGGCTAGTGTGGAAGAACAATTAAATTTCCATCAATTAACCTAATAGTCATAACTATAAAGCCTAGAACTTAAGTACTTACAGCACAGAAGTCATCACAAGAGGTGCATATCTCATTGTACATGAGAACCCCTAGTGGTTTGCCGGGAAACATAAGTGTCAGTTGGAGAATTTAATGTCATGATGGTACGTTGGCCATGGTAGCTCAATGGTTAAGAGCGACCAGATGGAGACCGGGATTATGGCATCCCGGCCATGGCATTGACTATTTATCCAAACATCTTTCTTTTTGATATCATAAACAACTACTCGTCCAACAATGTACTCAGCAGCAATGGCTTTCTGTAGAAACTCGGTTCAGCTTATCCAAAATTTGAATTTCAGTTTGAGGTCTAGTGTTTCCTTTTAGAAGCCAATGTATGTACTGAATTCTAAAGGAAGCCACACATCCAATAACATAAACAACAATAGTATACAATAACAAAATCATTGACACATTTTTGTGCGTCATTTCTGCTTTTTACATTATGCGAGCTACAAAGGGCCGGGCTGTGGGCCGGATTACTTAGAGGACGGACCACTGACAGCTGGATTAGAGAGTTTAGTGTAGGTATATGTATCTTTATGTACAACAAACATTGCTAGTACATACAGATTTAAAAAAAACTGAAGAATGCAGCAATAATGTCATAGCCGTTAACATTACTTTATAATAACTAACTTTTATTCAGAAAAACCTTTGTAACATAACTTACTTAAAAAAATTAAAGGATTACATAATGAATTCTAACCTTATGCCCTTATATTACTACACATCGAATGCAACATTAAATGTGCAATAAGTTGCAATGTTGATTGTGTTCATCCACATTTTTTAAGTTATTCAAATGAAGATTTTGTTTTGCATGTTTTTGCCCCTTTAGTCTGAACAGTTCATTTTCACTTTTTGACTCATATTAAGCATTTCATCACTAATATTGAACTTTTGGAAATTTGTTCCCATCTTTTACAAACTTTATACAGCATCTATGAATTTAATATGCTCTAAATTTAGCTTATAGCACATATCTTGATGTATATTGTCGTCCTCTTTTTCCATAACCGACATAAGATTATCATTAACCACTTTGTCAATGCTTTACACTTCACAAATGCTCACTTGATCATCATAAGCAACATAGCCATCAAATTGCACATCAGTAAGTTGTATGGACTCCCATTTGTGCTTCTCTTGACAGTTAAGATATCACCATTACATTCCTTTGGGTTAGAATATCCATCTTTGCAGAAGCAATTCTGGATTGCTGCAGCTCTATTACTTTGTCAGACCTCTATAATGTAATGCATAACAGAAAGAATGCTCAGACCTTAGCTTGGAAGCATCTGCATGATGCCAGATACAACTGTCCCCCATTTATCAAAGCAAATGCTTTTCTTACCTCTTTCCTTATCTCTTTTCTGTAATACCCTTGAATGGTCTGATCACTTTCAGGCCCAATGGCTGCAGCTTGCTGGAGCAGTTATTAGAACCCTTTGCATTGCAAATGAGTATTAGAGCACCCAATGCATGGATTTTGTACCTCCATGACGCAGGTAATTTGTAGGTCAGAGTTTTGTTTGGTATCAGATTAAAAAATAGCCAGTTTCATCTAAATTGTAGATGCCTTTCATGGGACAGCCTTCCACCAACTCCTGGAGTTCACCCTTCCATTTGGCAACAATGTTGGAGTTTACACTAGTACTTCCTCCAGAAAGAGATTTGTAAACCAAAGAATGCTGTTTCTTAAAGCAATTGACTGTTCCATTTCTTGAAATTATCAATCCCAAGTTTAGCAGCAATGTAGAGGGCTATCTTTTTTAAATGCATACTGTCGATGGAAATTTTACTGTGCGAGCTATGATATTTAATGTTGATACAGATAAATTAATGTGTGTATCCATGTGATATGGTCAATTTGCACAAGAATGCCTATTTTCTCAGAGATGGAAAATATGTGCTGGCAGTTTTTTTGCTGGATTTGAGCCATTATTAAAGGCTGGATCCAGAATCTGATGAACCAAATTAGTAATGTAAAGAAACCACAAAAAAGTATAACAGAAATGGCCGCGCCACTCGACTCTCACTCAGTCCCGGGCAACCACATGCAAGATCTGTGGTGGACAAAGAAGTGTATGGGCGGATTTCCTCCAGGTGCTCCGGTTTCCCTCACCATCTCATTCCATCAGTGGTCCATCTTCATTTCATGCACCTCAGTGTCACAGCCTGTGGTGCCGCATGTAATAATGGGGTTAATGGGGTTAAACATTAAAAAACGTAAAACAGAAACAGCATAGAACAAGTACCACCTGGTAAACAGTACATTGTGCAAACAGCTTCTTGCTAATGCTTTGGAAAGTTATGTTTTAAAACACTGTTTCAAAACTGGGAGCATGCAGGAGTGCTAAAGTACTTTTAACAGAAAGTTCAAATTAGCAGAGATGACATTTGTAATGTTGTTCTTTTAAAGTACTGCAAAAAATAGTTTCCAGCCTCTTTCTACAAAGCTCTCAAAATACTCCCAAAGTAACCAAGCTGTGATGTCACCATTTATTAGAATGTGCAGCCTTGAGTTTGCACTGATGTTGGATATACTGGATATTTCAGAAGTGATGATCAATAATACACCCATGGAAAGTACAGGCCAAAATTAGCTAAAAAGCTCCAATAAACATGGGTCCGCAAATCAACCATTGCCAAGTTATTGCATTACTTCGGGTTGGGAACCAACTATAAACAGCCCTAGATACCACAGTATTTACGATGGTATCTCAAGGTTTGGGATCAAATAACTGTTTGTTTATGCATATGCGACTACTTCCCTTTCGTGCTAAGTGCACTGTACCATACTAGCATCACAATCAATTACGAACGTGAAGGCACCATGGACAGGAGTTACACCAATGAAGAGTATGCTGACATGCACTTCATGTATGGCCAAGCAAACGGCAGTGCCCTTGAGGCTGCACAATTGTATGAAGAAGCTTTTCTTCTCCGCAGGCAGCCTAACAGGCATACTTTTAGCCGATTACATCAGTGCCTTGGAGAAATTGGGAGTTTTGCACACCATGTACGAGAAGATTGACCCAAATCCATAACACCTGATGTTGCAGAAAGAATGTTAGGCATAGTACACCAATGTCCGAGTACTTCAACAAGGAAAATTGCTATCCAAGAGCGTGTCAGTCTTAGCAGTGTGTGGCAGATTTTATATCAGCAAGTACTCTATATCATCTCCAGCGAGTGCAAGCCCTCAACAATGCAGACTTCAAATCCAGAGAGAATTTCTGCCAATGAGTGCAATAACAGTGTAACCTGAAACTCGTTTGTAAGCAGCATTCTGTTCATGAATGAGGCTGGATATACCCATGACAGTATTTTTAACTGCCATAACTGTCACATCTGGGCTGATGTCAATCCTCATGTAACATACATATTATGACATCAGCATTATTCACTGAAATCTGGGCAGGACTGCTCAGAAACCGTATAACTGAACACTTTCTACCACAGAGACTAATCAGACAGCAGTACATGCGGTTTCTGTAGAGATACATGATGTGCCACTGAACCAATGCCTGAATATGTGGTTCATGCATGACAGTGTTCCAGCATGTTTTCATTTACAAGTGCACCTACTGCTCCCTCGGATGCATGGACAACATTGGATAGGTAGAGATGGGCATGTGCCATGGCCTCCAAGGTCTCCGGATTTAAATCCCGTGGATTTCTGTGTGTGGGATCATGTCAAAAGCCTGGTCTAAATAACAAGTCAATGATAAAAGTAATGAAGTTGAGAATATAGATATAATAAATTTGAATACAGTTACCAGTTAACTATAGAACAGTTTGCCACTAAATTGAACATTTGAATGCACGTGGACAAAAGTATGCATTATATTTGCATAAATACAGTATAATAATAGTTTTTAATCTCATGGTACCATCTTCCTTTCTGCAGATGTGTAGTGAGATGGTTACCATTCTGTGATTCACCTACCAATGGTTAAATACTTTCTTCTGTTTCACTGTGACAAATATAACTAGCTAGAAAGTTAAAGCAACCAATTACTGTGAAATTGATGAATATTCTATAAATATTTTGGCAATTAACAAAGTGGATTTAAAATTTAATATTTTTTCAATATTGTAGAGTGAGGAGTTTCAACTGGTTTGTTACTTTTAGTTAGGGCTTTAAGATCAATGTGTAAATTCATTTCATTCTCATTGATCACTGGCACGACAGCTCTTTGTGAGCCTTAGCCTTCTGAAGAAGTTTTCCCCATTCTTTCCCGTTAACTGCAGTGCTCCTCCAGTTCTTGATTCCAATTGTCCTTACATCCTCTCTCACTCCGTCTTTCCACCTTAACTTTGGTCTTCCAACATTCCTGGTTCCCTCTGGCACTACATTAAATATCTTCTTTATCATTCTATCATTAGCATGCAGTACATGTCCTGCCCACTCCAACCTTCTGATCTTTATGCAATTAACAATGTTTGGTGCAAATTCATTTACAACTTCAAATTATGTTGTATTTTAATTATTGTAAAAGGTTTACTTATTATAACTGTCTTCTCATTTTTGTTCTTACACACAAAAAGATGTATTCCGATTTGAAGAAGACTATACTGCACTATTATAATAGATTGTAGTTTAAACTTGATACACTGCTGTAGGCAACAGAAGACTCAGTATTGCAACTGATACACCATAGTTTGAAACTGTTATTTTATGGGTAATAAGCACAAATATTTTTCATTTTCCCATTTTGTTAAATTAATACAGCTGTACTTTCTTTGGGAAAGAATCTCCCCTATCTCTACTTTCAGTTATGCAGCAAATAAAAAATACAACCACCATAGAAACACAAATTTCTTCTTTGCAGTCTTCCACACCACAAAAAAGTTCCACACAGAGCAACAAATGGCTTTCTAATGACATGGTTAATTGCCTATGTTTAAACCACATAATCCTATTATATGTCCATTTATACAAGAGGTTCATACAGCATTACAGATGTTCAGTAATTACCAATAATGATGTAACGAATGAACAAGAGCACATTTCAAAATGTAAACTTCAAACTTAGAATTAAATATAGGAGTTTTGATGTCCTGTGTGACAGTAATATGGGACATGTTTCTTTCTTCTAGAATACGGAAAATCTGTATAATAGAGACTCTGGCAAGTTATGTGAAATAAAGGAAAAATGGCACACATTTTATGCAAGCAACTTTTCCCAACCATTTATTTAAAATGGAACTCTCAAATTTATACTATTGAAAACATCCTACATTACTACAAGAGAAGTATTGGTATGTAGTTTTTAAAACAGATGCTTTGTGGAGTTAATATTCTGTTGGTTTGTTCTTTGGGCCTATAAAAGGAGATGAGACTAAATGGGAGGAATTAAGAATTAGGCGTAAAAAACATAGGTTGGTAGCGTTATTCAAAGCTAATGCTGGTGTAAAGGCATGGGTGGACGTTAATGCAAGGTTAGATAATCCGGATTATTATGGACGAAACGATCATAGGTATAAAATTAAGGGTAGAAGATACAGAACCGACGTAGGAAAATTTTCTTTTGTTAATAGAACCATTGAAGAATGGAATGAATTGCCTGTAGCAGTCTTTCAGGGCTGTCCCCTATCGTTGAAGAAATTTAGAAAAAATCTAAATGGTTTATAGTTTAACTTTTGAATTATAATGGTATATAATATGTAAATAGAGAAGTAATTAGATAAGTTTTAAGTGACTAAAGTAAAATAATATCATGTTTGTATTGTTTACTGTATTATTGTTGTAAATCTAGTATATGTAATTTGATCTGTATTCTTAACTCTGCCACCGGGTAGTACCCAATTGCAGTTAATAAATACATACATACATTTACAAAATGCCTTGCAAATTGCTCCAAAAATCAGTGATTTAGTATTATTTGCGCACTTACCTGTCCTCTAAAAGTACTTGATCATACTCTGATGATGAAACAAGAAAGAGAATTGATGTTACACAATCAAAACATTGGAACCATTTCTGACGTTGTGAACGCTGACCTCCTACATCCACAAAATGAAAAGGTATATTGTTTATTGGAATAGTGAATTCTGTTATTCCTTTAGTAGCCTTCCGTGCATGTAAAATGTCCAAGTGAGATGGGATGTAACCCTATAAAAAGAAAATATACAATGTATAACTTTCATAAAGATATTCCATGAGTACAGTTAATAAATATAGCTGAAAATATAGACAATTAAGCGAAAACTTAGTTTTTAATGATATAGTTCTGTAAGTTTCAAAATATAAATCTGTCTTATTCCTGTGGTAGACGTACCCTGGAGATCATTTAGCAGTTTAAACAAGATGTTGCCATGTACTCTCTACCATGACAGCCAGTGCATGTGAAGCAGATTCTTAACTGGTATGTTTCTCACAATATGAGCGGCATAGTGGACTCTACTATGATGAGTATAAACCCTAAAATGTCCATGCTCAAGTATTTTATACCTTCTGGTCATCCTGCTAGATGGAGAGATAGATGGAGAGTAAAAAAAAAGTTATTATTAAGTGCCTAAAACAGGAGAAATATTAAGCTAAAATTCAGCAAACATTATGTTGGTATCAACGGGTTTGTCTTTTTTTCATTAGTTCATAACCCTTATAATAGATGAAACTACAATTACAAATATGTAAGAGGTATTCTTCTGCTGACTAGAATCTTGTATGATAACATCATATCCTTTGCTGAAAAAAAAAAAAAAAAAAAAAAAAACTTTTTTCAGTACCTAAGCTTCTTGTAATTTAAGTATTCATTTGGAGCTTAAGCAGCATTATCTAAGTGCTGAATATACAGAGAGCTTTAAAAGCAATAGATTGGTGTATCTCTTGTAATGCACAGAATTATTGCAGAGGCGCAGTTAGAAGCTTATTTATTTACTCAGTTTTAATTGTTTGTTACCTAAGTGCAATATGTTCAAACAAAAACTATAGATTTAGTATACCAAAAACAAAGGTTGAAGGCAGAAAACTTAGCTATGCAACTTTACCATCCACTGTTTCGCCTTCTCTCTGTGCTACACATGTTTATTAATGAATAGTGGCTGGAGAAATGTTCTCTTGATTTTCAACTTTTTCTATTTGCAAAAATTTCTTTCACTCCAGAAAACTGCATGATACAGTAAACCTCCAATATAACGATCCTCTTTATCATATTCATTTGTATACAGTGATACAGTTTTGGAGTATCAATTTTTATTTAATTTATTAATACAGTCTTTAATTTGAAATAAACCATAGGTTTGCTTTGTAGATTCCACATATAACGTTAAAATATATCAACCTTTTTAAGGTTTATAGTAAATTATATATTCATTAAAAAATAAATTTTTCAACCGGTTCCTTTCTTCGCAATGTGTTGCAATAAGCCAATTTTGCAAATATTTCTGGCTGTTGCCAGTATATGTTCACCTTGTGTTCATTCCATGCAACCTGATTGTCATTGCATGGATTTCAAGCTGTCTCAAAGATCATTAGCCATTTTAGTTTAATATATCTTGTTTAACAATTTTAGAACTTATGAGTGGGTATTATGAGTTAATTTAGGAAATAAAAAAAACTGGTTTGTTTTGTATGCGTATGTGAAGAAGCTGTGTTTTGCATTAAATAAAATGGCAGCAACAAAGAGAAAAATGTTCTCTCCTTCTGAAAAAGTCAATATCATTTGGAAAGTCGAAAAGCACCCAAATCTAAAAAGATAGAAATGGCTAGAAGGCTTGGTATGACTTTCAACTCTGAGAAAGATTCTGAAAAATAGTGTTACAATTTTGAGTAAAAAGGTAAAATCTGTTGGAAGTCCAAAAACATGTGTTTAGACATTCCTCATATAAGAAGATGAAAGATAATTTAAAGGGCTCATAATTTTCTGGCTTATTTGATGATTGCAGCTTCATGAAACAAAAAGGCATCAATAATTGCTTTAAGATTATACTTGGTGGACTTTAAAGCATTAAAAGGAGGGTTGGACATGTTCAATGTAGTTTAGTACTCTCTGCAGATTTCATTAAGACAATGAAAAATAAAATGATTTTTATTTAATATTGCCATATTTGTCAACCACACTATAATATTAGCTATATATACCTATATAACCTCTCGGTTATCCCACCTTCGGTAATCTGACATTCCCTATTATCCAACTCTCACCAGTGCTTGGTCAGCAGGATGTGCATCCTCGAACCTTCAGTGAGTGTGCAGACGATAATGTTTTCATTTCCTGTGAGTACAATATGGCAAGTAAAATAAGAAAGTGGTTACGTAGAAAATGAACCTAGCTAGAGTGAAGCAATAAATATTACACAAATATAAATATTTGTTACAAAGGATTCACTTATCTTAAGAAATTGGTGTTAATACTTCTTTCTAATGGAGATCGAATATTTATATTTGTGTAATAAGAAAGTGGTGGTTTCCATGGAAGACAAGTTGATGACATTAAAAGACTGGACAAGGGGGAAATTCTTCAAAATGTGGCTTCAGATTATGGTGTTGGGCATATTACAGTGGAGGATTGGAAAAAAAAGAGAAGAAATTGACAAGTGGTGTGCTACCAGAGCAACAAGTGATGCACTAAAACAGGGAAACAATGAAACAAAGTAAATATGAAAGAGTTAGCAAAGCACTGTTTCTTGGTTCACTCAAAAACGAGAAAAAGGTCTACCAATAACAGGTCACGCTGTATTTCTGGAAAGCGTTCAATGAAGGGGATCCTAATATTACTTCTAGCGTTGAGTGGTTTGATCATTGGAAGAAATGGTACGGTATTAATACCTGTGGTGAAAAACTGTCCACTAAATTAATTCTTGCTGAAGGATTAACTGGTGATCAGACTTTTAATTGTGTTGAAATTGGACTAAATTTCAGGATGCTACCATCTAAAACTCTTGCAGCCCAAGGAGAGGCTGCCCTTGATTACAAGTGTAATAAGGAAAGGATTATTATTCTTGCCTGCAGTAATGTTACAGGGAACTTCAAAGCTAAATTGCTAATTATTGGTAAAACTAAAAGACCTAGAGCATTTAAAAGCATTTCTGTTACTGCTCTATCAGTGCATTACACTAACCAGAATTCTGCCTGGACCTCTGCTGCCATCTTTAAAGACTGGTTCCTTACACAGTTTGTGCCATATATAGAGAAGTTTCTACCTGCCAATGACATCCCAAGAAAAGCTCTCCTTCTACTAGACAATGCCCCATCACATCCAAATGTATAAGAACTAAGAAATGGTGATATCAAGATCTTGTTTCTCCCACCTAAAGTGACGTCATTGTGCCAGCCAATGAACCAAGGTATGCAGGAAACATTGAAAAGAAAATATCGGCGATAACTCCTTTTGTCCCTGATAGAGGAAATGGATAATGGTAAGGACATGATGGAAAAGTTAAGATCTATCAACATGAAAGACGTTGCGTACTGGCTGGCTCAGGCTTGGGAAGAAATCAAAACGACATTAGCAAAGTCTTGGACCATACTGTTACGTGATGATGAAAATAAAGAAGAGATAGTACAAGAAGACATGGATGACATTGTTCCCTTACTGAACCACATTCCTGGCTGTGAGGATGCTACGGCTCAAGATGCAAGTAGCTGGTATGCAGAAGATCAACAGTTTGAACTCACAGACTCTGATCTTGTTGATATCATGAATGGTAATGACAATGAGGATGAAGCAGAATGGGAAATTGAAGAACAAAATGAGAAGAAGAGTCACGCTGAAGGTTTAAGTGCTTTAGAGATGGCATTAAGATAGGTGGAGCAACAGCCGAAGGCAAGTGCAACTGAGATATTGATGTTTCATCAATGGTGAAACCTCATGCAAGGAAACATTATTCAGCAGGCAAGCAGACTTCATTGAAAAGCTTCCTATTTGAAGACATTTGGAGGTTCTTTTTGTTCAATATTGCATGTAGAATTGGTTTGATTATTCGGTAATTACTGCAAAACCAACAATTGTTTTAATAATACAGTATACCTACAATGTTTTACTACATTTTCCAACTTATGTTGTATTATCCGACATTGTCCAGGGCCAGTTTAGGTTGGATAATCGAGACTCTACTTTATATATGTAAAATTATACATAATTATAAAATAAAGGAATAAACAAAATAAATTAATATCAATTTTGCAAAACCTGCATAAGGTTAAATTTTTTTGAGTTCAGGTAATAGTGGTATTTATTATTATTATTATTATTATTATTATTATTACTACACATTTAATATGATAATGTTCTGTATTATGTGATAACTAATATAAAAGATCTGGAAAGAATGACTAATTGAGCTTTTATAAGTCAGAACATTAAGTTAAAAGAAATTAAATAATTGGCCTTTGGATTGTAAGGATTAATAAATGTTGATTTTTATTTTGTGTGGAAAACAGTTTTCTACTTTATGTATTTTAGATAAATTACACATAAGACATGTACAGGTAATTTACTTCCCTTCTTGTAGATGACATGTGGACAAAACTACTTCCATATGACATGGTTGAAAAAATAAGGTCACAACAAAAATTACATAATTGCTGTACACTTTTTGCAAAAAAAATCCTGAAAAAATTGTACAATAGAGCAGACTAATGTATGAAAAATCTATAACCAGGGAAACCCTTTTTAACTTTCTAAATATAGTTTCCTCAATTTCATTGATCATTTTTTCCATGACTTTCCAGAATGTGAACACCCTATAATACAGGTCCTGAATTGTACGCTTTAAAAATATTTAATTTATTTAGTGCTGATTTTTTCAGGTGGAATATGCAGGCTGTCTTCAAATGAACTGTCTGCCCTTGAGACCATGAGATCATTAACCAATGGGAGTCTTGCAGTCTTGTCATATTGTGCTCCTGCTATTAGGAATCAGTCTCAATAAGCACCATTTATGCTAGGTTAAAATCTTTTAATTTTGCAAAAAATTAATGTATGACCAAAGATTGAAGGTGCTAACACGATCATGAAAAAATCAGTATCTTAGCACATTTTAATCTAGTTATTATACAAATTAATAAACACATCTATATATTCATAGTCATGTTAGCACTAAAATGGCTACCATTTGTATGTATATATATTTAATTACATAATGAAAACTATTGCCAGGATGGTGCTAAAGGAATTACATTGAACAAGCACCAGGAATTTGTATGTTTCCTGTCTTTGATATTTAAGATAAGAGTCAACAGTTGACTTAATGCTGTATCTGGAGAATGTCAGCCCTGAAATGTTTATGACATGTATTGTATTGTAAGCAGCCTTATGTTCATCTTTCAGAACTCAAATTTTTCACTTCTGCAATCATCTGCTGCTTTAACTGTGAGCAATAGAGAAAGCATGAATTTGTACAACAGCCACAAGCTGTGAATGTAATGGCCAGTAGAAAAGCAGACAGTGCAAAGCCTGGTTTGAAACATTTTTAGGGTATATACTTTTTAAAAGGTGCAACAAGAGAGAAATCAATTCAGTTTAAAAAATGCAACTTAAGCTAAGTGTATGACCAAAGCAAGTTTATTTCGTCAGCTGCTTATATTTCCTTGAATTAAACAGTATGCAAGTGAGAGAGAAGTATGAAAAGAGTGGGAGCAACAAAGAGTAACAGCATTTGATTCAGCAGGGAGCAAAATCTTTGCCACTTGAAAGAGAAATCTTTACATCTGACTTCAAAAATCATAATTTCCTTGTAAATTTCATACAATAATATTATATACAGAAATAACCAATCCTTGGCCCAAAATAGCCAAAAGGAGGAAAATATCATATCATATAGGAGGGCGAGTCAATAAAGACTGAGAATGACCTTTTTACACATAAAATACTTTAGTCTTGGTCCAGATTGGTGTGATCTTTTTTTCAAGTATTCACGTTGAGTTGAATCCACTTTGCCCAATGCTTCTGTCAGTCCTGGAACATGTGCTGGAAGCATCTTTTGACATCTTTATAACCGCCTCAGCCTTCTACATGACAGCCTCCGAAATAGCAAAATGCTTCCCCCTTAGTTCCTTTTTCAGATATGCATCCCCATACATCTCAACCTGACGTTGCAGTTCCATAAAGACTTCCATCTGCTGTTCTGTTCTTTCATCTACAGCTTCTGTTCAGGAGTCAATAAACTTGGTTCCCACCTCGCAAAAACATGTCTCATGTTTAATTGATTATACATAATTGAAAAAACACTGCCATGGGAAATCTGTAACATGTCTGTAGGACTGTCAATTGTTATTCATCGGTCTTCACAAACAATGATACCAGCTGTGTTAATCATGGTTTTGTTTATTGCTGTTGCTAGAGCACTGGTCCACCTTGCTTTGTTATTGAAACACAGCCCTCGTTAAATTCCTTGTACCATCAAAATGCCATGGATTGTGGTAGATCATCATCATCATCATCATCATCATCATCATATGCCTCCTACAACATTCTGTAAGATTTCATGCTGGATTTCTGCAAATGAAAGCAAAACTTTAATGTAACATATTGTTCTTCAAGTAACATCTCCATTTTCTCTGTAGGCAGCTGGTGAACTGACCTACTTCGTTCATCCCATGTGTACAAACACATGTGTAAGTGTGTGTATACTTTGTCCAACAATCAGAGCTGATCCATTGGCACAATGCAAAATAGTTTGCATAGTTGTCATTGTTGTGTTCGGTAAAAAAAAAAAAAAAAAAAAAAAAAAAAAAAAAAAAAAAAAAAAAAAAAAAAAAAAAAAACTCAATCTTTATTGACTTGCCCTCATATTCACCATCCTTTTTTTTGTGTGTGTAATTTACATCCTCCAACGTTAAGTCACATCGGACGGTGGATGGAATGGGTGAAATTATGCTCAAATGAGCCCAGGGTCCATAGAGCTTAGAGTTACCAAACATTCATCTTTCAGGATAAGAGAAAACCCTGGAAAAATCTTATCCAGGTAACTCACCCTGACCGAGATTCGAACTCGGGACCTCTTGAACGTGAGGCAGACATGCTACCACCACGCTACCAAGGCGGGCTTTCACCATCCTGCTATCATCTTTTAACACTGGATGATGTCCATTATAATCATATAATTACTTTGAATGTTGAAGTTTAGTGGATTTAAATTACCAGATAAACTGTTATCATGTTTCTCTTTGTTTTAGCCTTTACACCTCTTTCACCTTTTAATGTAATTAAATAGCAGAAGTTATTATGTGGGCTGTATTAAATGCAGCATACCTTTAATTCACTCTGGAAACAAAACATGAGTATCTTCTATGTCACTAAGTCCATTACTCCTCTGTGTAAATTTACTGTTATGATTAATTATGATACTAAATCATGGGTCAACTTTGACAGAGGTGAGTTCATGTCAGCCCACTTGGTCACAGCAGAGCACAGTGTGACCCAGCAATGTGGTGCATGCTCTTTTGTCCCTAGTTGAACTATTTCCCAAAGTGATCCTACTTTATTAGTAGTGCGAGGACAAATATCTGCTGGCTGCTAATGTGAGTGCAGCCTGGAGTATAGACTCTCCGGCACGCATTGTTAGTGAGGTATCCGAAAGAGACAAGGATGAGAAGTGGCAAGTACCAATTTAAACAACTTTATGTGGGGTATGTTTTCTAAGAGTTTCAATAAAACACTAAATGAATATAAATTTATTGCCATTTACATACCCATGCAGTACATATAGTATTAAACTTCAGCATATATTGTCCTCTTCTGTTTGTTCCTCAAATACATTGCAAGAAGAACAATGTATTTTTTAAACAGTTCAAAAGTGAAACTTCTGACATCCCCCAAAATATTTCTCTCAACATCACATGATCTGATGGGAGCACACTTAAAATGTTGTATATCATTTTCGACATAATTAGATGGTGTTTTATTGGGTTGTAATAAACTATTTTTTATTTTCACCATTGTAGCATATCCAAGATTTTTTTTTCGAAACATGGCTTTCATTTTATGTTGCACTGCTTTGGTAATTGATGCAGGAGCTGCATTTTCAATTTTAATGGAAAGTTCTTTTACAAACTGTAGAGCTATCAATTTCATATCTGTTGATTCTAACTTCGCAATGTTTTAGGCCACATCTGCAAACCTGTTTTTAATAAATAACATTTTAATGTAAGCTGCTTGAAAACCAGAGATTGTGCATATTTTATTGGAGAGCTGCTTTCATTATAACAAGCCATGTTGCAATAATCTACATACATTTTGCAACATTTAATCAGCTGCCCCATCGCATTACAATGGGCAGGGGGGGGGGGGGGGATTATGGAACACCAGGATCCAATTCTTTGAAAAATCTTTGTCCTTCTTTAGGCTTTCACAAATATTTTTTTTTACATTTGCAATGAATAGTCCATGTTACTATAGCAGCAGCATATCTTTTGGCAACTCGAAGACGATGAAGATGTGTCGTTTGAAGTTCTTTAACGGCTTTTAACTTATAACTTGCACCATCTGTACAAAAAGTAACTAGATCTGTGTGATGAAAGAACTCCTACAATTACAGTTCAACAAACCGCCAGACAGAACCCTGGGTTTAATCTATGGAGATCCAAATTTTATTTTTACCACAGATTTACATATTTTCGAAATAGCATTACTCTAATGTTTAGATACAAAGTATTTTCATAAAGTTGTTGCTCTCAGAGTATACGCTTGGGGTATATTTTAATGAAGTTTTTAAATTCTTTATCCTACTTTGTGTAATAGTATTTGATGCATACAATCATTTAACACATCTTTAACGAACTATGATCAAAGTGGAAAATTTTCTTTCTTTCTTTTTTTCCCCCTATTTAATGATGCAACAAGTGCTTTATGTTGTTTTAGTTCTGCAGTGTTGTTTCAACCATTTCCATTTCTCCTTACAATTCCTGATTTGTGAATAACAAAACTTACATTGTATGTTCTCACCGTTCAATATAATATGATCTCTCCTAAATTCTTCTGACAATTTATTTAATTTACCTTCACCAGTGTCTGAAGAATTTGTTGAGCTGTTATGCAAAGCACAGAGCGAACACAACTGTACAGTGGAGCTATTATACTGAACCAGCAGCACAGTGTAACCTGCTCACCCCTGAGACTGTCTGCAGTGATGACGTCAAGCAGACTAGGCACATTGCCCTTAACTTGAGCCCAACTTCAGCAGATATATGTCCTCGCCCTGTTTATTAGTTATATGTAGGGAGCAGATTTATACACATATATACTAAAATTATGAATAAATGTATGCATTTATGTGATAAAAGAGTTGAAAATACACTAAAACTAAAAATATGCACCAATACATTTTAATAACATAATGAACTATACATTTTTACATAGCTTTATTGGTTTTTATAAAATAATTTTTATCATTCGTCACTGAAGATCTTTTATATTATTTATGCGTAATAATTCATTAAAATTATTATAGATTGTAGGCATGACATATTACTTAAGTCTTTTACTAATAATTTTATCAATTATACTTATTAAATAACCAACTAATTACCAGATTTTCTGACAAGAAATTTTCTGTCACTCAAAGCTTGTATAAAGAAACTGCCCTCTCCCCTTCACACAAAGTCAACGGGCAGTAGTGTAAACAGTGTTAACATCCTGAAGAAATGTTAGTGCTGGAATCTTGTATGATTTTTTTTCTATTTTGTGCTGAAGGTTCTTTCCGAGTTTTTTTTTAGACATATCTTTGCTAAAAGCAGTTTTATACTATGATACCTTCTTTGTTGTATACATTTTGCAAAACCATGACAACTTTAAAAGGGAAGCGCTCTCCTTTGTCGCTGGGTTGTAGCCATTAGCCAACAAAAGGCAACCCTCATAAACAGAGTGACAGGTAATGTAGCCAGTCTTCTGGTTCCTTTATTTCCTGCAGACACATACCTTATAAACCCAAACCTCAGAGTACTGCCGTTGATGACACGAGTGGGGCAGAGTTGTTATGTTTTGGAAAAAACTAGCATATATGATTATTCATTTGCTAAAATAGCTCTTAATAAACTGTAATTTAACCGCAAACTTCTCATTAAGTATTCATTATCTTTCTAAAGTAATAATCGCTCAAAGCATGGGAGAAAAAAAAAAAAAAAAAAACTGCCCATTAGGCCGCATTTGATATGAAATAGATTCATGGCTAATTTTCTTTTCTGATGAAACCTGGTTTAATCATGGATTCCCAAAACATTTCACAAGTCCTGAACTAATGCATGGAATTTCACTTCATAACATTAAAATCTGTCTACTATAAGGCATACAGTTTTAGAAAGCATATGAGCTGAACTAATACATGCACACAGTCGCTACCCTGTTGCCAACTGATGCACCAGACAGCAGGACAGGGAACGAAGAAAGTTACATTTGTCATCTGACAAATTGTCAATATATAAACCTATGCAGCAAATGATAATTATGATAACATTATAAACTGTAACATTCAATATTAATTTAAGTTAATTGATGAAAATTAATCGTTCCTTCACATTAGCCTATAGAAATGAAATGTGTAGTGTTTAACGCCCGCTTTTACTACATACGGCACCGCAGGCGGTGACACTGATGATACATGATATGAAGATGGAGCACCGGTGGAATGAGATGGCGGGGGAAACCGGAGGTCCCAGAGAAAACCCGCCCCAACGCCGTGTTGTCCACCACAAATCTCACTTTGCGGTCACCTGGGATCGAACCCGGGCCGCCTTGGTGAGAGCCAAGCGGTCTAACCACTGAGCCACGGCGTGGCCTATTAGCCTATAGAGGCTAAGGTTTTGGACAGATAGAGCCAAATTGTAAAATTCAGTGCCATGGCCAGGATTTGAACTACAGATCACCTGGTTTCCATCTGGGCAAGAGCAACTGGACGGAAACCACGAGATCCGTGGTTCAAATCCCGGCCATGGCATTGAATTTTTCAGTTTAACTTCATCTATTCAATATTAACAAGCTAAATCTCAAAAACTATTTGTAGTTGGTTTATTGATACTAATCACTTACTTTTTATATTAATGAGAGACTAGTTTCAAAGGTAGTCTTGATGCCCGGCGCCTGAATTCCTCCTCCACGTATGGAAGGCTCGAAGCCTCGTGAAGCAACCTAGTCGCCTCCATTTTCAATCTCTTTCCAACTGGCATCTGTTGTTGTCTGCTCTCTCTCTGGTGGTGGAACTATGAACTTTTTTGTCAAATTATCTACTGGTGGGATTTCAAAGTTCATTGCGCAATCCTTATTTTTCCATATGAATATATTCTCACATGTCAATTTATTTTGGTTTATCACTCCTTTTAATAATTTTGGATTTGGATCAATGTCATGATTTTCATTCCAAAAATGAAATGCTACAGCTGACTTATCTTCTTGTTTCAATCTGATGTTTCTAAAGTGCTCTTTGACTCTGGTTTTTAGATTTCTTTTAGTTTCACCTATGTAGCATTTTTCACAATTCTTACAACTTATCTGGTATATTCCGGATCTGTTAACTGATGGGATTTCATCTTTTGTTTTTGAATTTAGCAATTTTAAAATTGAGTGTCTATTAGTAGGTGCCAAGGTGATATTTTGTTCCTTGAAGATCTTTTTAAATTTATTGAATGCTTTTGGGTGATATGTGAAAGAAATGAATATGCTGTTGCTTTCATTTTCTTTTGTAAATGTGGTTGCTTCCTTAATGGTTTTCTTTAGTTTAGCTTTTCTAATTTTCTTCAACACCAAACTTTTGTTGTGTCCATTTTCTTCTGCTATGTGCAGTATTGCTTTTTCTTCTTTGAAATATTCTTCATTTTCCATGTGTATGTTGACTAGCCTTACACACAGACTAGTGAACTTTAGAAACATCAGATTTAAACAAGAAGATAAGTCAGCAGTAGCATTTCATTTTTGGAATGAAAATCTTGACATTGATCCAAATCCAAGATTATTAAAAGGAGTGCTAAACCAAAATAAACTAACATGGGAGAACACATTCATATGGAAAAATAAAGGACTGCATAATGAACTTTGAAATTCCACCAGTAGATAATTTGACAAAAGTTCATAGTTCCACCACCAGAGAGAGAGAGAGAGCAGACAACAGATGCCAGTTGGAAAGAGATTGAAAATGGAGGCAAATGCCTTTGAAACTAGCCTCTCATTAATATAAAAAGTAAGTGACGAGTATCAATAAACCAACTACAAATATTTTTTGAGATTAATTTTGACGTCACTGTTACTAAATTCCTCCAAACACATATATAATTAACAAGCTTATTTATTGAAAATGACATACCTGAATTTCTGAAAACAGCTTATTGTAGAGGAGTTGCTAGCTTAAATAAAATAAAGGTTCACAAATTTTTGTGCTAGAACGTTTTGCCCTGTTTAACAATATGCACACTGACATTGCACCATCTGGTTGTGAGTACCTGGTTTTGTGAAAAATTAATCTGGTCACGCACTTACTCTGATGACAATTCTTTAAAGAAACTGTACACTAAAAATAATATTTCTGGCCTGGGAGCAGAGTACTTCAACCTAGTACCTGCGCCACTGGGATACCAAGCTTTGAAAGTGACATTGTTAACAGTTCACAAAACACAATGTAAACATGTGAATTTTCTGCTTATTGTATTGTCATGGTTACACAAAGCATCTACAGTCATTTTGCGTTACTCACTGGTCTTGAACCAAACTTCAAAGAATTCGTGTGCACTACTATACTGCATTGCTCTGTGCTAATTAATTTATGAACTAAATATATACAATTCTGTGCTAATTAATTTATGAACTAAACATATACAATTCCTAACGACAATTCGTAATGTCTTACTCAGTGCTGTGTAATGAAAAGAAATAATACACAGGCAAGATTGCAGTTGAAGCATACCATAAGCATAAACACGGGAGTCAGGTGTTTATTCTCCAAGCAATAACTTGAGAATCATACATAGAAAAACGGCCTTTATACAGACTGCCTCAAAAATGTTTTACACCTATACCAAGGCATATTACAATGTAAAATTTCCAGTAATAATTTTGAGCACATGGAAAAGAGAAATCTCTGTTGCTCACGCTCATGCTGTGCATTGCATACTAGGCAATGCTATACGCCTATGATAGGACAGTCGCTCTAGGCGAGCCCTCCCTAGCTCCAACTCATATGCCTTCTAAAACAGTACGCCTTATAGTTCAAATTGCAACATACGACAGATCATTTTTTCAGAATTTATTAATTAATGATCACTGATATCCAAAATACTGCAGCATTTGTTTGAGGAACTAACAGATTAAAAAGGTATGTACAGTTCCAGCATGTTTCCATGATGATTCATTTGTCACTTTAAAATAAGGTAGTTTTTTTTTTTATTTTTTATTTTTACAATAAAATTATTATAGTCAACAGATGAGCAGCCTGCTTCTCCAATATCATTCATTACTTTTCTCTATGGGGAGAGTTAGCAGACAAGTGTGTAAAGACCAAAACAACATTCCAAGGAAGAATTCAAATTCTAATGTTACTTTCTAAAGACAAACCATACCAAGTGTATAGAATTGTATCCAATTATGAGTAGTTATGACATAAAACTTGAGTGACTTTTTAACACCTTCAAGAAGTACCATCCATTTTACAATATACTTTCTTTTATGTCAGCCCACTCTCCCATAGCTGACTACTCTTGTTAAATAGCTGCATGGTAGCAAACTTGGTTGCTACTTAGTGGCCTTTGAAAGTGAGTCACTAGACCCACTTTGCTTCATTTGCTTTTCCCTACAATTAACACATATTCATCCAGTTTCTGGACAAATTTATAATAAATTTGATATTAAAAAGAAAACTAAAGCATAACTAATATACATTTATATAAATATATAAAATATAAACTAAAATATACTATAATATACTACTTACTGGTTTTGCTATCCTATCCAATTCATTGAAGAAGTACTGGACGGAGTCACTCTATAAAGAAAAAAGAAAATTATACTTTAAAACATAAATAAATACTGCTATTTAAATGGCTAACAGTTATCACAAAATCTGCATTAATTATGCCCCTTATAACACATATAGTATAAACAGATAACTAAATAAGAGATTAAAAATCTATTGTAACATTCACATGACTTTCTCTACTAATAACAAATTTACATCTATCCATTACATAATTTTTACTCAGAAATAAGTTAAAACTAAGTAAGGAGGGCTTAGATATTATGTGTGAAATAGCATGCTAATGTTTATACACAGTATTAAACTCATGTAAAGGAAAATAAAAAAGGAATAGCAAACTTTCCAATATATTCTTTATATGGCACTTGGAAACGGCCTGGTCGATCTGGGTAGCTCAGTTGGTTAGGCACTGATGTAATGATCCTAAGATAGCAAGTTTGAACCGATTTAGACTAACGGTTTATAAGTGTGTTTAAAAAAGACAGTCTCATGTCAGTAGATTTACTGGAATGTAAAAGAACTTCTGACATACTGGTTGCATTGATATGATCCTGACCAATGACAGCATTGTTGAATAAAAATGTATCTGAACTTGTTTGTGGAATATTTAAAAAAAACAGCTAATAGTACAAAACAATATAGAAAAGTTCTGTATTTTAATAACTTTATTTTTCCTTCTAGAAGTTTTTGTCTATTATTTAAGGTTTCCTCATTATTTAAAATTATGCAAAAGATCATGCACAAGCATATGTGAAATACAGTAGAAGCCCAAAATAATGCAGTTGTTGGGGGATATCCTTTACCTCCAAGTTATAACCTTACTGCAGTATATGGAAATGTAACATCAGAAGAGACAAAAATCAATTCTGTGCAGTTGGAGGGGAAATATGTATGTAATAATACATTACAGCACAATAATAAACTCTCGTATATAAGGTAATCACAGTACTTTTAAAAGTACTCATTGATTATGCTTGGAGATGTATTTCAGCCTGTAACCGGTCTTGATTTATATTACACTGTACATATTTTACACCAATCAAATTTTTACTTGTTTTAAAATAATCATTTAAGTTTTAATATAATTTTGAGTCAAACTAGTACTCAATGCTCCATTTATTGTTAGTGTTTACTTAGAATGTGTTTAGTTTTCTAATGCGTTTTAGTTAAGTTTTGTTTGATGCACTGCATTTTTTCTCTGCCTAATAATTGCGGCAAGATCAGGAGACGAATTATTTTGCCTCTCCATCCACAGAATCACATTGTTTAAATAAGTTATCACTTCAGCAACACAAAAAGTTTTCTTCCGCCTCTACATCATTTTCACCACTATCATCTTTACTGTCATCTTGTTCTTCATTGTCATTCTTGTTGTGGATAGCATTAAGTAATTGTTGTGCCAGCTTCAAATGCTACTCAGATAACATACTCAGTAAATGTTCACACAATTTACTGCTGAATTTGTTATTCAAATCTGTTCATATTAATGCAAGCATAAATGCAGATATTGTAAATAAATTTATTCAAGTTGTTGAATACCAGATAGACTGTCTTCATAGGGGATGTTTAGAATGAATGTCATTCCTTTCTATAAGCATTTTCTCTTTGTTTTAATGTTTTACCATTTAAAACCCAGTTCTCCCACTATTCTGTTCAAGGAGGACTAATTGCCCTTTTCTCTTAAAATAATAATTTAACTATTGTAAGAGCACCTTTTTCTTGAACATAAATATTTTGAATCCTTCTTCTAACAACACTTTTGTTAAAGTCATCCAGAGCTATTACTCGTTTCAGAATGCTGTGCTTTTTACCTGGAGTTCCAAAGATGCGCTCTGATTTTTATTTTGTTTGTGTTTTTTACTAATTCTTTCCGCTGTTCTTTCTGGTACACTCCTGTATCATCTGATATGGACTAAAGCTTTTCAAATCTTTTTTTTTTTTTTAAAAAATCTTCTGATGTAACCAGTTCTTTGCTTTTAGCTTCTTTCTTTATCTATGCTCATACGTTTGAAACAATTTCTTGACTCTGTATGTATAGTGTTTTGGATCCTCTTAATTTATAAAGTACACTACTGGCATAATTAATTTACCCAATGATGAATATGTGAAAAAAAAATCAACTGTGAATTAGCAAGGACTCGGCCTCAGATAAAGACATCACACTTTCCTCCTCCCCTCCCTGCCTGCAGTATTGTATGACCTGGTGAAAGAGGTAACAGATATGGTTTCGCTTACAAGACTTAACAGTCAAGGCCAGGGACCAAGAACAGTGGTATTGTTATTTTCCTGAAATGCAGCGGTCAGTGGTGGTGAAAATCATACTGCAAAATCTATGTTTGCAGAATATTTTTATCTCAACTTTAAAAAGAAGTAACTACAATACTTTTTAGCAGGGACACACTTTTACCCACATTAAATCCAAATCCACACCATTTTGGGCTTCTACCATACTGGTATGACATTTTTGGGTGAAATGCAATTACTCTTACCTACTGTGAGCAGATGTGGAGAATGCAGGAAAAGAACATAGTCTTGAAATCTAGTTCTTGATTTTCTGTGATTAAGATCTTATTTCTACTTGGAAAGGGCATTAAATAGTGCAAAAATTTAAGTACTGGAATTATATCATTGGAAGCAAAGAGGCAATGCTTCAACATTTCGCCATTACATGCAGGTTTATTACATGCAGGTTTTTCAACAAAAATGAAGTTGCTGGTCCCGTAACTCAGTCCATAGAGCACCTGCCTGCTGCGCTAGGGGTCCCGGGTTCGATTCCCGGCTGGGGGTGGGGATTTTTCTCCAACCAACATGATTCTCCATCTGGAGTCTGGAAGTATGAATGAGAGTGTGAATGTGTGCGTGATCTAATGATACAACCCAATGATTTTAGCAGTGTTAAGGAAGAGAGGATAACATAATCGTTAAGAAATAAACACTGCTTATGTCCATTTATGAGTTAACACCATCGATATATTCCAAAGGAGAACAGCTGCAGATATGACCACTGCAGTTAAAGGTAGGGTATAAATGGAACAACAACAATAAAGCTCTTATCTTAGGTACACATTAACATTTTTGCATTAATATATTAACTATGAAATAATATAGTTTAATATATTTGCTTACACTTTCATGACTTAAATAAAATAAACTACAGATTCTGCAATTGTATGACGTGGTTTAATAAAGGACATACATTTACCTGATGAAACACCTTTAAAAGTTTTATAATCCAAAATGTAATAATACAAAATATTGCGAAATGTTTTGTTTTCCTGTTATTTTCACACGCTTAGCAAATTTTACAAGAGCAGGAGTAGTTATGGAAGGTTTGATTTTATGTGTGGACACACGCACGCGCACCCGCACGCCCACGCACGCACCCACCCACACATATACCATTTTGTCTTTGACCTTTACACATTTTTGGTGGCACTCTTAATTAATATGCAGTGTGATTAAAGTAGCATCTCTGAATTTTTAATATTTGGTTTCTTCTTAAAGTTTATATTTCTTACAATTTACCATTGCTGCTTTGTAATTATGATTTTCAAAAAGTTAATATATAACAATTATGTACTGAATATTTACACTGCTGTGATGTAATACACACTTCCAAATGCTTGTAACATTGCTCTTGTAGGAAACCTATTAATGCTTTAAATTGTAAATTTTCTTTTCTTATAGCTCCAAATGCAAATAATGCCAAATTCCTGTATCCTTCTTCATTGCAAAATACCCATTTTATTTTCATTTCTTTGGCTTGAATCTGTATCTGACTGCTATAGATAGTATGCAGTCCCTATGAAAGCATTGTCATTGCACTTAACCCTCTGTCTGCCTTCTCTCTGCTGCTCAAATGCCTATGCACAGATGTATTTTTTAGACGTGGCGTATGACCTTACTCAAATATGCACGAGTGACATCATGCGAATCAATGGCAGGGGATTAAGATTTCTGCTTTCACCAGCAGATTGCTGATAAAAGCTGGTGGACACGCCTTTTTCTTCCAAATAAACAAGTGAACTCGACCATGAAATATTGTGCAACATTACGTCATACACCACATCTAAAAAAATCATCTGTACTATATGCCTAGCACAAGAAGTCATGGTAGAGGAATGTGTAATATAATCACTTTTTCTGTCTTACAGTCTTTATGCTCACCTTCTGAGTATGCTAGGTTCGTTTAAAATACACAAATATTGTCACACAACTCATCCATACCTATCACTGCAGTTACTGTAAGAAGCATTAGATCTGGCAACATATGTACTCTCATACTCTCATTTCCTAGTAAACAGAACCACTAACAGAGTGGAAAAGCAGTTAAAACCCCTCTCCCCTTCATTCCTCTCTTGCCTTCTTGTGGTGGGCAGACAGTAAGTCTTGAAAAGTGTAGCAGAGGTGTTGTAGATCTTAAATTTATTATATTTCCAAATGAAACACAGGAACACCTGCTTGTTATTATGCAAAATAATAGATACTAGAGTACAGAAAATCCACACATCATTCATGAAACTTCTTTAAAGACAAAAAGGTTGGCAGATGGTGCAAAATATCTGCTCATAGGTTATAAGCCTTATTATTTAAGTTAATTGATGGAAATTAATCGTTCCTTCACACTATGTATAGGCTAAAGTTTTGGATAGAGTCAAACTGAAAAATTCAATGCCATGGCCAGGATTTGAACCACGGATCTCCTATATGATATATGATATCCGATATGAGTCAATTGGAGAATTTAATGTTATGACGGCACATTGGCCATGGTAGCTCAATGGATAAGAGTGACTAGACGGAAACCAGGAGATTTGTGGTTCAAATTTCATCCATGGCACTGATTTTTCAGTTAGACTCTATTTATAGGCCTTATATTTTTTGATGTTATAATCAACTGTGAGCACAACCTATTTTTTGAACAGTTAACCAAATGTCACAGTGCTTATTCTCAGAAGATTCAGCAACTGTTCATAGAGCAGCCGAAACATTACATTTCATTTCATTAAGAAAATATTTGAAGACAGAGTTATTAATAGAGAATTACCCCCACTAGTTTCTCCAATATGTTAGCTTCTGATTTCTATTTATAATGAATTAAAACATAGATATACAAAGACAATCAAGGTATAATCTGTAATTAGAAGACAGTATTGTGCAAGAAATCAGGACAATTATAGTAGACGAACTTCATGTATAAATGCCAATTTCCATCTGAGATGTCAGCAGTGTGTTACCACAGATGAAATAGCTTTTAATACCTTCTATAGTTAAAGGATAATAAACATAATAACTGTACACTCTAATAGCCAACTATAGTGGACCCCATTCACCAAATTATACATATATATGTCAAAAATAAGCATTCTTTTTAAGCTCTGGAGTGAGCTCTCATCCCTTTAGATACTTCCATTTAAATTATAATTAAACACAATATAATACATTTTGAGTTAGTCACCAAGGGTTCGATCCCAGGTGACCGCAAAGTGAGATTTGTGGTGGACAACACGGTGCTGGGGCAGGTTTTCTCCGGGACCCGGTTTCCCCCGCCATTTCATTCCACCAGTGCTCCATCTTCATCTCATGTACCACCAGTGTCACTGCCTGCGGTGCCATATGTAGTATAAGCAGGTGTTAAACACTACACACACATCACACAAATTTATAGCTAACAAGTTGATTATTCTTTTACAGTAGATTTCCCTGTGTATTTACTGGTATGCTGTGTCTGCTGCCACTGTTGAAAGCTTTGTAAAACACAAAATGAACAACTGGTGGCTTCTAGAAATTTTAACAAGATTTTAATAAGATGGTATTCTGGTAATTCAATTTCTGAACATATATTGAAATTTATAAATAAAACATGGAAAAAAAATATCGAGATTCAACTGTATTGGAACACCACAGTGAAGCGAAAAATTATTAAATTTTAGATGAGTCGCGTTTTTTACACATCTGCTTCACTTTCGTACCTATTTTGAGATTCTTTCGCGTGTTCCTCTTGACTTAACGTCACTTCAATATATCGAGATTCAACTGTATTGGAACACCACAGTGAAGCGAAAAATTATTAAATTTTAGATGAGTCGCGTTTTTTACACATCTGCTTCACTTTCGTACCTATTTTGAAAATAGGTACGAAAGTGAAGCAGATGTGTAAAAAACGCGACTCATCTAAAATTTAATAATGGAAAAAAAAATTGTTTTACTACATTCACATAAATTTCCCTAGCCACCAAATGAGAATCAGCTGGAGAATTTAATGTTTTAATGTAACATAACCACGGCATAATAGCCTACAAGCGGGACAGAACCTGCCAAGACGACTGCCGGCCTAATGCCCACATGTGCAAGGCAGAGGTGGTCGATCATCCAATCCATACAGGGCAATGTGGTCGGTCAGCTTCACAGCACCACCAGCTAGAAAAGTTGACTTTTTAGACCAGGGTTCACTACTTCGCGTATCTGATGCTGAATGGGCACCGGTCCTATACCTGGGACTTAAAATCTGCATCCCCCAGGGGTGGAATCGATCCCAGGCACCTTCCATGGTGGGGAACCACAGGCTCTAGCCCACTATGCCATGGCGCAGGACATTTAATGTTGTACATATGTTAGTTCAGTGGTTAGAGGAGTTGTGTGTACAGTGACGGATCTGTGGCTCAAATCCCAGCTATGGCATTGAATTTTTCAGTTCAGATTCTACCTTTCAGAGTCTGCCTACACACATTCTACGTGTGTTACAACAATAATTATTAATATGCCTAATAAAAAGAACAGATAAAAAAAAAGATCAGGACTTAAGTACTGATGATTTGTAAGTTGCCATTGGAGGAGTGATCTTGAACAGAGATTTCTTCATGGTCTACCAGGAAAATGTGAGTCAACTGGAGAATTTAATGGTGTACCAGCATGTTACCTTGGTATTCAGAGGTTAGAGCAGCCATGCCTAAAGTGGAAGATCCATGGTTCATATCCCGGCCATGGCACTGAATTTTTCACTTCTGGTTTTACCTTTCACAGTTATGATTAATTTAAATGCAAAAAGCTAGCAGCAGTGAAATAGAGAATTGATTAGAAGTCATTGTAGTGACAAAACTACTTCAGTAGGTGTTATTAAAGTGGACATGATTTGGAAGTAATTGCCGGATGAAACAAGTGGCAAATGAAATCAAAATAGCATGAATTGCAAACTTGAGCTTATATATAAAAGACTAAATTTAAACCAACCTAAGATACCTTAAACATACATATCTAAAATAAGAGGTTAAACTAATCTAATTTTATATATGTAAACAATTAAATTTAAGGATGAGTCAATTAATGACACTAAACAACACTTAACTCTTAAATTTCCCTGAACATGCTTTGGAGGCTACTTTCCTCCATTGTCAACCAGACATCGACTGGTTCTCTGTGGCGTAGCTGGTGATATTCTGTCAGAGGTCTCCTCTGGTGGTGGTTCGAGGAGACCTCTGACAGAATATCACCAGCTACGCCACAGAGAACCAGTCGACGTCCGGTTGACAGAGGAAAATAGCCTCCAAAGCATGTTCAGGGAAATTTAAAAGTTAAGTGTTGTTTAGTGTCATTAATTGTCTCACCATTAAATTGAATCTATTACAACAATGTTTTCAACACTTCCATGAAAGGAAATTATATGTAAACAAATTAAATCTATCCAACTCACCAATGGTCAGCAGCAGAATCCTTGTTTTAACCCTTGTATACTACAGGAATTTAATAATACAAGAATTCACAAGGAGCTTAGACAAGTTAGCGAGAACATTTTGTATGCTGCCTGTTTGAGAGCAGAAAATCAACATAACGAGCATCTACTATTAGGTAGGGAATTTTCCCAGCAACCCTAGTTCTTTTGTTTAGTGGAGTGTGCCCACAGAACTGGATACTGCATGTTTTAAAGGACCTAATTAAGATACAAAACTATGATTTCAGGAATGAAAAATGTATAGAACAGTGGTGTCAAAAGGAGATATATAACTACTCGAACAGCCTGTATGCCACTCATTCTCCCTTTTGAGACATTTTCTTATATAATAAATTCATTGTGATATGCCAATAAAGCACTGCATTTTGTTAATACTGACAATACGCAGAGAAACTGCCAATCCAATTGTTTTACAAAACTCTGTGAAAATAATGAATTTTTACTTCTTCTCATACTTCAGCATACAATGTATGCACCATCATTACACTTAAGATTTTAGTGAACACTAAATTTTACTCTTGCCTTTTTACTGCACAATTTCTGATATCATACTTATTGTTAATAACCAATCTAAATCTAATCTATATATAACTTTAGATAAACCTCAAAATCAGACGATTATGCGATTTATCTCAAATTCAGATTCCTGTCAATCTATTGCAGCTTGCTATGACCTTCTCTTACCTCATATTACTTTCTTCCTTTCTAATTTTGTTCTTTTTTTCTTATTGTCACCAATGAATATTCATTTAGTGTCCTCTTCCAGCTCATTTCAATATCATAGGTTTTTCACTCAATTGTTTGTTGGTCCTCAGGATAAACTGCATTGCCACGAAGCAGCTTCTAATAGCCAAACTGTCCACTAATTAATTTGAAGATATGGAACAAAGCCAAAAGATTGTGCTACACACGGCTTCCAGATTTCTCAAAACTTGCTTTAATGGATCTGACTAGAATCTATATACTTAACATATATGTATGATTAATAAAATGTATTTCTTGAATTTTCTAAAAAAGGCAGTTGAAGTCCTCTTCATTCTACATGAATCTTCTGTAACTAGTAAGCTACAATAGATACAAAGAAATTTCCTACATGAAAAATATATATCTCATTTAAATACATGATTTTTGTCAATTTCTTTCAGTAACAATTTTTGTTATTATTGCTATTAGTTTGATTTTTCCAATACTATAATATCTTGATAGAGTCAACATGAAAAATTCAATGCCATGACCGGGATTTGAACCACGGATCTCCTGGTTTCCATCCAGTCGCTCTAACCCATTGAGCTACCATGGCCAACGTGCCGTCCCGACATTAAATTCTCCATTTGACTCATATATTTCCCCAGTAAACCACTAGGGGCTCTCGCATCCGAGATACACAGTTTGTGGCAACTTACTATCGTAAGTACTTGAGTCCCAGGCTTCATCATTTAAATCTTATTATTTTAGTTAATTGATGGAAATTGATGATTTCTTCACACTAGCCGTATATAGGCTAAGGTTTTTGATAGAGTCAACAAGAAAAATTCAATGCCATGGCTGGGATTTGAACCCGGGATTTAAATTCTCCATTTGACTCATATATTTCCCCGGCCATGGCATTTAATTTTTCATGTTGACTCTATTAAAAACCTTAGCCTATATATGGCTAGTGTGAAGAAATGATTAATTTCCATCAATTAACTAAAATAATAAAGAGTTAAATGATGAAGCCTGGGACAAAAGTACTTACGATATTAAGTTGCCACAAACGATTTATCTCAGATGTGAGAGCCCCTAGTGGTTTACCGGGGAAATATATGAGTCAAATAGAGAATTTAATGTCGGGACGGCACATTGGCCATGGTAGCTCAATAGGTTAGAGCAACTGGACGGAAACCAGGAGATTTGTGGTCAAATCCTGGCCATGGCACTGAATTTTTCATGTTGACTCTATCAAAAACCTTAGCCTATATACGAAATGATTAATTTCCATCAATTAACTAAAACTATAATATCTATGTTTGAAATGCTAAGTCAACATTGTTTCTTCTAATGTGATACAAAGAGTGGACTTTAAAACCACCATATTGTGATTTGCATTTTAAAGATTTAACTAACTTCACGCTCCTATACCTCCCTTCTATTTAACAGCATATGAAACATAACCAATTCTGCAAATGTTTATTTAAAATAATATGACAAATAGAAAAATACTTTCATTATAACAATTTGTTGAAGAGATAAAAGTGGCTAGAGAAAATCAAATGAATGTAACATGTATACTTTTTCTAATATTATTAGCCTGGAAAAGGCCCAATAGAACAGAGATTTAACATTTTGCAAATATTCTGTAGTACAAGTGTAATTGTTTTTCCTCGCGAAGACTATTTTCCTAGCACATTTTTTTTTTTTTTTTTTTGGTAGCAGGCAGGACATAATGACAAATTTTAAATTACTCAAACAATTGCAATATGGTGGAATTTCTCTGAATGCTTAGAAAAGGAATGCACTTTCACATTTTTAAATTATCACTCTAAAATTAAATACATTGTAATACTTAAGCTATTTTTCCAGAGTACTTACATACAACTCTTTAACAACTCATTTATTACCATTATAAACTTCATATAATTTCTTCTCTCACTGTGCTATAAGGAATTTTTAACATTTTTGTTGCATTATTTTATAATCAAAATTTCTATTAAAAAGGTCTTAAATGTAATACACAGGGCATGTCATTACCTCAAACTTCTTTTGTTTTTAGCTATCAGATGGATGGATAGATGGATGGGGTGGAAGAGGTATGTGTATTTAATTACATATGTAGTCTTAATGAGCAAAACCAAACAAATATTACTGCACAATCTTTGGGCTTCAACTACACAAGCACAGATATATGGGATGTTATTAGACATAGTTTGTAATTAAATAACATTTTACATCATTTAACATTTTCTAGCTACTTTATTATTTTAGGAAACATTTCACATGAATGAATTTTAATGATTTCAGGAAGGCTCTCATCTTCAGGATATGTCAAAATGAAGATAATTATGTTCATGGTGGAATCTCAAGAATAAAGCAAACAAAAACAATTAAAACTGAAATGCAAATAACTGACAGCTTATGTTTTTCTTGTCACAACACTGACATTTTAAAATCTTGACCACTGACTCCACTGCACATCTCTGGTATCTCACTGCATTTGTATTTGATTAGTAACTTACCCAGAAAAAAAGTCTGGAAAATCATTAAGTATGCACTTTCGTCATTTATAGTTGAATACCTAATCTGAGAGATGAATATCTTTTCATAACTGAAGGAATAGTTATAGCTATTTAAGTCTATGCTTTTAGTCCGAAATTATACTGGAAGCTTTAAGATATTAAGAAACGTCAAATGTTTTAAAATCTAGATAACCTATAACTTTTGTTTTTAGAATCAACAGAATGAATATCTATATCCTCTTTGGACCTCCCATTACCATATAAGAAGCAATTTTTAAATTAAAATAGTTCCTATTCACTTACATTAATGTCTTCAGTATTTTAAAAATAATAAAAGTAATAAACCAAACATATACAATTCTGATTAAAGAGTACTACGCCCACATCATACGTACACTACTACTGAACTTTAGGATTCTATAATGAAACTTACCAGCTGATATTCTCTCCTTCTGTCATATGCTTTGCGAATGCCTGAATCTTTCCATAATCTCACTAACGATGGAGAATAATGCAAGAAGAGTTTGTCGTCTAACACCATACTATTTTCAAACTTCAAAATGTGGTTGCCATGGTCGGCATTATTTGGATGTTCCCACGGAATATTAAGTTTGTCCCTTGCATCTACCAGTACCTTCATACCTTTAACAATATTTTGATATATCACTTGTTGATATTCCTTCACGAGTTCAGGTTCGAACTTTATACCATGAATGATTCTCATTTGTTTCAAAAATGTGGATTTCCCACTTTCACCAGCACCAAGTAATAACAATTTCACTTGTCTTCTTGTGGCCTGTTTGTCCTTTTCAATCAGTCTGTCAATTTCGTGACTTTTATGTCGTTGTTCTAATTCTTCTGGACTGATCTTAAATCGCAGACAAAATTCACACGACCACAACACTGCAGCCATCTTTAACTCTCTGCCTGCTACCGCCTATCAGAAACATTTCATGACGTCATTGAACTTCACGCCATTGTCGAAAATTGACATCTCAAGATCACGCTAATTTTGAGTTTGGAAAAGATCTGTGAAGCGCAAGACCTTTCAATTCCGAGTGCTCTTAGGCAACCTAAACTCTTTAGCAGATTACTACTCATTAGATCATTTCCCTATTAAACAGAGGATGAGGATGATAATTGATAACTGTCCGAGCATCATGAGTCATTATCCGGCATTACATTAATTCTCATGAATAACAAGGAATCTTCGCACAAAAGAATTGGGTGAACAATAGGATAATTTTTATTCAATTTATTTCTTTAATATGGCTCACTTTTTTTCCTTGGATGCAGATTAAGGGAGCCCATAGACATACTTTCTTCTTGGCCAAACATTTTGCATAACATTTGTCATTTTCAAATTACGTTGCAAATACTACCGAGATATCCTTGAATGCAATAATTATGTATTAATTCCACATGAGTTGAGATAAAAACAAATACAGTGGAACCCCGCTTAACAGAACAGAAGGTCAGAGCGGTTTCGGATATTAAGGTGAGCAGCGAAAGGAAGAAAACAATTTTGTATTCTGAATTGCATTGCCGTTTTGACATCTGTCGAGTATTTTCATAGCTTTCAGAAATTCTTAATGTCAAATTTTTTGACAATGTATTTGGGGCCGTAAGAAATGAATTCATATTTTTTAGTCAGTTTTTAAAATATATACTGACAGCAGTCTTTGGAACAAATGCTGAGCGACAACAGTGTTACACTCTTACTGCTTGTGTCAATGATTATGTTGTCTTTAAATTCACGAATAGACACACATTCAGTCTTTCTTTCATACTTCCAAATTCTAGTGAGGACGTTGCTAAAGAACAACTCCCACTCTCCAGTGCTAATTATAATCGAGCTTAGTATTGTAGGCTGCATTTCACCATACAACTGCGGCATTCAGTTTTATTTTTATTACTTTGTCAGATTTTTTTAATGCGGCTCATTATTCAGTTATTTCTTGCAATTGTATGGAAAGACTATGGAATTACAAGGCGAGTGAGTGTATAGAAAGATTTGACTGCTTATCTCCTTGGTTTCCTGTATTGGCTTCCTGTATCCTCCAATAAGTTATGAAATTATTTCTGCATTGGTTTTTCTCGGTCAACATAAAGTCAATGTAATACATCGGATTATTTTATCTTAAAACAATGGGGTCGGATAGCACACTTTATCTTTTTAAAGAGCACATTCTGACAAAGAAAATCACTCCTTTATGAACATGTGCAGCAAATAACTATTTTTTATGGATTTCTCTTCTTATAAGATCATAGAAGTAGTTTTGTATAGGGTTTTTCCTTATCCTGAAAGATGAATGTCGGGTAACTCTAAGTTCTATGAACCTTGGGCTCATTTGAGCATCATTCATCCATTTCATTCATCACTCAATATGACTTACCATTGGAGAACGTTAATTAAATAATAATAATAATAATAATAATAATAATAATAATAATAATAATAATAATAATAATAATAATAATAATAATAATAATAATAATAATAATAATAATAATAATAATAATAATAATAATAATAATAATAATAATAATAATAATAATAATAATAATAATAATAATAATAATAATAATAATAATAATAATAATAATAATAATAATAATAATAATAATAATAATAATAATAATAATAATAATAATAATAATAATAATAATAATAATAATAATAATAATAATAATAATAATAATAATAATAATAATAATAATAATAATAATAATAATAATAATAATAATAATAATAATAATAATAATAATAATAATAATAATAATAATAATAATAATAATAATAATAATAATAATAATAATAATAATAATAATAATAATAATAATAATAATAATAATAATAATAATAATAATAATAATAATAATAATAATAATAATAATAATAATAATAATAATAATAATAATAATAATAATAATAATAATAATAATAATAATAATAATAATAATAATAATAATAAATAGTAATAATAATAAAATGTACAAATGTTCGTCCAACAGGACTTATCTGGTTAAAACAGTATGCTAAACAAAATATAAATAAACAAGAGAAAGGTTTCTTATCTGCTACATTCATTTGTTTCGGGAGATCATGAGTTTGATTCCCATGACCGATTTTCCTAATTCATGTTTCCCTGGGTAACTAGGTAATTTAGCACCCAGGAAATATATTGTGACTATGCTCCTAAAGCGCATCCCCCGGGAGAGAGGGAGGGGTAAAGTGAGAGAATATTAAGGATGACCGGATTGAGGACAGACGACAGCAAAGGGCAGGGTTACATCATATTTATATAAGAAGCTTATTATTCCAACTATTTTAAGCTTCTTAAGCCATTTAACTTTTTGGTATAGATGTGATTTCATGTAATTTATGACTTCTAGAATAATAATCGACATACGGATATTAGCCCAGCAACAATCCTGAAAGGTAATTATATCGGCAAAGTAGTACAAGTTCGTTGTATTGGAACAGTAACTTTATAGACAAGCAATCAAGTAAGATAATATTGTTATAAAGCAAGTAGATTGCTATGCAAAAGCTTTTGCCGACTAAACTGTATGCAATTGTGAGAGATGAGTAATACATATTCACTATTCTAATAAACTTTGTCTTACTTTAAGTAGATTCTCTCAATTATCTAGGTAGGACATGACCGATGGTTAGAACGCTCCTCTCTCCCTAGGTTCGATCCTAGGGGACCGCATGTGGTGTCTTCGGTTTTCCACACCATTAATTTCATCTTTCCTTTTATCCATTGCACCGGCCATTTCATATTATCTACTTCATCCTCATACCCAGTATCACTCTGATCCTTCTATCCTACATATTCTCTCGAGTCCAGAGTTCCTCTGCTCTCCAGCAGTCGTCTGAACCCAGGCACCATATAATTTACGTCTTTCATACGAAGAGGGTAAAAGGGAAATGGGAAAAGAAGTAATACCGGACTAAACTGAAAGCGGATTGTTATTTAATATTACATTGTTACTTCTAATGAATAAAAATTATTATTATTATTATTATTATTATTATTATTATTATTATTATTATTATTATTATTATTATTATTATTATTATTATTATTATTATTATTATTATTATTATTATTATTATTATTATTATTATTATTATTATTATTATTATTATTATTATTATTATTATTATTATTATTATTATTATTATTATTATTATTATTATTATTATTATTATTATTATTATTATTATTATTATTATTATTATTATTATTATTATTATTATTATTATTATTATTATTATTATTATTATTATTATTATTATTATTATTATTATTATTATTATTATTATTATTATTATTATTATTATTATTATTATTATTATTATTATTATTATTATTATTATTATTATTATTATTATTATTATTATTATTATTATTATTATTATTATTATTATTATTATTATTATTATTATTATTATTATTATTATTATTATTATTATTATTATTGGTCGCGCCGTGGCCGAGTGGTTAGACCGTTCGACTCTCACCAAGACGGCCGGGTTCGATCCCAGGCGACCGCAAAGTGAGATTTGTGGTGGACAACACGGCGCTGGGGCGGATTTTCTCCGTGAACTCCGGTTTCCCCATCATTCCACGAAATCCATTATCATCATCCTCTTTCCTATCATTAATTTTCCCTCATTGTGTCATCCACTTCTCTCGCTTTCATCCTAGGCTCTCAGCCTGGCCCCTCTCAGACCCAGTGCTTCGAATTCCCTTATCCGACTTTCCTGGGCTAAGTGGAACTCAAGTTCTCTAACATGTGCTCGGCGAATTAATGGAATTACATGATGTATTATTCCAATAATTTCCATTGAAACTGTGGTGTAAAAATCAATAGTCAATTTTAAGGAAACCTACTATTCAGCGAGTGAAAATACCATCAGCTGTTCTCGATATGACCGTAAAAATTAAAGGGAGATACACAGTGTATAAATAAATTATAACATATTGTTGTACACCTAATTTTTATATTGCTTCCACAAAGTGTTGTTACAAAAGCCTGTTTTCACATCTACTACTTAAACGTGAATCGAGATAAACATTTGCATACTTCATTGTATATGCACGAGGGCAGAGGGATACAGGAGACAAATGACAGTGAACTGTTTAAAACGGAGTTGTATAGGGCGCTGATAGCTGATAACCTCTGCAGTTGAGCGCCCTTACACATCATCATCATCATCATCATCATCATCATCATCATCATCATCATCATCATCATCATCATCATCATCATCATCATCATCATCATCATCATCATCATCATCATCATCATCATCATCATCATCATCATCATCATCATCATCATCATCATCATCATCATCATCATCATCATCATCATCATCATCATCATCATCATCATCATCATCATCATCATCATCATCATCATCATCATCATCATCAATACGGAGCTGTATGCTGTCTTCAAATTCCATATCTACTCTTTGCCTGACATCACGAAAACAAATGAACGGTAGTCAATTGTTTTAAAAATGTCAAAAGTAATTGATGTGATAAACTGAAACGGTGGGTGCTTCAGAAATGACTTATGCCACAATGAAATCAATTAGAAATGTGTGTTTTAAAGATATGTATGTCCATGTTCAGTATTTTGTTGCTGAGAAATCTTGAAAATCTGTCACGTCTTTGTCTTAAAATGTGTTTAATTATTCAGATAACCTATAAACCTGTATTTTCGATGCAATCCTGATACCAAATTGTTTAGTGAACTACATTACTTCCTCTACCTGTTGCTATATATAGATATTAACGTAACAATGTAGTTATTTCTAGCAAAGAATATGGCAGCTTCTAGAAATTAGTTGTTGATACAGCTGGTTGTCCATGATCTTTAAACGCATTAAATTATTTTTTTATGTGTGTAATCATGATATACGTGCCGTTTTGCAGCGTGCACGGAAGATTTGATTGACAGATGCTCCCTGTTTCTTGGTTCAACGACAGCGGTTCTCTTTTGATGGTCTTCCAGGAATTCACAGTAAGCGCGCAAACAGATAATACGATATTGAGGACTCGTCTAAAAGTGTCAGCTAGGGTCATTTGATGTGATAGTGTCGCTATGGGTTGAACAAGTCCATGCTGTTAAATAATTAGATGCTGGCGGAGCTTGTATGAAAACAGACCATTCAACATCCATGAGTTATCTGATGTGTTACGTTTACAACACTTTCTCTGCCTATTCTACTTTTACCATCGAGATAGATATTTGTAGAAATGGTTTTATTTCTTTATAGGTACAACGTAAATGTGAGAATACGATAGGCTTAAGCGATATAACATTTTAAGGGCATATCACTACGTGAAATCTTTAAAACTCTTGCATCGCTAAAACGCACAAAAAAGGACTTTATATTTTAAACATTATATTTTAAAATTCATACCAATAAAAAGGAATATTTCGAAAATGGTTATTTCCACGTAAAACATTGGTTTATTTGGTTTAGGCGATGCGTGACTTTCAAAGCGAGGGAAGCTCCAAATAATAATTTTCATTAAAATAAGAGAGAATAACGACTCAATGAACCAAGGCTACTTTTCAGTACCTACTCTTTCTATTGTATAGACCCTTCTAGCATTGATTCACACTACAAGCAGACATATTCCACTTTTCCTCTCCACTCAGACGTTCCAATTTTTCCGATAACTGGCCCACACAGCGTGAAATAAGCTGGAGAACGTATGCAATTCATACACTTCTGCTAATAATTTAAAACTTATCAAGAATTTCCTATTTGTCACCACAAATACCAATCTACATAAAATATTATTGCTAATGTTATTGAAGTATATTTACAGATGTATTTAAAAGCGCCACATAAAACAAACAAAAAAATAATAATACAATAAACTTTTCTTCACACGCTGCAGAGACTTCACGTGACAAAATCTGTCAGTGCTTTGCTAACTATCGAGGAGTCGCAATTGCGAAGTATGGCATTCAAGGTTACGAATGCGTAGGTACAGAAATATTCAGTATTGAACGAGCTCGCGGAATTGGTCATTCGAATATAAGCAGCTATCAAATATTCTGTAGTACCGCGGATGTTCCCGAATAAATTTTGAAATTGTATCCAGAGCAAATAAAATATTGTTTGGCATGAGTTTTCTCATTTTTCTTCTTTTTTTACCCTGAAATTCTTGCGTAAGTGGTGCTTCCAATGGTTTATTACATGCTTCGCTACTGAATGACATATATATCTTTTTGTGTATTAAGATTTTGTATATTTCTTAATGGTTTACGAATGAAAGGGTACTTCAGAATTAATTCCCAGAAAATTCAAGATATATATTTGGCGTCAAAATAAGGTGACTTTGTGGGTTCGTAGAATTAAAAGTCCAAGTTGCAGAAATTCAAAACGTTCTTTATTTGCGTAGATATACACTCTGTTCAGTCCTTACGTAACAGAATTACGTTCACATACACACAGTCTACCAAGGTCGACGATCACAACAAACGCTCTGATTACAACACTCGTGTTACACAACATCTGTTCACGACTGACTGTTGGCGAGTCGTCACCTTCTTAAATACCTCATTGATAAATTCGAGACCGTTCCAGAACAATAAAGAAACCAAATATTCTATCACCTTCCAGAAGCGTAACTTAATCTATGCCGGCAAGTCCTTTATCTCAGCTATATTTATTTTCCGGCTCTTTGTATACAAGATAACGGCTTCGCGACAATATCTGAAACATATGGCATTTTAACCAAAATCATTAGAGCCATTTTTGTGAAAATAAACAACTTTGAAAAATGGTCCATGTAAACGGTAATTTGGGGTGGCAGGGTTTTCTTGAAAATCTTTGTTTTCAATCTTTAAATATAAAATTTGTCATCTAATGACTTTTCCTCTTTGTTTTATGTTATTTACATATAATGCCGGCCTTTTACCATTTTATTGTTTATTTTTTGGTTTCAAAGTATGAGACATATACTTCTATTGAAATCTTGGATCATTTTTAGGTGGAATTCAGTAACTTCTCTGCCTCCTTTGTATGTGATATAGAGAAGGTAAAAATAGACACTGAAGTCATATTTCACTCAACTAGTGGAAACTTTCTTTGTTTAGATTGAATACATCTCAACATTCCTTTTAAAATTGTGCTTGTCTCTCTTGCCACTTGTCTAAGTTCAATACAACAACTTACACTTTCTTTTAGGGAAAAGGCACTCAAGTAAGAGCTAGCTGTAGTAGGAAGGACAGGAAGTATTCTATTCTACCAAAAAATTCTACATAAAAATGTCACAGGAGAATTTGTTAGGTTTCCAAATACATAAAAACAATTCCTTTCTTGGAAGTGTTGAAAACAATGTTGTTGTAATAAATTAAATTTAAAGGGAGTCAATTAATGACACTAAACAACACTTACTTTTTACATGTTTCAAAGACTTTGCCTCCATCGTCAACAGGATATCGACTGGTTCTCAGTGGTGTAGCTGGCGATATTTTGTCATAGGTCTCCTCTGGTGGCGGTTCGAGGAACTTGCTGGACAAATCTTTTTAGGGGATGTCGAAATTGAATACTTTGTTCCTATTTTTTGAAATGAAGATTTGTTCCCAAGTGGACAGTTCTTGTTTTCCTGATGTATGTTTTAGAAGTTTTGGTTCTGGATTTATTTTGTGGCTTTTTTCCCAAAAATGTGTGGCAACTGCTGATTTTTCTAATTGTTTATATTTTATGTTCCTAAAGTGTTCCTTTGCTCTTGTTTCTAAATTTCTTTTGGTTTTTCCAATATAAATCCGACTACAGCCACTGCATTCAATTTGATATATACCAGATTTTTTGGAATGGCATCTTTGATGTTTGTACAAATTAGGTTTTTTATGGTTGACTGGTGCTAGTTGAATGTTTTGCTTTTTGAAGACCTTTTTGAATTTATCAAAGGCCCATGGAAGGTGAGTGAATTTTTTGAAAATCATATTAGTTTCTGTAGCTAAGAAGGTTGTGGTTTCCTTTATTAGCTTCTTCTTTTTTGCTAAGTTCACTTTTTTGTCTACTAATGATTTGGGAAAGTCATTTTTTGTGCTATTTCAATAATTTTTTTTATTATGTTTTGTATTCTTCTGCTGTGAGAGGGATGTTGACCAGTCTGTGTGCTAAACTATTGAAGGTTGCCTGTTTGTGGGATCTTGGGTTGTAGCCATTAGCTGTTATGTAGTTGTCTGTCTGTGCTGGTTTTCTCTGAATGCCAAAGTTTATTCTGTTTTTATTTCTGGTTCTGTTTATGTTGTCAAGTGTCATTAATCAACTCCCTTTAAATTTAATTTAACATAAAAAACGGTTTAGAAAAATATCTGTATCTGAGCACATAACTCAATATGTGATGTCAACTGTTCTTCTATGTGTCACAGCCTGCTACACTATATACAGGCTGAGTCACCTAAAACTTGCACCGTAAATATTTCTGAAATGGTATGTGCTATTGATATGCGGTTTTCACGGAATTGAACTATAGGCAGGGGCTCGCATTTTCAAATGATACACAGATTTTTATAATTTTTAGAAAGTGTATTTATGTATAAAAGTTACATTTTTTAAATGGAACAATGCGTATTGACATTAAGAAAATAAAAGTAGAATAAATTAGAATGTCAATGGTGTTTTTTGCACGGTTCTAATGTAAGTAGTTTACGAGAAATCGTCATTTGTACAAAACGGGACAATGGCTAGGACAAACTAAAGAAAAACAAGTGAATGAAGAAAAATGAGGATTCTGACAAGTAAACAAAACTGTACCCTCAAAGCCTGTGTTCAAAATGAGCACCACCAGCTTCAATACAAGCTTCCAGTCTAGTATGTAAAGATTGCTGTACACGTTCTAGCATTTCAGTGGAAATTTCAGCGCAGGCAGCAGTAATACGCCGTTTCATATCTTCTGGTGTAGTTGGTATGTCCTTGTAGACAGTGTCTTTCAGCTTCCCCCACAGAAAAAATTCTGGTGAACGGGCCGGCCAAGGTACAGGTCTCCTTCGTCCAATCCACCGATTTTGAAACAATCCTTGAAGATAAGCTGTAGTAATTCGTGCACTATGGGCCGGACAGCCATCATGTTGATACCACAGATTCCTCCTAGTCTGAAGGGGAACGTCTTCTAACATCTGTGGAAGATCGTCTGTTAGGAGGTTGAGATACTTCTGTGAATTCAGTGTTCCTTCTATGAAAAAAGGGCCAATGATGTGATGATTCACTATTCCACACCACACGTTCACACTCCATGGATGCTGACGTTCTACCTGACGCAGCCAACGAGGATTGTCAACAGACCAATAGTGCATATTTTTTAGATTTACTTGGCCATGATTAGTAAATGTTGCTTCATCAGTGAACAAGATACAGGACAAATTTGGAGTATCATGTCTCAATGCCCATGTACAAAAGTTCACACGATTCTCAAAATCATTGCCATGCAGCACTTGGTGGAGAGAGATGTGATACGGATGGAACTTATGACGATGGAGGATGCGGATTACACTTCTTTGACTGATGCCGCTTCCTCGTGCGATTGCACGAGAACTAATGTGGGGATCTACTGCAACAGCAGCTAGAACATTAATTTCTCCTTGCTCTCCAGTTGATCGTTTGTTTCTGGTGCGTTTTCTAGACGTTATACTACCACTTTCACGTAATTGGTTGAAGAGGTTCACAAATAATTGACGAGATGGTTGACGTCTATTCGGATATGTTTCCAGGTACACTGTACAAGAAAGAACTGCATTCTTTCTACATTCACCATAAACTATGAGCATATCTGCTTTTTCTGCATTGGTAAATACCATCTTCCAAGCACGTCCTACTGCTTCAACTATCACAAAATAACTGCCAGTGTAGACAAAACACATTGTAAACAAACATAACAACATCCTAGCCTAGCAACTGAGCAATTGAATGGAACAAACAACTGCCGGTGCGTTCAATTTTCAAATGACGATTTCTCGTAAACTACTTACATTAGAATCGTGCAAAAAACACCATTGACATTCTAATTTATTCTACTTTTATTTTCTTAATGTCAATACGCATTGTTCCATTTAAAAAAATGTAACTTTTGTTCATAAATACACTTTCTAAAAATTATAAAAATCTGTGTATCATTTGAAAATGCGAGCCCCTGCCTATAGTTCAATTCCGTGAAAACCGCATATCAATAGCACATACCATTTCAGAAATATTTACGGTGCAAGTTTTAGGTGACTCAGTATAATTGGACAATAGCTCAGTACAGTCAAATGGAAAAGTGTCTCTCCACTCCAAACTCCAAAGAATGGAGTGCAGGACCATGGGTTACAGAACAGAGATTAATTCATTTGCATGTTTCCTGTATTTGTAGTTTTCTTTACCAGAAACAGGAAGAGAAGACAGCCAAGAGGTATTAGGTCAATCAATGGGAATTACTTGTTCTTTCAACTAGCCATGTTATATAAGGGGCGATTTGGATAACAGTGTGACATTTTTTTTTCAGTGCGTAATAAATGTACAATAAAATGCCTAAGTTGTATTTTAATCTGTGGAAACCAAAAGAAAACAAATCGTAATGCAGTGTTTATCTTTAAATTTAGGTTAGACATGGTCTGATACTATGCTATTGCATGGAAACTGTTTGAAAATAGGTTGTCTTGCAGTACAAATATATTGTACCCAATATCATGGTTAGTTGAAAAATAAGTAATTCTCATTGAAAACTGACACGCGTAGTACTCTATGACTTTCTCTATTCACTCCTGTACAAAATATTAAAAAAAAAAAAACCTCTCTTTCTTCTGTTTACTTTATGTTCATCAAGATAAACAGGTTGTATTAATATTCCTTATAGTAGAATGGGAATAGGAGAATATAGTAGGGTTTAAACAATATTCAAATCATTTAAGAGCTGGTCGCTATGCGATGGATTTGATGTTTCATTGTCTTTGCATGGCCAGGATATAAAAAAGTTGTATGACAACTTTCTATTTTAAAACAAAATATTTAAAAATTCAAACCAATAAGAAGGAACGTCTTGGAAATGATTAAATCTACAAAAAGATTTGTGTGCTTTTATGGGTAGGAGTTTGTCTGTCTCTTACAGCTTATGAGTTATCCAAAAGCCATCCAGAAGCAAGAGCAGTAGAAGATATTCCTAGGAAATTCAAGATATGTTTAATTTATCATGAAAATGTTTTAAATGTATGAAATTTTAGTTAACATTGTTAGGGACATTTTTAAGAAAATTAAAATTTTTATGTTACATTCTTGGAAGATATTGAACTTATATACCAAGTTTGTATTTAACTGACTTTTTGCTTTGAGTTATGCTGTAGACAGACACAGATACACACAATCCTTTTTTTTTTTCCCCTAAAATTGCTTTTCATTTAAGGCATCTCAAAATGTGAATTTCCAGTGAGATTTGAATGCTATACCTTTGATATACACTAAGAATGTGATACAGAAAATAAAAATGTGAGAAAAGCACTATAATGTATAAAATTCAGCGTTAGAATAAATATGTCTGTGTTGCATATATTAATATATATTTATATCCATTGTATTTTAAATAAGTCTTCTATGAAATTAAACATTCAGGTACCTATATGAAGAGTGGTTTTCTATGACTTTGAATATTATTTGCCAGTGATCTTAAGTGAATAAGGTAATTGAATTACCTGGAATAAACTATTCCTCTGAATGTAAAAAACAAGCTTGCATTGTATTGAAGTGGTTATTTGGTGTCACTAATTGAGCAACTAAGAACAAAATTCAGATGGTCTTTTTAAATGTTTATTGCTAGCAGTAAACATAAGAGTATTTTAAAATTATTTACATTATGTGTGCATATGTATAGTTCAGTACTATATAATACTAGTACACCTCAGTCTCACTGTGCCTAGCCCACTTTGTTCATATTTGTTCATGTTTGGCGCCATTTTATAATGTTGGCTACACTGTGTGACCGATTTTTGGAGTTGAATAGTTTAGTTTGACAGCAATTGTCGTGAATGTCATGGAATATTAATAGAGAAATGCAGTAGTTGTCAATTGGAAAACAAATTGTTATAGTGGAATTTTACGTACGAACAGGCTTCATTAAAGAATCTAAAGAAATGTTTGGGGATGAACACCCTCATGACAAGATACCTACAACCAGCACAATTCAAGATTTGTACAAGAAATGGAGGGCTAAAGGTTCCATTGTGAGTATGAAGAACAAGCGTCTGATAGTGAGAACCCCACCAGTACTCAACAGAATTCAAACAAACATAATAAGAAGCCCCAATAAATTGATAAGGAGATTATCTCAGCAAGTTTGTGTATTTCAAACAACATGTCATCTTGTGCTAATAAAAGATCTTAAATTTTGACCATTTCGTGTCAGTGTAGTGCATGAGTTACAAGAACAAGACAAAGAGAGACTAGTTATTTATTATACTGGCTCTTATCTTCGATTGTTGATGGTTTCTTGGACCCATGTTCTTCTTTATGACAGATGAAGCCTGGTTTCATCTGGTGCGCAGTGTTCAGGAAAGCAAATTATCAGCCCCATATTTTTTTCAATGATATGATGAACACTTAAGATATCTGGAGGTCTTTGACACTTTCTTTGCACAATTAACAGAAAATGAAAAGGAGTATGGCATCTTCCAATAAGATGGTGTCACAGCCCACACATCCAACGAGACTGTGGCCCATATCAGCAGAGTATTTCCTGAAAACAGGCTTGTCAGTAAAAAACCTCCTCGGTCATCGGATTTAACATTTTATTTATGGAAAACTCTGAAAAACAAAGTTTATACAAACAACCTTTGGATGTATAGACCAACTTAAAGAGAAAATTATTAATGAGATAAAAATATCTTGCCTCAATAATTATGTGTCAACCAGAACATTCTTGTAAGAGGGCAGCAATGTCTGGATGCTGGTGGTGGACACTTTCAGTACTTTTTATAGCTGGTTAGCCTGACTTATTTCACAATTATCTTATATTTACATAGAAAGTTGCTTGATTGAGGAATTAACATAATATAATCTAATGAATGCAGTGAGACATGCCAGTTTTATGTGGGACACTCGTATTGTAACGTAAGGTAATTATACCTGTGAAAATATTTTGCAACTTTTAGATTCTTATTTGAACTAAATCTAATTTGATTATCTATTTCAAAACAGCATAAGTTAAAATTAAGCAAACTGTTTAAACTGTTCACTCCTAACACCAGATGGTAGCACTTCAGTCCCAGCTGAAAGAGGAAACAAATAAGAGGGAGCTTCAGTCACACATTAGCTGATAATGAGGACGAATGTCCTTAAAAAGTTTCAAATGTGTTATAACATTTAAAGGTAAGGATAAGTGTAAATAAATATGACTACTTCAATACTCCAACAAATAAAGTATGCTTCACTGTTTAATAGTGCCTCTGTTCTTAATTTTGATGTAAGTTCAAATATTTATAAAATATTTAAAAAAGAAGAAGATTATACAAAAGTATTATTCTATATTAGAATGCTTCAATCCATAGTCCTTTAGTCTAAGTTAAAGACTTTCCATTACATATAAGTTGTTTCATTTCGGAAGCTAGTTTTTTAAAATATATGTGTTTTTACAACTGACTCAATTATTTCCAAATGCCTCATGATATTCAGAATGGAACAAGCGCAATTATATCACAGCACTGTACTGTACCTACAGAATGCCCCCAGGTTCAATCCTACCCTTGCGGGTGCAGATTTTAAGTCCTCGATATGGGACCAGTTCCCCTCAGCATCATGAGGAATTTGAGGAATTACAATAGGTAGCGAATCCTGGTCTAGAAAGTCATGTGGTGCCATATGCAGACCACATCTCCTACTCGTATCAGCTGATCACTTACCTCTGTGTTGCATATGTGGGCATGAGGCCAGCAGTTGGGTTGGCAGGCTCCGACTCGCTTGTGGGCTGTTACGCCATGGATTATTATATACTGTAATTTCTGATTCTCAATTTTCAGGCTCTGTCCTACATAAATGGCAAAGAATTATTACTAACTTTACTATATAATTATTTCTGATTTTAATATCAATCTTCTCGGACGTTAAAGGGGTTAGCCGAAAACCCAAAAAGAAGGGCAAACTTATTCGGCCACCGTCGAAGTCGTCATAAGGTGGAATAACCTTTCACCTTACAATCCAAATTTCTAATGACGATCCTACAATGGAACATACGTGGGCTTAGGGCACATCGCCCGGAGCTTAATTTATTACTCAGTAGGTACGATCCATTAGTCGTCTGTTTACAGGAGACTAAGCTAAGTCCTCAAGATTCCTTCCAATTAAGGCAATATACTCCCTTCAGGAGTGATCTGGCTCCTGAAGAGGACATTCCTGCGCACGGGGGCACTATGGTGCTGGTCAGAAATGACGTATATGTAGACGATATACCTTTACACACTACCATCCAGTCAGTCGCTGCACGAATAATACTGCCGAGGGTACAGTTGGCTATCTGCAGCATCTACATTCCACCGTCAGACGACCTCTCGCTTACTGCGCTACAAGCTCTGATTGCTCAGCTACCAACTCCCTTTCTGTTGGTAGGAGACCTCAATGCTCATCATCCTCTTTGGGGTTCAGCTCGAGCTTGTGCGCGAGGCAGAGCTCTGCTTGATTTCCTGGACTATAATAATCTGGTTCTCCTGAACACCGGAGAACCTACATTTCTCTCTGATGCAACCAACACCTTCTCGCATCTGGATTTGGCAGTATGCTCCCCGCAGTTAGCAGTGTCCCTACAATGGAACGTCATTTCTGACCTACACTCCAGTGACTACTTCCCCTGTCTAATTAGTCTCCTGGCACACAACGTATGTTCCACACGCTTGCCTACCTGGCTTTTCGATCACGCCAACTGGGCTCTTTACACCCAATTGGCGGTTTTTAATTACAATGAGCACGCTTCTGTAGACGCGCGGATACTCTCCGCTGCAGAAAGGTCTATTCCCCGATCGACTCCCAATCTTCGTCGACGTCCTGTCCCATGGTGGACGGATGACTGCCGGAATGCAATCCGTGCTCGTAGGCGTGCTCTACGTGTTTTCCAACGCCACCCGACACTGGAGAACCTTATTCAGTACAAGAAGATGCGTGTGAGAGCTAGGCAAGTTATTAAGCAGAGTAAAAAGGAATCTTGGATCGCTTTTGTGTCTTCCTTTAATCGCCATGCGCCTTCTTCTGTAGTATGGGATAGGCTAAGACGCGTGGCCGGTAAACCGACTCACATGCAGATTGCAGGTGTGAAAACTCCTGCAGGAGTCGTTGTGGATCCGTTTGACGTGGCTAACACTCTCGGCAGTGCTTTCACTCACGTGTCTAGCTCCAATCATTACGCACCTGAGTTTCTCGCAATTAAGAATCAGGTGGAATCTCAAGGTTTCTGCTTTCGTTCTGGCAACCTTGAAGACTACAATCGCCTCTTCACCATGGCAGAGCTAGAACACGCACTTTCATCCTCGCGATTATCTGCACCAGGACCAGACGGTATACACGTACGACTCTTACAACATCTTTCTCCCGAATGGAAGGATTTCCTCCTTGCCGTCTATAATCGCATCTGGGTTGACGGCTGTTTTCCCGAGAAATGGCGCGAGGCCACCGTCATACCAATTTTGAAGGCTGGGAAGGATCGTCATCTGCCTTCCAGCTATCGACCTATTTCTCTCACCAGTTGCGTCTGCAAAGTGATGGAGCGCATGATTAATGGCCGTTTGACGTGGTGGCTTGATTCCCGGAACCTCCTGTCGAACTTCCAGTGCGGTTTTCGTCGTCGCCGTTCCACGGTCGACCATCTAGTCTCTCTCTCTCTCCACCCAGATCATGGACGGCTTTCTAAGAAAGAGCCAAATAGTTGCAGTGTTTTTTGATCTGGAGAAGGCTTATGACACTTGCTGGAGGTATGGCATTCTACGTACGCTCCACGAATGGAATTTTCGTGGTCGCCTCCCTCTGTTTCTTCGGGAGTTTATGCAGGACCGCATCTTTCGGGTTCGCGTGGGCTCGGTTTTATCGCGGTGTTTTACTCAAGAGAATGGAGTACCGCAGGGTTCGGTACTCAGCGTCACCCTATTTGCCATTGCGATCAACGCCATCGTGGACTGCGTCCCTCACGGAGTGTCTTGTTCACTGTCCGTTGACGATTTCGCAATCTACAGTAGTTCTCGGCGCACCTGTCTTTTAGAACGCCGCCTCCAAGTTTGTCTCGACCGCCTGTACACTTGGAGTATTGAGAACGGTTTTAAGATCTCAGTTGAAAAAACCGTCTGTGTAAACTTCTGGCGCCGCAAGGCATTCCCTGCTCCTACTCTCCATCTCGGTCCAGGCGTTCTTCTTTTCGCAGACGAGGACAAGTTTCTCGGACTGGTGCTTGATCACAAACTTAGCTGGCATTCCCATATTTCGTTCCCTTAATATTTGACGCATTTTAGCTGGCACATCCTGGGGAGCCAATAGGACTGTTATTTTACGCCTATATCGCGCTCTGGTCCTGTCGAGGCTCGACTACGGTTGTATTGTGTATTCTTCGGCTCGACCAACTGTTTTAAGTCGACTCGACCCTATACATCACAGAGGCATGCGCTTGAGTATTGGGGCTTTCGTAACTAGTCCAGTCATCAGCTTGTGTGCCGAAGCTGCTGAGCCTCCCCTTTCTTATCGGCGTGAGGTTCTTTTATGTAGCTATGCTTGCAGACTCACTAGTCTGCCGCAACATCCGTCTTTTAAGTTGTTTTTTTAATGACTCATTGGATCGCCATTATTTATCCCGTCCATCAGCTCTACTCCCCCCTGGAGTTCGGTTCCGGTCCCTGCTGCGCCTCATGGCCGTTACGTTGTCGGCTTCCCTACCCCTCGGAGAAGCACGCTTTCCTCCGTGGCTCCGCTCGCAGGTTCGCTTTGACTTCTCCTTGCTGTCCACGCCCAAGTCGACCTGCCCGGCTTCGTCTATTCGCTCCTCCTTTCTAGAACTCCTGTCACGTTTCGCCCAATGCTGCTTCGTGTATACCGACGGCTCAAAGGACGACCGGGGAGTGGGTTCTACCTTCATCCATGAGCACCGGAGTTTTAGCTTTCATCTTTTATCGCAGTGTTCCATAGTATCTACCAAGCGCTTTTATATGTTCGTCGGCAAGCAGTGCAGTCCTGGGTCATTGCCTCTGACTGCTTGAGTGCCCTACAAAGCATTAAATCGCTGTACAGTTACCACCCTCTGGTACAGCGTGTCCAGGATGTCCTCCACTCGATCGCTAATGCTGGCGTTAGTGTGTCGTTTGTGTGGGTCCCTGGACACGTGGGGCTGCCGGGCAATGAAGCTGCCGACGTTGCTGCTAAAGGTGCTATTTTAAATTCGCAGTGTTTTAGTTCCATTATTACTTGGACAGATCTTCGTCGAGCTCTCCGTAAGCTTATCCTAACACGTTGGGACGAAGATTGGAATGGGGTTCTGGGCAACAAGCTGCGGGAGCTAAAACCACACCCGGTACCCTGGTGTACTTCTTCGCGCGGTCGCCGCCGCGAAGAAGTCGTTTTAGCCCGTCTCCGCATTGGACACTGCCTTTTTAGCCACCGGTATTTTTTATCCTCTGACCCTGCACCAATTTGTGCTCACTGTCGGGAGCCTTTGACTGTCCGACATATTTTTAGCACCCACGCGTAACTCCCTCCGTTTCCCGAGTACGCTGAGTCAGGTGTTGGCGGACAACCTGAGTGCCGTGGAGCGAGTTTTAGCTTTTATACGCCTTAGCGGTATGCACAGCCGCATCTAGCTCTTTGACGGCTTTTAGTGTTTTTTATGGTATAGGTTTTAGCCTTTTATTGACCCATTTTTACACGCTTTTCCGGCTTTAATGTGTTGATTTTAACTGTGTAGACTTTTTACCTTTGTAAGGACGCTGATAATCGCAGCAGTTGTGCGCCCTAAACTTAATTCTACTACTACTACTATCAATCTTCTTCTGTTTGAAGGTTTTGACACTTTATCTTAGCCTGTGAACAGCTGCATGTTAGGGTATTTCTTCTGAGTTGATGCATAGTCTTAATTGAGAATGAGCTCATGCTAAAATAATGAGCTTTACATTCTAAGTTTGTGAAATTGGATATGAGCACTGGAGGTAAGGTAGAGTTCAAGGGAAGTCCATAAAGAGAACATGCTGTTGTCTAACACAGTGATCACTGAAGCCTTTATTTTTAGAAAATATCACATAAAATTATTTACATTCATCCCTAGTAAAAGCAAATCCTGTAACTTAGTTAGCAATGTCAGTCGATGTCAGTAGCTATCTCAAGTGCTGTTTTGAAATCATCTTGTATGAAAATACAATCAATGTTATGGACTAGTTTTTTTCCATTAGTAAAATAATGTAAATTTATTTGTAAAAAATTAGAATAGGTGCATATCCTTTCCATCTTGTAGAAAACAGCTCATATAATAAGAAAAACATTAATAAATATTTAAAGTCTATAACAGAGATTTGCCATATTTCTAACAGTTTATATATTTTATTTTATTTAGTTAATAATTAATAACTTGATGGACGAATATTTAACATTGTGTGGCATATTACATCAAATTCATGCTCTAAAGACAGACACTTCTATCAATTGACATCTCTAACTGCTCCCACCAATAATTTCTTTTTAACAAATCTCATATCGTAGTTGTTTCTTGAAGCTGGACCTTGAATTGTCTGTAAAGGCCCCTATAAATTTTAAATCACATGTATACAAAATTCTGTATTCATGGATAAAAGTTGGTGCTGGTTTATATGTATATAAGCATATATAAAAACAATACTTCAACATTGTTACATAAAAGCAACAACATCTACAGCAAGCATTACTTCTGCTGTATGCATATGGCAGAATCAGCAATGTTATGTGATAATTTTTATGAGGCTGTAATTAAATTTCTCATAGCATTCATATATTGAGAAGCAGCAGGTGAATATAAGCTTGTTATATCTAGCATCTTGTTTGTCTACATTTTTTTACATTCCTTTGAAGGCAATGAGCATCATAGCTTCAAAATACACAGCTAATAACAAAATCATAATTCATATTTAGTGACCATAATAAGAAGAAAAGACATTCACATATTTACAGATGATTATTAGCTGGCTTAGATGCAGTTGTAGTAAAATTTATCTTAAATTAAATTAGCTCACATCTAGAGGCTAAAGAATATTGGATATGTATGAAACTTCCCAAAACTTTGAGAATTACACATTGAAAATAATAGAGATTAGCTACATAAATACAAGAAGTACTTAAATATTACTTTTTCTATTGCAAATATTTAACAAGGATAAGAGAAGTTATTTCGTTGACGATTATAAGTCTGACAATGTCTATAAATTACATAATATTTGAAGATATAATCTTAAGGGAGTAATTTATTAATATAGAATTCTACTTCTTGATTCCATTGTTACAATAAGATGTCTAGCTCACAGAAAACAAAATGTTTTAAAAAACTACCATGCATAATATTTTATGATGAAATTGTAAACTAAAAATAATATTAAATATTAGCCTGCTTCTATAATTAATCACCACATTAGCTGTTTATGTAATCGATATAGCTACATCTTTTGTCCGCTTATTTCAAAAATAATTTGTTGCTTTATGTTACATGACAGTCACTCTGTTTCTGTTGAGGTCATTTACTGTGCGGCAATCCCAGATTGAATGTTTTTCATAAATATCATTTGGCCCAAATCAATTTCATAAAAATAAGTAAGCTAAATATCTACATTGCAGTCTTATTAAAAAATAAAGGACATCACATTTTAGCTACATTTAACCCAAGAAAGACATCTGCAGTCATGAATAAATAATATAGGGAGTACTGCAGTTAGCTTTACCTCTATTGCTGCTTCAACACTTGGTACACAGTTATTCATGACTAAGGCATGACATACCATGAATGCAAAATGTACTTTCTGTGAGGCTGTGTCAAATATAATTATACTTATAAGGAATGTCAGATATATTAATGAACTTTTTTGTTCCTTTTTTAAGCAGACATTTCTTGAAAATGTTTAACCTTGAATTTTTAAATAAGCGTCTTTTGCCAGGAGTGACTCCTTTTAAGGGACTGATGGTGTTTTAGTTTCACCATATTTTTCTCTGTATCAAAAACTATAAAAAACAATGACAAATACCACCTTATATTTTAAAAATAGATAATTGTATTTATAATTACTGTAATATTTCCCTAGGCTTTTGCAATTCTAAGTTAAAATATAATGTATCTAAGAAAAAAGGGCTAATACATAATATTTTGAGGCTTTGAAATGTACTCTGCAGGGCATATTAAAAGAACTATGCTTTGGTGAGGCACTACACACAAGAAAGTCTTCAGTTTAGCACCAAGCAACATAGTCTTCCTGGAGCTAGCCTGTGCAAGTATTGGAGTGTAGGTTTACCTCAGTATTGATTTTATTATTAATAATGATGATAATAACATTTTAATTTTCCATTTAGCCCTATCAGTCATTTAAGCCATGAGCTGCCACTGTTTTTACCTCCTTTAAGAACGCAGAACACCAGTTTCTCAGTAATGGAAAGTCAGCCAAAAAGCTATTGTCATATTATATTTACTAAAGCACACAATATATGAAGAACTTGTTTATTATTGATGATACATTAATTTGATTTTAAAATTGAAAGTGAATGGCAGGATGGGTCATTGTACCCTCATATTTCTGAAATTTAGAAACTACAAAATCCTGTACGTATGTTGGCTTTTCCACTAACTGTTCTGTTGGTTATAAGCATAATGTTGACAAACAGAAGAAATTTCTATCATTAGTGGAAAGTGCACAGTCAGTTCATCTCCATTGCTACAGACACACAGCTCCACATTTTATCTTTAATTTTTATTCATAATAATGAGACTTTGTTGCTTGGTTTACAACAAAGAAAATACTGAATTAATGATTAAATGCTTAATTATTTTATATGAGTTCATGTACCTAGACATATGTACCTAGACATTTAAATCAATATAATACTTTTAGCATAATCTTCTTCAATCATTTATCAGTACAATGTGATTTAATTAAAAACTCTACTCTGTGTAAAATACGTATATTATACATCTTCTTATCTTATTTTCCAAATTTTGGGGTTTCTGACATTAAAATTTCTCTGTATTTTTTTTAATACAACAAAAAATGTTATATATATTTGTTACCTCAAAAATTTTTGTCATATTCAGATGAAGTTTTCAAAAGTTTCAGACTAAAATGCTTACAAAAATTGGTTATGTAATGATACTATAGAATTTCTAATTAAATGTATTACAATTTCAAAATATAAATATATCATTTGTTTTAATGAAGTTCAATCAATGATGTATTACACAAAACTGTCAATCAGATAACCAAATACTGAATTAACAGCTCTTACACTTACTGCTGATTCAGGGACAAAAGATCTAGGTAGTTTATAAATTTAATTATAAACTTTTTAAACTTATAAATCACCAAGTAGCTAATGATGAGAACAAATACTCTTGGAAATGTTTCAATTGTGTTTTAACATTTAAAAGCAAAGGTGAGTGTGAATAAGTTTGATATATTCCAATTCAATAAATGAAAAATAATCCACTGTGAATAAAGCTTTTGTTTTTAATACTTAATATTTAATTTATAAATAATTTTCTGACTAACAGAAAAACAAAATATATATAAACTATTCTTTACTTTATGTTCTTAAGCTATTTTATTACTTTCTGTAGAAGTTTCATATTCTGCTAGTAATTGTAGTAATTATGTATTTGGAATTTTTAACACTGAAATTTGATAGATTGGTAGTGTTTAATTTCTTAGAGTAGCATTTGAAATGTAGAATTAGTGAAACTTTTCTACTAAAAATAATAATAGATCACATTAGGCAATTTAAAACGACTTGGTTCTAATTGATACCTTGTTGTGGGACTTCAGGTAATGATCATATAAGAGCTTATTTACCAAAGCTCTGAATTTTCTCTTCTTACTACATGCTTTATTTTTTAATCTTAAAGTTGCATTAATTGGACTTATATGCACATCACTAGGCTCTAAAGCATGTTACTAATTATCTAAGGATTAACCAATGCCACTAACAAATGTTAGACCTTCAAAGCTGCATTGTTAAATAACTGTTCCATAACTAATGTCATGTTTACAGAACCACATAAAGTTTTCATTTATTAAAAATGTTAGGCCTTTATTAGTCTAGCTTACATCAATACAAAAACTAATATTCCCAAGTACAGATTGGCTAATTTACAACATCAAAAGCTGTTCAGCATCTGTACAATTGATACTGAAGTTGAGTTCTAGTTCTATGACACGTGTGCAGTAATTATGGGAACTTATTATATTGTGTTTGTGTAATACATTTACATTTAGAAATAATGTACTTAATAAAATAAAGAAATTCTAGAAAGTCTATATTAAAAGATCAGTAGGTATTGCGAATAGGAGAAAATATTAAATTATTTACTATGTTAAGAATTGCAGCAATGAGATGGCTTCTGCAGAATTGGTAGCAAGACTAATATTAGCAAAGTTCAATGGTTAATGTCCAAGGAGATTTAAATACTTCTGACTTATTTCTGATTATGAGGAAAAGAATATATCTCTTAGAATATTTCATAACTGAGTAAATAAGCATTGTTAAGTGCATTTATTAAAATAATAAATATTGTATCTTCTAAATTTAAACCTTTAAAAATATAATTGTTTTGAAAGCACAACCAGATACTTAAATCACGCTGTAGGTATACGTTCTTTGTAAAATCTTTGCAAGAAATAAATGGAAGAAAATGTGGTTGTTTATCTATATTTTTGAAATTTTTACAGCAGCAAGATACAAGAAAACTTTAATTAATTATCAGATCTTTAATTTTCAGTCACACATTCATGCAACAATGCAAAGTATTATGTATTCAGAGAACAAGACAATTCATAACAATTAATGTATCTATTTCATGCAATATTATTCCTTAGAATTTGAAAAGAGGAAATGATACTGAAGGATGAAAAAGAATTAAGTAATAAATTAAGTTTTTACATCAAAATTTAATTAACATATTTGAAAAATGTAAAGAATTGCATATAATTTGAGTGATTAGAAATACTATAAGAGCTGAAAAATAAAGTTAATAATTAAACAACTCTTGTTAAGTTATGCATTTGTTGCAGTGCCTAAATCTACTTTTTATCTCAGGTATGCTGCTTAAAGTATAGGCAGCCCTTTGATTCCTTTATTTCTTGGCTAAGGATGCCTGATTCTTTCATCATTCATTTAATTGTGAATTAAATCTGTTATGTATGTACTTAGATATTGTGCATACATTAAAAAATTAATGTTTATCTGTTAAAAATGCATGCTGCATAGAGCAAAAAGCACTATCTGAAACATGCAGGATTTATATATTTTACAAAACCATAAAGGAGGAGCTGTGTGGTAAAGAATCTTCTGATTCAAGATTTAAAACTGTTGGAAAAAATAACTCACTTTTTTATTCACTTAGCAATCAGATAAATTGGATTACACCCAGCTTAACATTTTAATATGGGAAATAAACATCACTCTTTCACTTTTCTGATTTTATGTACTCTGTTATTGTAGGCCTTAACACTAGCCTATCAGTTTACATTTTGCATGCGTAATTGACTTAAATGTGTAATCATCATTCTTTGTATAAAAATAAGTATTATTAAATGATAACCTCAACTACAATCATGAGTGTTATCAGGTTGTCATCCTTAGTCATGATCATATACAAAAACTGTATTTTTAAACCTTTTCTATCACATCATCTAATTCCATAAATTTAGATTCACTGATCCAAGTTTTTTTGTTGTTTATAAAATAAAATAATCTGCACAAATAAGTTAGCTCTTCAAGTACATTAAGTTGGGTGAACGGCACTTAGGGTAACTTATCTTCATTTGCTCAGATTTCAATTGCCTCTAAATATTTTGTTGTCTTCAGGTAATTCAATACATTACTTGGACATATTAAACCAAAACAGTTGCTATTAGAAGCGTTTATACATCGTTACTATATGTTTATTGCTATGGATTAAATAGAATTGCAGTGCTTTTAGAATATCACAGATCTATTTTAGATTCTTTCTTAATTTAAGTTTTTTGTCTTTTATAAAAAAAAGAGTAAGTCACTATGTTGGATATTTTAATCAAACAACACATAAATTGTAGCAGAAAGAGATCATGTTTTAATAGCATTTGAAGCAATATTATGTTGAAGACATAATAATTGCATGCCTGGAGTATTTCTTTTGTTAAATATTTTCTTTTGCAAAGTTGCTGCATAATGTTAATACATCATATAGTTATACATACCACTGATACAAAATATTTTGCAACTGTAATTTCATGAAGTTTCTTGAATCATTTTAATAATATTTGGACCTAATTTTTAATATTTCTCTTAAAATTTAAGTAACTATGCAGCATATTTCTTTTAAGAAGAGTGTATCCAATGGAAAATGAAATCTAAGCAAAACAATTATTTCCCCCCTGTGTTTTTATGGCCTTTTTCCCAAGTTAATGTACTTAACCAGAGTTATCCGTCTTTAGGTTGTATTTTTTCTCTAGTCACTGATGTAGAGGGTAGTTGTTTTAGTTTGATGCTTGTGAATTCCATTACTGCTGATGTAATGCTGCTAGCATGATCTCATTTGGAATTGGGCTCTGCAAAAAGAAACGAGAAGAAACTGTACATTACGGTTTGTTCAGAAAAGTAATATAATATAGACATTTCAAATGTTACTAAATTATCACATGCTTCATTGTTACAAGGTTCTTTCAATTTGATCATGAATACCTAATGTAAATGCACTGGAATTAGTTTTACCTATATATCGAGATTTAACTGTATTGGAACACCACAGTGAAGCGAAAAATTATTAAATTTTAGATGAGTCATATTTTTTACACATCTGCTTCACTTTCGTACCTATTTTGAGGACATGTTTCGCAAATCATCGTTTGCATCTACGGCTCTTATGCGACTGAAGCTTGATCCAGCGGTATGGGTAATTCTGGGGTTGCTGCTGCCATCTGTTGATTTAGTGATGAACTTAAATGCAAACGATGATTTGCGAAACATGTCCTCAAAATAGGTACGAAAGTGAAGCAGATGTGTAAAAAATACGACTCATCTAAAATTCAATAGTTTTACCTAACTCTTGTGCTGTAAAGCTATTTCTAAATATCTTTTCTATTAAAGATAGGGGAAGAATGGTGACTGCATTTCTGAAACTTTCCTGACGTTAAATAATATGATTATTGATTCTTATCATGAAAATTTACAAAATCAAGCAATTTTTTTTTCTGAATGCAAAATTTAACCTTTCAAATCTTAATGTTTTTTACACTGAATTATTTGAATTATGTATATTTAGCTTTATCATCTCACACCAAAGACTTAAAAATGATAGTATAAGTAGACCACTGCTTATGATGGGACAAACACATAACTTACATCTCTAACAGAGATATATTAGCCTCCTGAGTTTTTTTCTGGTGTATTTGTCTTTGGATTCAATATATTCCTCAATATGGCATATAAGGAAGATGCAGTTCATTTATCAGTGCCATTGCAACCAGGGACGTATTTAAGGGGGGGGGTCCAGGGAGTCCGGACCCCCCAAAATGAATTGTCATTCCGAACCTTTAATAAATAAATAGTTGAAATAAAACAAAGTTTAAAATGAATTGAAAAAGTTTATTTAAGTTTCTCTTCTTAACGTCTCTATTCACTGTACAAAACAAGGCCGCCTTGTGCAATGAAAACTCTTAATAAGTAGATAGAGTCAACATGAAAAATTCAATGTCACGGTCGGGATTTGAACCACGCATCTCCTGGTTTTCGTCCACTCGCTGTTACTTCATTTGACTCGTATATTTCCCCGGTAAAACACTAGAGGCTCTCGCATCCGAGATACACCGTTTGTGGCGACTTACCATTGTAAGTACTTGCATTGTAAGTATTACTGTGATGAAGCCTGATGAAGCGAGGCTTCATCACAGTAGTACTTACAATGCAAGTACTTACAATGGTAAGTCGCCACAAACGGTGTATCTGGAATGCGAGAGCCCCTAGTGGTTTACCGGGGAAATATACCAGTCAAATGAAGAATTGAATGTCATGACAGCAAGTTGGCCATGGTAGCTCAATGGGTTAGAGCGACTGGACCGAAATCAGGAGTTCCGTGGTTCAAATCCCGGCCGTGGCATTGAATTTTTCATGTTGACTCTATCTATGATAAACCTTAGCCTATGTACGGCTAGTGTGAAGAAATGATTAATTTCCATCAATTAACTAAAATCTTAATAAGTAATTTTATAAAAAAAAAAAATAATAAATAGTTTCACAAGAAATAAACATTTCTGAGAAAAATATTAGCAACAAATGACTAAATGATCAAATAAATATGAAACTGTGACTCTTTCTTTTGTTCCCGACTGTGCACCTCTTGCTTGTCCTCAGGACTGTCTTCAGAACTGAGTTATTTAAACTGAAACAAGGGTCATTGACTAAAGTGAGTGAACATCTTCTTTTGGATGGAAGAACTTTCGTCAATTTTTTGTTCTCTGAATCATGTCTATTGATTCCGATTAAAATGCTGCATGTTTGAGACACGACAATTTTGAATTTTTGGGGAAAAGGCGATAAACACCTCTTTAATTTCCATGATTATTTAACTAAGAAACCAGGTTATCATAGATAAAAACATCAGGTTAAAAGAGAACGTGGAGCTCATAAAATACGCAACTCCCGCAATTTCTACTTCCCTCGTATCAGCTATTTTCGAAACATCTCATCCTATATAACAATTGTTATGCACATTTGACAGTCTCAAAATTGCTCGTTGCACAATTTCATAAGAAACATAGTATTTTATTTATTTATTTTTAATACTTTAACGTCCTTTAACTGGATAATCATATTGGGCAGTAAATGAAACGGGTGATACCATCACATCAGTCTAGAGCGACTAGAACATAAGATTTACTCGACATTCGTCTTATTAAGATAAGGGAATGCCCTGTAAAATGTCCTATTGGGAAAACTATCTTGATCTCGATTGGAAATCGCTTCTGCGGTGCCCAACTTGCGCTCATATGAGCAAAGGTGGATTTTTTCACTTCACCCCACCTCCTCATGAAAGCATTTCCCTTTTTCTCGCTCCTCTCTACATAATGGAACGTTGCGTCTTATATTCGTAGACAGTGGGTGGAGGTAAACCTTCCTTCCCCTTACGCGGCAAGGTTGGCCAAGATCTCTTCACTGGAGTCAGACACGCTATCACCAAACTATGGGGGCGGGCTCCAGTTGAAATCATTTATAACCAAACAGTTTGCCTGATGACGATACGCAATGGAGCAATCGTGCTTTATACGAGTTGCGAAATTGTGAGAACCAGAGAGACTCATGTCAGTGTACGGCATCAATGTTTATTGCCTGTACCACGTGCTTAGTAAGCACAAACGTGTTACATTCCATTTAAAAAGTTGATATTGAGATGTCATCAGGAATGCAAGTTTTGAGGACACCAGAACAGGAGGAAAAAAAAAAAATTAAAAATAAATGTCTGCGCGTGCGCTCCAGAACCCAAATATTGGAGGAATATAAAATGTAGGATTTAATTTCGTTATCTTTCAAGGATGCGAAACGAAGACTTTCAACAAAATCGTCCAAAAATGGCTTCAATAATTTTAATTTAAACACTACATATTTAAGATAGCTGCATAACAAATAGAATGGCTAATTGTGAATTTTCTGAGGATAAACGCTGAAGTTCGCTTTACTGGAAGTGAAATCTGTAGAACTATTCTAAACCTAACAGATAAACGAAAAGTCACTGCACCAGTAACTCATTAAAATACACAAATAATGTCAGTTATAATAATGTATTGCAAAGTTAACTAATTCCGATATATTATTTGTTAGTGATTAAAATTCTCAGATACTTACTTAAAGGTATGCAATTTTTAACTTCTAAGATCCTATTCCCTTTTTCATTCAAGGAGAACTAATACTTCAAATGCATCAATTAGTGGTTCGTTTTTAAATATCTGATTGCTGCTTATATCACTTTATCCCAGGTATAAGAAAAAAATGTGCAATTAAAGGTCTTTCTATAGACTTTATCCAAAGAAACAAGACAAAAACAAGCTTATCTGAGAACAATTTATAGAAGATTGGGTGGAGAAAGTAATGTGAATGTAATATATTACATCTGTTTTTAGTTTTACTAACATGATAAAAATACATCCCTGATTAATTATTAAAAGCAAATAATTCAACGTAGATTTTTGGACCCCTCCGGAAATTTACTTCTGAATACGTGCCTGATTGCAACACTAATTGTAACATAAAGCTTGATTAAAAGTAAGTCTGGAATATATTATTGATTATCCAATGTAACTTTTGTTTTCTGAATTCATCGTTCCTGTATCCAGTATATGCAAGTAACCAGGTTGTTAAAGTGACAGGATCCTGAAATCAGACACTTCCATGTAGAGTAGTTCATGTGCATTATAATGTAATAATAAATGTAAAATAAATCATTTATTCATTCAGTTCATTGCACCCAGGATTCACCAAATAAAATACTTGAATAAAGTTCATACCCAAAAATCCAAAACAATTTATGTTGTACTGTTATAACTACATAGTTAAATAATTAGACTTGAGTGTTTGAACTTATAATATTTAACAACTGTAGCTATCAATCATATTAGAGGTATTGGTCCAAGGATGTGCAATATGATGGTAAAATTATCCATGTTTGCAATAATTCAACAATTAAATCCATGGATGATAGCTTCATACATAGCTATTGTACTGAATACCTGTGGCTGATTTCTGTCTTCAGAGTGGCAATTTTAAATTTCTCCTACTGACAGGTTCATCTCTGAATAACTCATGTGGAATATCCCCAATTCCTAATGCTGTGCTTTCTCTGATCATATCATTGGAGACAACAGGCACTGCACTCTGGGTCCCTCCAGCTAATATACAGGTCCAATCAACTGTTTAGTGAAATGAGATCTCCTTGAGAGACATTCACGATATGGGGAGCATTCAAACAACAGTGTATCTAGCTATTAGCTGACAACACATTTTATACTGTATTTCACTATGAATTTTCTCTTTTTACAAATGATGGTCAGAGAGCATGATGTTTTAGCAGCCACATTTCAAAGATGAGGTGAATTTAGTATGGTATTTTAGGGAGTTGTCCAATGTTACAGGGATTGCAGATTTCAGATGTTTGTGACAAGGCAGTTTAGGAGGTTATGTTCCAAATCTTCTTAGCCATTTTTGCACCAGCAGCAACTACTGAAGTTAACAAGATTAAAACATTGAAGATACTTCTGTGTGCTAATATGGCCAGTCCTGGCTCTTGCTTAAAAAAAAAGCATGTGTCTGGGAATATTAGGTTTCTTTTGAATGTTTGGAAGTATTTGGCCTTTTTCGGAAGAAAGCCATATATTGATCCATAAATTTGTTAAATTAGAATTAACTGCACAATGTGCACTGGTTAAAAAAAGTTACTGGCATAGGTTTAGGTTCCAAAGATGTTGCCTGTTTAGCGATATTATCAATAATCTCATTTCTGTAATGCCACACTGACTAGGTATGTAGTTTCATATAAATTTATATGCTTTGTAGTTTAGGTGTTACCAGAGTAATCCTCCTGCACCCTAAATGTTAAATTTTCTCATTTAGCTGTGGTGACAAAATTAGCTTTTCTTTATATGAATATTGATTTCTTAGTAATAGAACAAATAAATAATTCAATAAAATAAATATCAAATATCTTGTCAGATTCAGAAGCTTGGGCAGAAACTTCTTTCCTGGTTATTTAGCTCTTTCTCTTTCTGACTCCCCCTGTAATTAGTGGCCAACATTGGTTCCATTTTCATCTGTGTTGGGGAGATTTTCGTTTATTAAAATATGATGTACAACCTTTTGCTTATTCTCTGAAATTCAAAATATGAGAGTGGATGTAAGTGTGTATCAAAGCAATAGTTAAATATAAATGTAGGTTAATACCACTGCAATGTCTAATCCAAAACTGGTAGAATAATTTACAGAATTCTAATCTCTAATCGCATGCCCTAGGTTCAATTTATGTATAAAAGGTGGGATTCTTCTTTAATACTATTATTCCATATCCTCACTAGTGTGTAACTTAGTGGGTTTGTGAAATTAAAAGTCCAATTGCACAAACTCAAAATGTTCTTTATTTCCATCGAATTACAGTTGGAACACTTGCCGATTACATAGAATTACGTAGTGCACACAATTACAATTCGCCAGTTCTTCTGTCACAGGTCCACTCTACACTCACAATTACGTACAACTCCTCTGATACACGTACACAGTCTTCCGGTCCATTCACTCACTTGGCGCTCCTCACGGCTGCTCGCCAAGAACTGAACTAACTCGCCAACTGCAGCCCCTTTTTACAGGGATATCGCTGTTTCTGGAAGTCTCGCGGTTCAGTGAATCATCCTGAAGGTTCCAGAAGTCAAGGAGGGGGAAAGAGATGACTAGCGATGTTTTTGAAATGATGAAATTGATTCAAAATTGAAAGCAGAAGTAATTGGTTTCCCCAGAATAGAATAGAACAAGCCAAAGTTATTAAATTTAGATGATAACAAGAATACCAAATAAATCATGTCAACTAGAAATAATTGTAGAATTCAATGTTCGCAACTATGCCAACTAATTCTATAGATTATATGAGGACACATTTTATCTTTAAATAAGAAATAATAAGTTCTTGAACTATATATAAAACTATTTATACTGTTATATTCAGGAATTGTCCTATTCTCCATTATTCTGGGCTGTTCATTTAATTCCAACAATAAGAGCTAAATGTTAGTAAACATTATTTCCGATAAGTTATTACTGTCCTTAAATACATAGCCAACAATATGACCCAAGTTAAATGAACTGAAAAAATTAATTGTTTTGGAGTAACTTATTATCTTTGAAGAAGCTGTATTGTGTAATTGACAAAATGTGCATACACAAAAGGAAACATCTGATATGACTTTCTTACTCACTATTGCGGAATTATTCTTAGAAATGCTCATTCTTCTGTATACTTCATGTTTAATCATGATAGATATTTACAGAAGTGTATAATCTATTTATAATTTACTTATTGCACATTTCCTTATAGGTATAATGGAACTGGGGCTTTAAATGAGCTTCTATCTAATGGCTTTGAAATTCTGATTTCTTGCTAGTTGAAGGAGGATAGTAGCTTCCTACTTGAGAAAAATATATTTTAAAGTGCATACAGTTACAAGGGACATCTTGGAAAGTTATCAGCGCAAAAATATTTATATTGTAAATATAATAATGTATTAAAAATATAACATCTACACAGATATAAATGACATACGTAATTTTTATGCTTTAACGAGATCTACGTTCTTTTATATGTTAAGATTTTATCTCTTATGGTTGGCCAGTTAGGTATGCAAAAGCCATGCAGAATGAAAACATCAGAGATTATTCTTCCTCAAGGTCATATGTTGAAATCCGGTCCAGACAATGTTTTTAAAGTTTGCTTAAAGGGGACAGCAGCATGTCAGTAGATTTATCTACTGGCAAATAAACGAACTGAGGGTCGAAATTCTGACACACCGGTAGCGCTGATTTGACCTTGACTATATAGGTTATTCCCGTAATACTCTTAGTGTCGCATCCTGCTGAACTTATATACTAATTTGGTTTTCCGACTTTTCGTTCTTGAATTATGCTGTTCACACATACATAATCTGTATGTGCGTATGTGTATTTTAATACATGCCATTTTCTCTCGTATATTACACCTACAAAAATGCTCTGTGTCAGCAGTTCTATTTACATGTGTGAAAGACAAAGAAGTCTTTTGGCCTTGGGCATTGGGCCTCTAGCGGTATTCAATTTCTCAATTGTGTGTTTTAGTTGTTATTACAACTTTTACTATAAAGGAAGGCTCTAAAAGGGAGAATGAGTTACAGGTTTTGAAGATGGTCAAATCAACTCTAAAAGCTACTTTTTAGCTATTTTGAAAGCTTTATTCACATTCTAGTACTTAATTGAAATTTTAAGGTGTTACTCAATCTGGGATATTTTGCCCCATTTGTACCAAATTTAGCAATAAAGAACGGCATATTCAAATGTCAAAATCATTTTATACACAGCCAAGACATAATTTATAACTAAGCTAATCGGACATCAATTTTATATACCATTCAATCCTTGTAAAACAATTGATGTAAAACTGGTTTAACTGCCATCGGAAATGGGAAGAGGTATGGTAACATGCAGTCTATCGATAGCAGTAAATGATAAGTTGACTGTCGATTTTTAACGAACAAATGACTCGCGATTGGCAAAGGGAATTCTGGTTCTAATACAATCATTTGTTTCTTGCAAGTTTGGTGTTTTCTTGGCTGACGGAGTCAAAGTGAGCTGGGCTATGTTCGGGCAAAAGGTTTTCATTCCTTGGTGATGCTAAAAGAAAGTATTCTAATAGTAGTTATCATTCTAAACAGTGGTATATTATTGCAAGACTGAAGCGAACAAGAAGTCTCATGCAAGTTGTGCCGTACTACATTCAGTGTCAACGTTGTCCCAGCGGGAAGGACGATATTATTCAGGATAACGGTATCCTGAAACACGACACTTCAAGCTATATCCTTGGCATGACATTCTAAACAGTAAGTAGATATTTCATAAAAATGGACCATATCTATCTCTCGCAGTCTTTTGTCAAAACTAAAACTCGTCATTTCGGGAAAATATAATCATTGTGTCCTTTTTTTTTTAATTTTAAAAATATGACAACCCTATTAACAATGCAATAATGCAACAAAAATCTAAACAATGTGATGCATTCAAATTAATTTCTCTATTCACTCTTCTACAAACGATTCTTACCAAACCCTATTATACTTCTAATTAATGGACATAAGCTTTTGTATACCAGTTCTTGTTGTAAGTATAGGATGCCCATAAAGTAGGTATCCATTTTGCGGGAAAGGATTATTTCTATTACGGTTACAATGAAGATATAGCACAATGTTGACAATCAACAACAAAAATCGCAATTGTTGAAAGTTGTTTATGTGGCGAAATCTATGTTAAGATAAGCGATGTCACAGAAAGTATCACAAGGACACCTCTACAAGACTTGCCATTCGAAAGCTTGTAAACAAAATTAGGCATAAAGTTGTCGAAATCCACTATGTGGGGAGTGCTTCACAATGCCCTTAAAAAGAAGGGATGCCATATCCAGCTGTTTCATAGGCTAGCTACTAATAATAATTCTGCCCTGAAATAAATTTTCATCGAAAGATTGGCTGTATGAGATGTTGGAGTGTGTCGTTGCGTTGAAGGAAAAAAAAAAAAAAAAAAGGCGACATCACATCACGCTCACTGTAAGTTAATTCTAAATATAAAAAAGCTAAATTGTATTCACGTATGTACGGACGTAAATTGTTGACTCGAAAAAAAAATGTGACTGTAACTCATTCTCCGTTAATGGCCAGTATTTTTCAACGTGAACTAGTTTCCTAAAGAGATGGAACATGCATAAACAACAATGGTGGGTAATAACATGAGTGACTAAGTATAGCCTTTAAAATCATTTTTTTTTTTAAATGTTGCATGGTTTCATCCGCACCTTTCTATGATGGCAGTAGACGGCAATGAGCGCCGAGGGGGCGGACAGGCAAAGCACCGCGTAACCGGTTCCTACGTTTTTGGGTCTCTCGGTATATCCCTGGCTCTGACGTTAACAAGAGCGGGCACCATTGGATATATGAATGAGATTTTTTCTAACAAGTAGATAGGAAGGCCGTATGTGGACTCCCGACCTCATTCCGTTTGAGGCTTTTGTTATTTTTGTAATGTGGTTCCATCGAGAGCCAAGTTAAGCTACGAAGCTCCAGATTTGGACGAGTTAAAACGGCGAATAAGAGAGGCATGATTGCTAATAACCCCGCGTGTTCCGCGCAACCACAAGGTGACGGTCATTTTGTGACAATGAACGTAAATATGTTGAGCCTCTTTAGGCTAGTTAGTCGTCTAAATGTGCTTATTTCGTTGCAGCAGATCACCAACAGGAAAATGGATGCTTACTTTGCAGTAAGCTTAACGATAATTTTACAGTAGGCTTACACGATACATTTTTGAAAAGTGTATTACCATTTGGTGGCTCTGGATTCCGTGTTATGACTCGACATTAAATTCTTCTTTCAAACGCTTATTCTTCTATCTACCTACTTCATGTCTATGAAACCGAACGAGGTGGTACAAGTGTTACTGCGGGAAGTCGTAGTTTGAGTCCCGCAGCCGGTCTTCCTGACTCAAGGATTTTTCATAGGTTTCCACGACTCGCTAGGCAAATGCTGGCAAGGTTTCTTTCATCCTCTTCTTCCCTTTCATACTTTGAGATTAAGTGATAATCACCACTTTTTAAAGAGCTAGTCGTTACGCAGAAGGTTTAAAATTACGTCCTCTTTACGAGCTGGATGAAGGGGAAAAGGCATACGAAAAAAGTATACAAAAGTATTTTAAAGTTGAAATCAATCACAAGGAATATCTCAGAAATGATTAATTTTACAAAAATGTGCATTTTATAAAGTGTGTGCTTCAACGGATATATTTTTGTAGATCTGTTAAAAAGTGACTTTACAGCTAAGCGATGAAGGGTGCTTCGAGGCTATTCTCATAAAATTCAGGATATATTTAATTTGTTAAGAATACATTTTAATCTGTATAATTAGAACAATATTTCAGAAAATCAAAATTCTGTAAAATATTTTTTCTTGTACAGGTTATCTTGGGTTGATACGATTTTCTTAAAAATCTTCGTGTCACACCTTTGGATGACGAAAAATTAAATATTTTTCTTTTTTAAGATATGTCGTTCATGCACATATATAACGTATTAAAAATATTTCTCTCCCTCCCTCCCTTCCTTCCTCCCTCCCTTTCTCCCTCCCTTCCTCCCTTCCCTCCCCTCCTTTCTTCTTCTGCGGACCCCCAATATTACTTTCAGTGTTGAATATCAGGGTGCAATATAACACTTTCTCCATCTACTATGTACGCAGTAGAGAACACCCAAAAGACAGTTGTTACATTTACATTACTTTCTCTTTTAAAAAAATATTCTTCAATGCTTCTATATACTACGTAGAAAATGATACAGGAATTTGTAAAATTGTTTTGTTACCTACATACTTCTTTAGGTAAGATGGGGATAGGACGATACTTACGATAGTCAAATACATTAAGACCTGGTTGCTAAACATGGTTTTGAAATGTCATTCTTTTCGCATGACCAGTAGATTAAAAAGAAAGGAATAATGTGAATGAATGAAAGGAGATCATTTCACTTACTGAGACCCAGCATGGATTTATTGTGGGGCACCGTCTTCCTGGGGAATATGAGGTTGGCTATGAGCGACTCAGAGCAAAGCCAGAGATGTGCAGAAGCACCTAACTTTGTATGGATACACCCGGCACACCATCGAAGCTTCTAGAGAGCAACGAAGCACCCTGGCATTTAAGGGGTCCAAGGAAGAAAGTTTACATAGTACAGGCATCCGCACCATCTGCCTTCATTTGTCTGAACTGCTGTGGTGACAAGCAAATCTGAAAGATGACAAGGGAATGAAATGAGAAAAGGAAAGGAATTCATGGATTAGATAATCCACTCCAGCACTCTGCTGGTAACAAGGGAAACCACGGAAAAACTTAGGTCAACGATTGGTCTTGGGGGTCAAACCCGTGATCTCAGGAGTGTGAGTCGTACTTATCATCGCTGCGCCAGCTCGCTCAGTACTTCCTATCTGAGTAATTGTAAGCATTTGAAAACTAAAACCAATAACTAGGAATGTCGTGTGTTTTAACCAGATCTGCATTGCGCAGTAGGATTTTGTCTACTAAGAAGAAAGAGGCTTTCTGAGATTATTACAAAAAATCGAGATAGATAGGCAGGCAGAACTTCATTCGTTATGACATCATAGGTACTGTATGAATATAATAAAGCGTATACTTCATACATTGAATGATATAGTAGTTTTGCAAATTGTATATGACGTATGGATACCGAATGCTAAATATTTTACGTTTTAGGTTGCTGTTAATTACATTTTCCCCCACAACCACCAAAAGGTCATGAACGCTTTTAATCTCTCTGTAGGCATCGGCAAAGCTTCACCCACACAATTCTCGTCATCCACGTAAATCCCTTTGGTTATATATAGGAGTGTTTTTGAAAGATTGTGGTCAAGTTTTAACTTCTATTTTCCATTTCTTTCAGGGGATGTTTCTCTTACTCAGAAAATGTGACTACTAAGGAATTTTTGTCATTGACCGTTGTTACTTATTCTATTCACGTATTAAAAGTACACCAATAGTTAAAGTAAGTTAAAACGTTATGAGAGAAATAAGAAACAGTTACCAGGGTGGTAATTTGCAGAGTTGCGCTTACCTGATTTAGGTGGTGTTTTAACTGGTTTGGTTTTCGGTGGTTCTGTTTTCTCTTTCTCTGGGCTCTCCTTACTCTCCGATTTTCCTGAAAAGAGAAGAAAACGAGTAAATAACCTTCTGGAAGTAGTAGGAAATAATCCCTTTCGATTTATAGGCAGCTCTTCTTTTTCCTCAAACCGCTAAGCTCAAGAGATTAGCTCTTGTTTGAGTTTCACTTGAATACAAATATTTTTATCTTTCATTTCTTCAACTAGCCCTGTGCTCTTCATGGTGAGGCTTACGCATAGGATTTCCAACCCTTAAAACTCAAGCTTAATGTCAAAGTCTGGATATAAAAAGCTTCTTAGACATAGCGATATTCAATATTTGCATTTTCGTATTACAAATGGTAAAGGGAACTAGGTGCAACCATCACTACAATTTCATACAGAGAATTATAGCAATATGGAAAATACGGTATCCCACTTAGAGGTTTATACTCTTCGAATTCGGAACAAAACTACATTATCTACTGATAGTGATGATGATTCAAAGTAGAAGTTTATCAAAATATCTACCGTTGGTAGCAAGCAATACATCGTCTGGAATGTTATGTAGTTAATGCTGATAACATTGAGAGTGTAAATTCCTTTGTGGCACATTCTGTTAATAGGGACGAAGGAGAAATTACAACAAAGTGTATTTGAGCAGAATTTATTCAGAGTACAGTGGTTAAACATGTAGTAGCAATACACCAAGTGAGTCAGCCGCGCCTTACTTTTTTGTAAGTAGGCCATCCATCAAACGGCATGTGAGCCTTAGTCCAGTTTTGCGTTTACTAAACTGTATAGCTTACGTTCTTAGTAAGAGGAATGCACAAAATTTAAAGGAATAGCGGTTTAAGGGACAAAACGTACTGCTCGCTAAAGTACACCTCAGAAACATACGACTCCTTTACTGAGAGCGAATTCCGGTTTCCAGGTGATTTTTTTATTAGAGTATACACGGCGAAGTAATTCAGTAAACGCCTCGGAAAACAATGGACCTATCATATGAGTACACTAACAACGTCAGCTAAAAATAAAATGGCGGATTCTTGTACTTAGAGCAGGGGTTGGCTGCCAGAAATTAGGAAAAATTTAGAGACACGCCTCATTCATCACGATCCCGTACAATCTAAACGGACATATTATTAAAGAACGGTTTATTTACATTTTTGCGTAAACTTCGTCTCGTGCATCTCAATTAACATGCATAAGAGCTTTCGCCATTGTATGTAACAACATTAATGGTTAAAAGTGTCTTAAAAGGCTAAATCAAATACGAGAACTCGCGAGGTGGCAAAGGTATAGCGGCAGGCATACAAGTACGACTGAACCCAGAATGTTCTTTCAGACAAGTCTCCAAATAGCTCAATGCGATTATATCGTCTCATGTGCCCTAACACCCAGTGACACATGTTCGAGTCTCAGCATTGTAAACACTCTTTTTTATGTTCTTCCAAAACTTGGAAACCAAATTTACAATTTAATTATACAGTCCCTGAGGGAGTGCATTACCCAAGAAGGCCATCAGTTCCAACACTTGCTACGTTAAAGGAGTTCCAGGAATAAAAAAAGGGTCATTCCAGTGCCGTAAAACATACCAATTTGACAATTTTAACAGCACAGTAATTCTATGTCTGCAAAAAATTGTGTTTAACTTCCATGTTAAACTCTGATACTGTAATTTCAATGTTTTCTGTGTTCAAATATGTATAAATGATCCTTATTTCAATGGCAACTACCTATAGATGTGTTTAAACAACTTACCTACTTGTAGTTCACCAATAAAGAAACAGCAAACAATGCCATAAAACATAAAACCATTAAAAATAAAAATAATAACAGTTTTCAGAATAATAATTGCAAATTGTGAGTATTACACGGTAAAAAATTAGTATACCTATACCACCGTCACAGCAGACATATGAGATTGTAGTTCTGTGGTGGTTCCAACTGAGCTACTAATAGCGTGTGAAATAAGCATTCCGTTTAGTGGTTCCAGTGAACATTTGCAGACGTGCAAACGTCAGCTGTCTAATTACGAATATATTACAGGGATACAATAACATCTACAGTTACTCCAGAAAGTATTCGTCTAATGCATGACTTTATGTTTAAGGATGTATGGATAGTGGAAATTCATCAGTACAGCAGGGACACTGTCTTATTTATTGATTAGTGAAAAAGAGAATACAATAAACATATAATATCTATTCATATAAACATAGTTAAACATTGAAAAGTAAAGATATACAGTATAGGATGCAAAATAATTATTCGTCTGCATACTGAAAATGGTGTAGAATGTTCTTGGCATGGATTTCACCAAATATTGTGTTGTAATTTTACGCTATTCCTCTAGTAGAGCGTTCTTTAAATCCTTCATATTAGATATGTCATGATTCCTAATATTTTTGTCCAGTATACTCCACAAATTCTCTATTGGATTCATGTCTGGGGTTTGCGACGTTGTCGACATCCATCGTGGAGTATTATACAACAACCATAGCCTTGCATCTAGAGCTGTGTGTTTTGGATCATTATTTTGTGTGAAAATATAATCCTCAGAAAGACCCATATTATTCACACTTCTGCACAATTTTGTTTTAGGATCTTTATATAAACCTTATGGTTCATAATTCCATCAATAAAATACAAATCACCCACACCATTTGCACTCCTGCTGCCCCAGACAAGTGCTGAACCGCCTCCATGTTTAACTGAAGTTCTTATATTTTTCTCCTCAAGCTCACAATTCTTTTTTCTCTACACTATTACTCGCCCTTTTGAGTTCGAGAGCTCAAATTGACTCTCATCAGTAAATACAACCTTCTTCCAGATATCAAACCCATTGTATTTATGTTCTTTTGCAAAAGCAACTCGCTTCTGTTGATTTTACTGATGTATGGTTTTCTAGGGGCTGTTCGGCCTTCATACTCAGCTTCATAAACCACGATTCTTATAGTTTGTGCTGAAACGGACTTTCCTGTGTGTGTTTGAACTGCAATAGCAAGTTTTGGAGCACTTAGTTTAGGATGTTTCTTGACTTGTCTAAGTAACTGTCGTTTCTCCATCTCGGGTAGACTGCAGGACGACCGTTTCTTGATTGATTTTCGTAAGTTTTGTTTTGAACAAACCTGTATATAATAGTTTTCACTGTACTGGTAGGTCTTTCAATGGTTTCTCCAACTTCTTGAAAATACTTTCCTTTTTAAATACTCGATGCAAATGTATCTCTATTCTTTTGTAGTTTTATGACGTTTTCGACCCATATTACTTAAATAACAGTCAACGGCTTTGAAAACAGAGAGATAAATGTCAAATGCAATGGGTGAAACACAACTACATAAGAAAAGGGAAGGGATGTGTGTCAGCGAGGCACCATACCTGGAATCTTGTTTTCTAGACGAATACTTCTTTGACATCAAATGGGACATGATTTTTAATAACTTAGAGCTGTTCAATAACTAAGCAACATATGGACCCAAATTGTGTACTATTTTTAAATCTAGATATCAACCGATGTAAGGAAATAGCTATTGTTTGTTTCTTAACTGTATTTTTCTGATTATGCTTGTTATATTCTATGTACCATGATTAGACAAATACTTTTTGGAGTATCTGTATATTTATTGAGTGTTTAAAATCCATGTAATGGAACGATGTTTCTATGTTGGAGTATAAAGTGCGGATTGCATAAAACTCGGGAATAAGGGGCAACTGTCTAACCTTGTAAAGGCCGTAATTAAAACAACGTGGTCCATCTTCTTCTTTTGATAGAGGTAGTAATTCTTATACGATTGCTTCAGTAACATTCCATTGATTTGAAAGAATATGAGCAGTTCGTTTCTTCGGCGTTTTTAATGATCAATGGAAAAGTGCTTCTCATCCACGAGAGGTATAAAACATTCCTTCCAGGTTGGAGAGGCATTTGCTCTCGTAAGCGCCTTACCTCAAGACAGGAGGAGGTAAATACATAGAGAAGGTCAAGGACACCTGCTGAGTCTAAGAGGACTGTACCATCTCTCAATTCAACCTTAAAACGTTTGATTGTATTAACGTTATTTTAAAGATATTAAGCATTTTCAAATTATTATCAATTGCCGCAGTTTAAAAACGGGATTTTGTACGAAATTATACCCTTTATTGCAAATAAAATTAGACGTAACGAGTAACTTAGCAGATATATAAACAAGAAAATCAGTGAGTAGTTGGATAAAAAGAAACAGTATGGAATAAAGGAAAATTCATTGACATACATCTGGGAAAATTGTATCTGATTAGACAGATTAATGAAGGCGAAAACATTGCTCATTTATTTAAATTAGTGTTATGATTATAGCTAAGCTTAAATGACAGCAGGGAATGTTTCACAATGTTTACAATCTGTAATTTTTAAAATTTGTTTTAATTAGTAAAATTTATTTGTAATTAGTAATAGAATTTACAAATGTTTTGTTTCACAGTCAAATAGTAAATTCACACATTTGTAAAGTAATGTATCTACAAATGCCTTAAAGTTTGGAAAGGGAGATATTTTTAATATGTTAGCCAAAAACAAACCAGATAAAAAAGTCATTATTAAGAACTAAACTTTATAAAATGCTGTCTACCAGCAGATACAATGATTCAAATAATATTTTTATGTAAGTTTTTGTTGTTGTATTTTACGTCCTCCAACGTTGTCATATCGGACGATGAATGGAATAGGTGAAATGATGCTCAAATGAGCCCAGGGTCCATAGAGCTTAGAGTTACCCGACATTCGTCTTTCAGGATGAGGAAAACCCCCGGAAAAACCTTATCCAGGTAACTCACTCTGACCGAGATTCGAACTCGGGACCTCTTGAACCTGAGGCAGACATGCTACCACCACGTTACCGAGGCGGGCATACTGGCTGTTGCAGTCTCCATAATTTATTTTACTGGTTCCATCATTTTCTTGGTATTCCTATGCTTCTCTTTTCCTACTGATCTATAGTTCATAAAATAGCGTGGTAATCTTTCTTTCTCCATTTTTTATACATGGGTTACCCATTTACTTCTATTTTCTTGTACTCTGTCATTCAGGCCGAACATCTCTTAGCTCTTCACGCATATCTTCATTTCGTTTGTGGTCGATTTTTCCATATCCCGCAATGCTGCTTAGACATTTCATTTTCCTGAAGATTTCTTTTATATGCTTCAGTTATGACCCATACTTCGCTGCCATAATAGTACTTTAGGTACTGACATTACTTTGTAAAATTTTAGAATGACATCTTTACTTGCTTGGTCAGACATGTTTTAAGCCGGAACAGGCAGCTTTGCTTAGCCCTTGGAGTGAAGAAGAAGAAGAAGAAGAAGAAGAAGAAGAAGAAGAAGAAGAAGAAGAAGAATCTTTACTCGCCTTATTTTTTTAGACTTCACACATTTTTTATTTATTTAGACTTCTTTTTATTGTAATAACACAAGTTCTTCGCTCTTCTAAGCAGAAATTATTAGTCTGTGTCTTCCTATGTAGTCTTGCATAATTTCCATTCTTCTTTCCATTTTATCATGTTCGTCTTTAACTTCTTTAGTTTTAATCTCTAGCTCTAAGTTATCACACTTCCTCCATTCTTGTTTAAATCTTATTACTAAGTCATTATTTCTTGTAGCTTCTCCCGTTTGCTTTGCGGTTGCCATGTCACATCCTTTTCCTCACTTCCGCGCGAGCAACTCTGCCGTACGTCTGTTCTCCGTCGCCAGCTTAGTACTCAAGTACGGCTATGAACTGTGATATAAGAAACTTAATGAGAAGTGCGAGATAATGTATCACGCTCTAACTATAAATTGAGTCACGAAGTCATTGTGTTGACGGGATGCTGATCAAAGCATTTCCTTACCTTCAGAAACAAGAAAGAGAAGCCCAAGAAACTATTTGCGTAATATTCCAAAACTTTATTAGGGAGGTTTCCCACCCACCGCAGATGCTTGTGCGGGGACCACATACTTAATGTGAACGTTGTCTGCAAGAGAAATATTATTCCTTATTAGAAGCAAATCGGAAAAAGTAACATTGTGTAAAATATAAAGTAAAGGATTTTTATTTGAAGGCAATAAGTGATAAAGGCATGTATAAATATAAACATCAAATTAAACGTTATGATTTCTACATTATGAATCATTTAATGTAATGATGCTTCGAATTATGTGTGCTACACGAGCAGTTATTAAACAGTTGGGAAGCATGGCAATAGATTCTTTGTAGGAGCATTAATAAGCTTAGTGGGGTATAAATTTTGATGTTAAGGCAGCCAAAATCAACAAATGTTAATTGTTATTTCACACTAGACGTGTGTAGGCCAAAGTTTGAAAAGGTAGTTGCTATTAAGGCAATCTCATGTGTATATGAGAACTCTTAGTGGCTTACTGGGAATAATAAGTCAGTTGGAAAATTTAATGTCATATTGACGTGTTATCCATGGTACTCCTAACTCAATGGTTAAAAGCAACCGGACGAAGAATACGAGATCCGTGGTTCAAATCCCAGCTGTGGCATTGAATTTTTCAGTCCGACTCATACTTTTCCAAATGTTAATCTTTCACGTCGTGTAGAAATCTAATTCTCTACATTACATATTTTACGTGTACATTAAGAGCAAAATAAAGTACGCGGCTTACTCTTCCTACCCAGTTATATGCCATTTAGCTGATGGTCCCTGCAAAAGGCATCAACTAAGGTTACTCTTGCTTTTCTAAATGTTAATATTAAAGGTTTTACTGTCATGTTTACAGTTCTAGAGGTAAACGGAAAGCATTAAAAGGATAGTACAAGCTTCGCAAAGTATATATTTAAACGGAAGAGTGAAATTTAATTAACAATAAATTCATCAGAATTTGAAGCGGACTCACTCATGCAACGTTGGATGTGATTATGTTTATCTGGAAGAGTGGAAGATTTCGGGAGTTGGGCGCCTATTATGTCTCTGGAAACCTCTGAGATGTAAGGGAAGCGAAGGGCACATATCAGGCCGGGGGTGGTAGGCTTGGACAAAGTCGGGGTCCATAACATCTCCAGACATTACAACTTGACGCCAGAGGGAGCCTACCTCCACAGGCATATCTCTCCTCACGGATAAATCTGCCCACCGCCTCTCTCGTTTGCAATTTAGAGCAGGCAGTTCCTCGAAGCAACCTCAATCGTCAAGCGCCTTGCCCAAATCTTTGACCTTAAATGACATAACGAAACGAAATGACATACAAACAGGAAAATTTGCTACATTATATCGTAATTCCTGCGCCATGTGCCTACCAACCAAGCAACATTACCGTGGAGCAAAGTCACTCAACGCGGCGTCAAAACGGCTGGTATTTTAAATATTGTTACGTTGAGTACTCCAATACTCTGTTTTAGTCATTGTTGTGTATTGTTTTCTTATCCCTGTAGCATTTTGACTGCCACTTAACAGTCGTTAGCCTGCAGATATTATCGTGGTAGAAGGTCTTGACCTTTACGTTACATAGTTCCTTTATGCCAAAACGCAAGCACTTGTGCCAGTCAGCGATGCACGTGGATAAGGTTTACTACACGTGATTGATGACGCGGCTTCTTTGCATGCGGAGCAACCTGACTGTGGCCCACAATTCACTGTAATCTATTTCCACAACACTTCGCGTGTGCCTTCATCTTGTTGTCGGTCGTACTCGGGTAGGTGAACAAAAGCAACCCCACCAATTACTTTGCACTTGTCCAGATCACGCAAGTGACTCTTCTCATTTGGGCAAGGAGGACTCATGTACTTAAGTGCTCTAAATTCTGAGGGCTGCTAAAAACGATGTCAAGGACAAACTGGTCGTACGCTATTTAGGAACAGATTCTTCATTTACAGTGACGAGAACTTCCTATTGTTAAGTAGTTTTGTTTAAAAATGTTCCTTTTAATTAACGTCCTCCAGTCATATCGAACTCGGCCACAGTGCGGCCAGGACTCTCAGAGTTAAGAGTTAAGCATCAGGATGTAATCTCTAGAATCCGCCTTAGTCGAAATCTACCCAACCGGATTTGATCGCTCTGTGTCCTTCACTTCACCCCTTCCTGAGGAGATTTCCACAAGTACAACCACCGTGCACTTTTGTGCCGAAAGTCTGCTCCACCTCCTGATAACATAATCATTACTTCAATTTACTATTGACATAGGAGCCTAATAACGTTCCAATTAAGAACGTGTAATTGTGAGTAACTAACGACAATTCACCATCTGTTCTGGAGCAGACCATACTCTCCGACCATGCTCACCGCTCGACTACACCAGATCTTCACCAACCTCGAGACTGCAATCCTTGATTTCCACTGAATTTCGGTTTATTAATTTAAAATATAGCTCCAAGCGTTTGATTGCGTTTAGCATTAATTGATGTGCAGTAATTAATTTTGTTACACGCTGTTTTTATTTACTACCAAGAAATCATACAACCACATAAATAATTACAGCTAGACTTCCATTGCAAGAGGAAAAAGGGGCTAATTGTGCATTTAGTTATTGATAATCAATGACATTATATAACTCTATAGTCTTGAATCTTTGGTTTGCTTCCAAATGTTTCCTTCGGTGTGTTTAAGGAAATCAACCTTCAATATTGTGACTTTGTGGGTTCGTGAAATGAAAAGTCCAATTTCACCACTCAAAAATGTTCTTTATTTCCACCGACTTACAGTTCAACACTTGCCAATTACACAGAATTACTTGCTGCACACAATTACAATTTGCCAGTTCGTCCGTTACAATTTCACTTGTACTCGCGATTACATAAACTCCGATGCACATACCAGTTACGTACAGTCTTCCGTTGCACAACCCTTTCGTTCATTTGCACGTCACTGCCTAACTCTTACACCAAGAACTGCGACTGTCTCCTCGCTCACACCAACTCACTGACTGACTAAACCAAAACCAACTCAACTCACTAACTCCGTCTGTCTGTCTGTAACTCTCTTTATCTAGGAATATCGCCGGTTTCTCGTGTTTACAGGATTGTTCTAGTAACAAAGATCGAGAAACAGGTGTAGAGAAAACAGGCGACACAGTCATGTTTTTTCCCTGACCACAGTCTGTCACCACCACAAGACAAACGAGGAGGAGGTGTGGCTAACCGAACCTCCCCTACCTTCCGCTGCCAGCTGCTTTCACAGGGTGTTTCAGCGCTCCCGTTACACTGCTCCCTTCTCAAAGCTGTTCGCCCCGAACAGCCCCATCGCAGCGTGCGAGGCGGTCCAGGTGTACCACCAGCATCTGCTCGGAGTCTCAGCCAGAAGTAGCGCTGCCGTAGTTTGTGAATCATTCGGTTCGCTCCCAGGTGTCCTCCTGAAGTACCGGCGTGCACTTCCTCCAAGACTTCCGGGACCTTGCTCCGGGGAAGTACCAACTGTTCTCTCTGCGCCTTCCCATCGGGTGACTCCCATACCCGGAACAGCACGCCCACTCTGGTCTTCAACGAGTCCCATTTTGCCCAGTGCGACTTGTAGGTGGCGCTCCTCGGTGCGATGTCCTCCCAGGTTGGTCTCGTCCCTGCGTCCACTTCCCTCAAGAGTGGCCCCAAGTCTGCGTCCGCCAGCTGCTCCCTCCTCAGGCCTGCGCTATCCCAGCCTTCAGCAGGCACTGCCACAACTACTCGGACTGCTGCGGCACGCTCCTTCTCTTCCACTCTTGTGCGCTCATGGCCGTCCTGGATCTGCGATAGGACACCTCCAATGTAATGGTCGCTAGCGTCGGTGTCCACAATGAAGGCGCCACCCGGTTGTGGGAAACCCAAAATTGGAGCACTGCACAGGGTCCCCTTCGGGTGCTGGAAAGCGTCTCCGGCGTCCTCCGTCCACACATAAGGCCGGTTTTCCTCCGTCAGGCGGGTGAGGGGTTTTGCGATGTTGTCGGCCTTTTCCTCTAAATCATTAAGGCGGTCGTCTACTTGGCCCATCCGCTTGCCCAGCTCCGTCACGTCATCCCTCACGCCGGCCAACCGTTCCTCAAACTTGGCGGCGAGGACCTCGTTCGCCTCCCTCATCTCCGTTGTCAGTTCGGCCATTTTTGCGGTCATTGTCGTGGCCAAGTTGTTGCTTGCCGTTTCCATCTTCGCTGTTAATTCGGCCTTCATTTCTTCCATCTTCCCGGTGATGTCGTTGGCCGTCTTCATTTGTTTCAACTCCTCGGTGATGTTGTCGTTGGCCGTCTTCATTTGTTTCAACTCGGCGGTGAGGTTGTTATTTGTAGTCTCCAGCTTCGCGGCCAGGCTGTTACTTGCCGCTTCCGTCTTCTCTGTTAATTCGGCCATCATTTCCATCATCTTCTCCAAAAAATTTTCCAATGCCGCGTCCATGGTTGTAATGTTCGGTGATGTTATCTTCCCGCTTCCTGACACCAGTGTGACTTTGTGGGTTCGTGAAATGCAAAGTCCAATTTCACCACTCAAAAATGTTCTTTATTTCCACCGACTTACAGTTCAACACTTGCCAATTACACAGAATTACTTGCTGCACACAATTACAATTTGCCAGTTCGTCCGTTACAATTTCACTTGTACTCGCGATTACATAAACTCCGATGCACATACCAGTTACGTACAGTCTTCCGTTGCACAACCCTTTCGTTCATTTGCACGTCACTGCCTAACTCTTACACCAAGAACTGCGACTGTCTCCTCGCTCACACCAACTCACTGACTGACTAAACCAAAACCAACTCAACTCACTAACTCCGTCTGTCTGTCTGTAACTCTCTTTATCTAGGAATATCGCCGGTTTATCGTGTTTACAGGATTGTTCTAGTAACAGAAAGATCGAGAAACAGGTGTAGAGAAAACAGGCGACACAGTCATGTTTTTTCCCTGACCACAGTCTGTCACCACCACAAGACAAACGAGGAGGAGGTGTGGCTAACCGAACCTCCCCTACCTTCCGCTGCCAGCTGCTTTCACAGGGTGTTTCAGCGCTCCCGTTACAATATTTTGAAGCTCTACATTTCGTAAGAAATTTGTTTTATTTTTCTACCGGATATGTATGATACACTTTATATTAAAGTTTCAGATTTTTATGTCAATGTTTAAGGAATTCTCGGAAAAGTGCGAGTTTTAATGCCTGCGATGTAGTTTTCAATTAGTTGGAACAATTTTCAATGTTGTGTTCAAAACACATGTTTTGCAGACGTATTTCATTGGTAAATAAATAATTAATTTTAGAAAAATTCAAAACCACTTAATTCTTGCCTTTTTAAATATCAAAATTCTTTTAAATGCATTTGCTTTATATTTTACTTGCCGGCTAAGTCTTAAAACTTATTTTGTTGTTATTTAGTAGAGTGTATAAAGCAATTGGAAAATTTTACACTGAAGTTTTTGAAATTACTAAAAAAGTGAAGAAAATGAGAGAGGAGCTTTAGACTTCAAAACAGCTTTAAATTTACGTCCTTAACTCATATCACACGATGAATGGAATGCATGAAATGATGCTCAAATGGGCCCAGGGTCCATGGAGCTTACGGTTACCCGACATTCGTCTTTTAGGATAAGGAAAACCCCGGAAAAACCATATCCAGGTAACTCACCCTGACCGAGATTCCAACTCGGGACCTCTTGAACGTGAGGCAGACATGCTACCATCTACGCTACCGAGGCGGGCCACTTTTTTATTGACTGATACTTCTAATGGCTCGCTCGCTCGCTCGCTCGTGCTGGCTGGCTGTATACAGCCAGAAGGTTTTTGCTGCGTGCCCACCCATTAAGGGTTTTACCGCAGGTAGGATTATTAATGAAAGATGTAGGATGAAGGTGATGTAGGTTTTTGATTGGAAGTTAATTTTGAGGTTACCAAGGTACCTTCAGGTCGAAAGAGAGGATGCAGTACTTAGCACCCATTTTGTTTTGTTTTTTAAATATTTTGTAATTTAGTTGGGGAGAAATTTAGATGCCAAACAGCTTGGAAGAATTATGAGGAGCTCAGCTTTAGCTGCTGATAGGTTCAGCTCCTGTGTTATCTAGGGTGCCCGCATGCCATACGGGGGACCCGATGCAGTCTAGATCGGCGTCTAGTGGGGTCATAATTTCCCAGTGATCTGACAAGGGCGCTTCTGTGAGATGGTAAACTTGCGTATAATTTTGAAGCCCGGCGCCTAATTTCATGCTCCACGTATGGAAGACCCGAAGCTTCGTGGAGCAACCTGGTAGGGAAATAACGTCCCACAGAATAAATAGACCGCAGTCCTTTATTCTGTGCACGTTGAAGCCATGCTAAACAGCTGTCTGCTGCCATGCCCCAGATCTCGCAGGCATATAGCATTACCGGGATTACCAGCACTCGGAAGAGGTACAACTTCATGCGGACTGGCATCGAGGTAGACCCCAGCATTGGGTACAGGGAAGCAATTGCTCCCTGTACCTTTGCCGAAAGGTCCCTGATGTGTCGGCGAAAAGTTAAACCTCTATCCAAGTTGACACCAAGGTACTGGACAGAGTTAGACCACTCTATCCTTCGACCTCGGTAGCTGAAGTTGGGGCAGTCTGCGGGGGTGTGGCGCTTTGTAAAAAGTATGGCGTGGCTTTTGTCCGGATTTACGGACATCCGCCAACGCCGACACCACTGTTGTGTTAGGCGGAGATGTCTTTGAATGGGGTTGAAGGCTCTGAGAATGTGTTTGTCCTTGCAGAACAGAAACACGTCGTCAGCGTATTGTGCCATTTCGACTCGTGGTTCTGTGGGGAAATCTGCCATAAAGACGTTGAAGAGGGTGGGGGATAGCACAGAGCCTTCGGGGACTCCGCCTCTCACTGGCCTTAGTGTTGATGTTTTCCCCGCGACTGAGACTTTAAATGTGCGATGTCGCAAGAAGCTGTGTAGAATGTTGATCACTTGTGTTGGGAGCCCCAGATGGATCATTTTGTGTAGGAGTCCGGCATGCCATGTCGTAGAGAAGGCCTTCTCCACATCCAACGAAACTGCGGCCGTGAAGGCGCCTTCCTGGAAGCCCAGGGCGGCGGTCTCCACCACACGCAGCAACTGCTGAACTGTCGAGTGCCCAGGACGAAAACCAAATTGGTGGTCAGGAATGGCTTGAATGTCTACCAATATTGGGGACAAGCGAGCAAGAATTAGCCTCTCGAGAACTTTCGAAAGGGTGGAGAGGAGGCTAATGGACCTGTAGCTGGATGGGTGTACCGGATTCTTCCCAGGTTTCAATATGCAAATCACCCGGGCCTCTCTCCACTCTCGTGGAAAGTACCCAAGGGCGAGGCACATATTGAAAATCCTAGTCAGGAAGAGAATCGCATTGAAGGGAAGATAGCGGAGCATTAGGGGAGTCAGCCCGTCCGGCCCCGCCGCCTTCTTTGGTTTGAGACGTTGGAGTACGCCTTGGACTTCACTTGGACGGATGGTAGGGAGTCTCTCCGCATCCTCAGGAGGGTGACGTAAGAAACGACGCACCTCCCGACGGACGCGTTCAGAAAAGTTATCGTCCTGGGGGTCATCTCTCGGACACATAGTACGCTCAAGATAGTCAGCGAAAGCATTGGCTTTGGCTTGGGGTTCATAGGCCAGGCCCTGGGTGCCATGAATGGGAGAGGTGTACTGACCTCTGTGTTTTCTGAGGGCTTTGGCTATCCTCCACACGTCGCCATCCTCGACGCGCAACCTGGCCATTTTGTCCTCCCACGCTTGCACCTTGTGCTCGCGCAGATGGACACTTACCTCTCGACGTAAACGTCTTAGGAGCGCTCGATTATGTGGCGTGTGGTGACGTTGGTATAATCTCCGTGCTGCCCAGGATCGCCGGATTAGAAGAAGGATGTCCAAAGGGAGGACATCAGGATGAAGAGGAGCCGGAGCATGGACTGTCAAATTAAAGGTGGTGCGCTTCACGATGGAAGTGAAGGATGAGACGGCGTTATCCAGGGTTGGGATATTTGTGATTTTGGGATTTGGCGGGATGGAAGTGCGGAGGCAGTTCCTGACGCCTTCCCAATCAACCTCTCGCGTTTGAAGCGAGATGTCGTGACTGGCAACCCTTGTGTTGATCTCTGTCAACACTGGATTGTGATCTGAATGTAATGCATTTAATGATGTGAGTGTGAGATGGTATGGTAGATGTTTTGTGATTGCGAAGTCTATGACTGAGGGCAGTCCTCCTCCTCGCGGGTAATGAGTGAGTTGCCAGGGACCCTGTACTTGAAGTTGAGGGTCCGCATCTATAAGGCGAATGATTTCATTGCCTCTTGCATCCGCCCGACGACCGCAATGTCAACGTTGATGTTTAGCATTGAAATCGCCGGCCATGATAGCACAGGGATATAGGGCTAGGATGGATAGATAGTCGTTGGATACAAACTGTCGGTTTGGTGGATGATACACAGAGACTACCAAGACCTCTAAACCACCAAGGTGCATACTAATGGCCGTCGCCTCTAGGGTTTGTAGAGGTGGGAGCTGGATGGGCTGATGGACCACATTTTGCCTCACCAAGATCGCAGTTCCGCCCCCTGGGCGTCCCGGACGATCCGTACGATGGCAGATGTAGCCCGGTAGACGGAATCGGATGTCTGGTCGGAGATGCGTTTCGCTGACTAGAATGACGTCTAGGGCATTGTCTCGGGCAAAGTGAAGCAGCTCGCTCCCCTGACCTGCTAGGCCGCACGCATTCCAAAATGCGAATCGAAACGAGGTACGTGACCTAGTTTGATGCGCCATCTCGGAGCTGTTGCGTGCCTGCGGTCAGGAGGGCCATGGCCTCCATTGCCACCAGCATCTTGCTGGCCGGATCTGTGGCTGTGAAGAACTTCACAACGAGCTCGCAGATTTTCTGTCCATGCGTCTGCAACAACTGCTGCAGCCACTTGAACACATCCGTGAGGTCGAGTGTAGCTGTCATGGGAACGTTGTTTGTGTGGGCGACTTGGTTGTGAGGAGAGGCTGATCTGGAACGAATGGGTGCAGGTCTTCCTCCCGCCCTTTCATCCCTAAGCTGTCTAGGAGGCATGGGCTCGCCATGACTCTCCTGTTCAGCAGGATTTTGGGGCTCCCGAGGAAGCCTCCCTCCATTCCTACCATTGTTGTCGGTTCGTTTTTGAGCTGGGGCTCGCTTCTGTTTGCGTGGCTGTGTGGGAGGGATGTGTGTCTCCCGTGACGTTTTAGGTCCATCAGAGGCCCCTTGTGCTACTTGAGCGTAACTTCTTGTTGGCCTATCGGCATCCCGCCGAGTCGTGGGCACACTGGAGCTGGTTGATGGGACCGGTCTTGGGTCCGCCCCCGCTGGTGAGGTCCTCTGCTGTTGCTGTTGTCTCACTGTGGGCCTGTTCGCTGCTATAACTGCCTTTCTGGCAGGACAGCCGCCGTAGCATGCTACATGTGCTCCCTTGCAGTTAGCACAAGTGGGCACATCTGTGGGTGACCTTGGACAAGCTTCCTTGTCGTGGGCTTCACTGCACCTGAGGCAGCGGGGTGTCCTCTTGCAGAAATGGCTTGAGTGGTTGAATCCCAGGCAGCGATGGCATTGAGGTGGACCGCCAGAGCTCCTCAGTGGCTCAATCTTTATTCGGAGGTAGCAGATCGTAGAGACTCCGTCTAGCTTCCCTTCCGGATCGTTGGCCCGTTCCACTATCACGAGGAAGAGTGGGATTGGGACAGGACCTGGCTGACCCTGTGGGGGTGGTCTGGTCATCTGCCTGACCAAGCGGGGCTGAATGCCCTGGCGGTGAAGGTCGTCGATGATGTCACCCACCGGTGTGTCCACTGGTAGGCCTCTGATGACTCTCTTGACGTCACGGCTCTTATCTAGGCCGAAGGTGAAGTAAGGGATGGACTTCCTGTCCAGTGCCCTTAGAATAAGCTGGTAGTCTTCGGCGTTACTCGCCTGGAAGACATTGCGGCTCTTCCTCCTGGTGACCCTGCATGACACCGACAGGGTTGGCATGACTTCCTTTAGAAAGCCCACCAAGCCCCGGAAGTCATCCACGATCACAGGAGGAATGTGCCTCCTGGGTGGTCCAGAACGACTGGGCGTGCCAGTTGTCTCCAGGTGAGGGGCTTTTCTCTCCCTTCGCCGGTTGGTCACGGTGCGAAACTCAGCCTCATCAACATCTGTAGAGATGTTAGATGAGCTGTGTTCCCCATCGGAGTCTTCCATCCTGGAGGATGAATGCCTTGGAACCGCAGTTCCGTCACTGAAATATTCCTCTTCAGAGGAGGAGTTGTCTGAGGGCTCACCCTCGGAAATTTTGCCTACCCGCTGTGGTGTTTCGCGGGAAGGGCCCTTGCCAGTTTGCTGTTTGGCGACAGCTAATCTCTTGGCCTTGCCATTTACGCCTTTTGATGGCTTTCGGCGAGGCCGTTTGTTTCCTGCAGTCAGGGTCGGAGCCCCGACAGCAGGGTGGGTGATTCCAGTGCTAGTACTGGGGATGGCTTCCATTTCTGGAAGGCGGGTTGGATTGGAAATGGTGGATGGTTCCCTTTCTTCGGGCATTTTGCCCTGCACCGAAGTGCAGTGCACAGCTAACCTTGACTGTATACTTACCAGTCAGCACAGGTTTGCTAATAAGCGTGCGGTACAGAGGGCCGGACCCGAAGGCGCCTTAAAATACCGTCTTTTAAGACGTTGGCTTAGGCCTTGTACCTCGCCTGGCTGATGCGGAGCTGGCCGGCTGTTTTCTTGGAGGTTGTTTCCTTCGCTCGCACGCTGCTGCCTTCTCCTGGAGGTTTAGGTGGCTGTGATGTGCCGCCCCCCCGGAGGAAGTGCGCCCTTTGCCTTGGCATGGGCCACGGGGCCAGGTACCGGGCTTGCCCGGAATACCAAAGGCAAGTTGCGGCGGCGCGCAACCTCCGGGAGGTGAACGGACGTCCGGCTGGCGTGTCGGTGGCTCGGGAGGCGCGGGGAGCCGCTGCGGCGCGGGCGCCGCCTGCGGCTGTGACCGGTGCGCGGCGCGAGACGACTGCTCGACCCCGAGACCCACGACTGCAGCCCCGGGAGCATAAGCCCAGACAACAAAAACCGAGACCAGCACCACAAGCACCACCAACAGACGAAAGAGTACTTCATCAGAGAAGAATGTACGACGAAGTACTTAGGACCGGGATGAGCGAGGACGACTTCAGAGCTACGTGCCTCCTCATCTTTCAATCCCTGGTGGAAGCGGATTCGTCGGAGGCCCGCTCCATTATGGCAACTTACAGGGACTTCATACAACTGCTTGTCACCCCCGGCTTCCTTAGACCAGAACCATGAACAGACCAGGCCACTTAAACTTACTGACATGGAACGCTAGAGGACTAAGACGTAAAAAGACAGAACTTTCGAACTTCCTGACACAGAACACTATAGACATAGCGTTAATTACAGAAACCCATCTCACTAGTAAGGTCAGATTCAATATACCAGGGTACACCACACACCGCACAGATAGGAACCAATATGGCGGCGGCACAGCCATAATAATAAGACACAACATAATGCATGACATAGCACAAATACCACAACTGCAAAGCCTTGAAACCACAAATATATACATAACACTGGACAACTGTCGAACACTCATATCAGCGGCATATGCCCCCCCCGGAACCCTAAACACAGCAGATATATCAAATTTGATGCAACAAAATAACAAATTTCTATTAGCGGGGGACCTCAATGCAAAACATCAAATATGGGGCTGCAATGAGACAAACCCCGCTGGAAACGCCCTATTAAGACTTGAAAATCGAACGGATCTCATAATCCATGCGCCGGAAGAACCCACTTACATACCATTCAACAGAACAGATAGAGCCGACATACTTGATATAGCACTATCACGCAACTTAACCCGAAGGCTTCACCTTCAGACAAAAAACGAACTGTCATCAGACCATATTCCCCTGATCATCACTTTGGAAGGCGACGCGGCTAAGGTCCAACCACTTAAACGCCCGAACTACAATAAAGCAGACTGGGAGAAGTTCGCAACAACAGTAAGCAAAAACCTCCCCACGTTCCCTTTAAACTCAAACGAAAAAGTGAACAGGGCAGTACTCCAATTGGAGCAGGCCATAAAAGCGGCAACAGTAATATCAGTGCCCACAAGCCAGCCCAAAACGTTCCATAATCAACTTCCCCGAGATATAACCTCCTTAACGGCAGAACGAAATCGAGCCAGGCGGAAATGGCAAAAGTCCAGACATATAATTGACCAAGAGTACTACAGGTACCTAAACACACTAGTGCAACAAAGAATATCCACTCATATCACAAATCAATGGCAAAACACGCTTGAGAATCTCAATTACGAGAGAGACTCAGTGTGGAAGGTCGCACGCTGCCTAACACGTGACAGGGCTCATATCCCTCCGCTACACTATAACCAAAACATAGCCACAACGGATCAAGAAAAAGCAGATGCACTAGCGGACGCACTGCAGGCTACGCTAACTCCGAATGCCAATCCGTCTTGCCCACAATTTGCGGAAGAGACGGAAGCAGAAACAAAGAATTACAAAGAGTTAATAACCCACAATAAAGTAAGAAAGACATGCCCCAGCGAAATTAAATGGATAATTAAGCACCTCCCCAAGCGAAAAGCGCCGGGACCTGATGGGATCCCAACCGTGGCACTTGCCAACCTACCGGAAGACGCGATTAACTTACTAGCCAATATATTTAATTACACCCTCGAGAAGGGATATTATCCCGAGAGATGGAAGCTTGCCACTGTGGTACACTTCCCCAAGAAGGGCAAAGACGCCTCTCACCCACAGAACTACAGACCTATCAGTCTTCTAAGCGTTCTAGGCAAACTCCTCGAAAAGGTCATACTCAAGCGACTCAACAGCCAACTAATCAAACAAAATATCACAATCCCGGAGCAATTTGGATTTAGAGCCAAACATTCCACAACACTCCAACTACTGAGAGCCACAGAACACATAACTCACGGGTTTAACATCCGCAAATCAACAGGAGCACTCTTGCTCGATGTCGAACGCGCATTCGACAGGGTGTGGCACGCAGGACTGCTCAAAAAGCTTAAAACCATGAACATACACGACATATTAATAAAGCTCATCGCGAACTACCTACACGACCGCAAATTCCAATCGAAAGTTAACAACCAATTATCGACTCCCCGCCTAATCAAAGCGGGAGTCCCTCAGGGAAGTATCCTAGGGCCGGTTATCTTTAATATCACTATGAACGACATACCAAAAACCAACTACACAGATTTGTACATCTACGCAGATGATACAGCAATTGTGACCCAATCAGCCAAACTGGACTTCATCCACCGGAGACTACAAAACGCCCTGAATAACCTAGAAGAATGGCTCACCAAATGGCGTATTAAAGTAAACCCAAGAAAAACGCAAGCCATAATTTTCACCAAAAAGCTTAAGCACAGATTGGGGAAACACCAGCTCCCCCCACTCTCTATATTCGGAGAAAATATAGAATGGACGGACACAGTCACTTGGCTAGGACTCAAAATGGACCAAGGGCTGACGTGGAAAGAGCACGTTCACCAAATCAGGGGTAAAGCCAACGCTCAATTGGGCAAGCTTTACCCCCTCATAAACATGAATTCCCACATAAACATGAATTTAGGGCTCACTCTATACAAAACTCTCATAAGGCCCATATTCACATATGCAACGCCGGTCTGGGGGTATGCTGCCAAAACATATATTCTAAGATTACAAAAATTTCAAAACAAAGTACTACGAACGATAGCAAAAGTACCTTACACAGCACCAGCCGACCTACTACACAGAGAATTAAAAATGCACACAGTAGAAGAATTCATAAAGAAACTAGCATATGACACATATAAAAATCTTGAAATACACCACAATCCTCTAATCTCACGACTCGGAAACTACACTACAGAAATAAACACACACACACGACCATTATCACTGTTCGAAAGAAGACTCACACATGATGACGACGAAGACGACGTTCAGAACTTCCTGAACAACCTATTAAGGGACAACTGACACAGACAGTTAGGCTGACACCCCTACTTTCCCTTCATTAATCTTTTTCTTCTGACTCTTTTCAGAACACTGCCCGCACAGAGCCCTCCAAGCCCTTGACAACAGTCAAGGCGGCCCGGGAGTTAGAGGGTCTCCCACCAGTGTCCTACAGGTGCAGAGACAGCGGGCGACTGCAGATGGAGTAGGACACACCGACGACAACGCATGGACAAAGGAAATAACGAACGGCCACGCCGGAACCAAGGACGACCGAACACATAGTTCGAATTGCATGCCATGTACTAACTACTGACAAACCCAGAAAGACTGGGGCCATAAGTAGAACTAACAACCATACCAATTCCTGACTATCAGGTCACCAAGGCCTGAGCTCTACCATTACAATACACAAGCTTACGAATAACACATATATAACAGATAAGTTACACGTAACACTGACCAACAGGCCTACCCGGCCTCGGCCAAATGTACATAATTAAAGTAAAGCATAAATTACACTTGGTGGTGCCCAGGTTTCATGGTCACCACCAAGAAGCAACATAGACGCGCTCGCATGCATCGCATGCCAGCTTAATAGATACCACATACTAACCGGGGTGCTATGCGGGACCCGACTAAGCATGTTAATAAATGCACGCAAAATAATGTAAGTTACGTAACTAACACGTGGAGGGGTTTTTTAGTGAGTCTGTCGGCCATCGCACGAGGGCCGTCGCCTGTAACTGGGTTTTTCCCCCCACGGTAAAAAAAAAAAAAAAAAAAAAAAAAAAAAAAAAAAAAAAAAAAAAAAAAAAAAAAAAAGGAGGTTTAGCGAAAAACGAATTCGAGAAATTTTGACTGGATATTTCAAAGTCCTGTGGTTAATAGAGGATCAGGCATCATTGATCAATATTTTAATACTGATGTAACTCATGAAAACACATAAACATGTTTATCTTTGTTTTATTAGCACCAATGAAGAAAAAAATTCATGCCATGGGAACTGATTCTATAAAGGAAAAAATTGCTTTTGGTTTTACAAAGAAGTTGCACAATTGGTTTCTTAACATCCGCGTCGGTACTTGGTGTTCTATTACAGGGCTACAATCTCTTTATTATAAATGACGAAGTGCCGCTATTAGGCAGTTCTCCTGTTTCCTCAAATTTAGCTGACTGAAGATGCAAGACAGATTTAAGTTACCTTTCCTCGTATCATTTTCAACTACCCTTGTATTGAAATTAAAATGTTATTCGGGAATATCCCATTAGCTAAAAGATGACGTAGATATACGCTTCTTCAATGTATGATAATCTATTCCGAAAGTCTAAAGAAGTAGGAAAGCATGAGCCTTGACTTGAGGTTGATCGTTATGCAGCCTTTTTCAAAAACCTACATGATATTTAATGTGACATAGTAGCCTTTTTACAGTTTAGCGTTATTATTTTTATTCAGACTAAATTTTCTGTCGCTGCTTTAAATATTTCACTCCATTGAGTTGGGGAATCACTGTTTAGACGAACGAATATTCTGTAGCGACGATAAAATGTGGAACAAATTCCAGTATGTCAACGATACAATATTGTTCCTTCGTTGCTTTATGCACATCAAATTGACTGGTTTTGAAATAATCTTCACTTCAGCTGATGAGGCGAAATTTTTGGAGGTAATTCTGGAAAACCTTAATTATCGAATCTGAAAAGTGAAAAGAGATGAAACCGTCAGACTATAGAAAAATAAGCATTCAAATGAATGTTTAAAACGTTACTCAAATACGAGGACTGTTCAATAAGGAATGATCATAATTTTTTACGGTCATAATTTTTTCTCAATAAAATTCAATCTTATTATATTCCGTTAGCTTAATGTGAAACAACCACGCCATAGTAGTTTCTTTGTCTTTATTGCATGTGATAACCAGGCAAGTTCAGACATGTTCAGTATCGCCTACCGCTGCAATGGAGGTAACACGCGAGGAACAATATGCGGCTTTGAAATTCAGCTTTCGTCTCAAAAAATCTCCAGTTGAGACCTATACAATGTTACAGGAGTCCTATGGAGAGTCTGTTTTACCCTAGCACAGCTCGAAGGTGGTTTAAAATGTTTAAAGAGGGCAGACAATCAATTTCAAAGGAAGGTGGACCCGGTACTGCTCTTACGGAAGGAAATATCAACACTGCTGCTGCCATTGGGGGAGAGAGAAAGGATCGACGAATTAACTTAAGATTACTTTCTGAAATACTGAACATTTCATTGGGTGCCACCCACACGTTGGTGACAGAAACGTTACACATGAAACGTGTTTGTGCGCGATGGGTTCCAAGACTGTTGATTCCCGAACAAAAGGACATTCGCATGCAGGTCTGCATGCAGTTAAAGTTTATGTTAGAGGAAGATCCGGAGTTTCTTTCAAACTTAATCACTGCTAATGAAGCTTGGCTACATCATTTTGATCCTGCGGGCAAACAGCAAAGTTCAGTGTGGAAATCTCCTTCATAATCAACCACCCAAAAAGCAAAAGTAGTTGCTTCTGCTGGGAAAGTTATGGTCATCTCATTCTTTGATATTCATGGAATGGTTTATCAGCATGTTGTACCTGCAAACACATCAGTAACTGCAAAATAGTACAGGAATGTCCTGAAAACATTGCAAGTCCATATGAGGCGCAAAAGACAACATTTCCGTGAAGCAGGCTGGATGCTGCACCACGATAATGCGCGGCCGCATATTGTCAATGTTGTTGCTGAATATCTTGCAAAAATCAGTGTGAAGTGCATCCCTCACACTCCCTATAGTCCGGATTTAGGTCCATGTGACTTTTTTTCTATTCCCTAACTTGAAGAAACGCCTTCGTGGGAGGCATTATCCATCATCAGAAGCAGTGGTGAAGGCTGCGGAGGCGATTTTGAAGGATGTCTCAAAAATGGTTTCCAGAATTTCTTTAAAGACTGGCAGAAACGATGGAACAAGTGAATCGTATTCAGGGGAGACTATTTTGAGAAGGACCATCAAAATTATGAGGATGTCTAAAGGTACGTTGTCAAAAAAAAGTGATCTTTTCTAAAGGTACGTTGTCAAAAAAAAGTGATCTTTCCTTTATTGAACAGCCCTCGTAGTAAATGACAATAGGAAAACCTTGTTGATCCGGTCGATGACTGAAGGCACTCAAAGAACGGTATCCGTTACTTCCGATGGTAGAATGACAATGTAGAATGAGAGGACGTATCGTATAATGTAGATGGAGATGGAATGAGAGAACCTATAGAGTCACATTACGCTTTTGGGACACTGCATTTGAGCTAGTCGGAAGTAAGACCTGTGTAGCGGAAATTTAAAACATTACCTATAACGGGGAAACGAATCGCTCGAAGAATCGACTGAGCCATCTCTTCAAAGAAGAAGAAATTGGATGTTCAAAATTTGTTTTGATTGAATTAATTTGGAGTGACTTAAATTTGTTTAGGATAACAATTGAATCAGAAAACAATAAATATTATGTATAGTGTTATCACGACGTGGATATTGCTGCGAAAAATTTGATAAAGAATTCGCAATTTCTTATGATGTTATTTCCACATTTATCACTGGCGTTAGCGTCAAGAGAAGATTTCGCCTTCAGTGTACGACAACTGTTCCTACAAAGCAAGATTGCGGTTGCATAGCTGCTCGGCGCTGTTTGCCCCTTCTCTTATTTCTTGGCAGCAGACATTACTCACTGGAGCAGATCACCTCCCGTACTTCAGAATGTCGATACGATGTAGAGCGAAGCGCTGGTCTTAAATTGCAACAAATTACCTGGAACTTAGAACACAGGCTATTCTCACTGGATCTTCACTCCCTTCAATTTTCTACCACGAAAACTGTGCCACATTATCACAGTCCTCTTCTTTCTGGTAAAAGCTGGCGAGTTATGGATATCGTTTCTATTTTGGAACTTTTTTCACCATAATATTTTAATGTCATTAAAAAAAATTATTATACTTTCGTGATTTTTACAATTATTATATGAGAATTCCTTTTGACCAATCAAAATTATGTTGCTCGAAGTATGTTCAATAGAATATTTAGTAAAAGCGGGTGTTAAACACTACACACACACACACACACACACACACACACACACACACACACACACACACACACACACACACACACACACACACACACACACACACACACACACACACACACACACACACACACACACACACACACACACACACACACACACACACACACACACACACACACACACACACACACACACACACACACACACACACACACACACACACACACACACACACACACACACACACACACACACACACACACACACACACACACACACACACACACACACACACACACACACACACACACACACACACACACACACACACACACACACACACACACACACACACACACACACACACACACACACACACACACACACACACACACACACACACACACACACACACACACACACACACACACACACACACACACACACACACACACACACACACACACACACACACACACACACACACACACACACACACACACACACACACACACACACACACACACACACACACACACACACACACACACACACACACACACACACACACACACACACACACACACACACACACACACACACACACACACACACACACACACACACACACACACACACACACACACACACACACACACACACACACACACACACACACACACACACACACACACACACACACACACACACACACACACACACACACACACACACACACACACACACACACACACACACACACACACACACACACACACACACACACACACACACACACACACACACACACACACACACACACACACACACACACACACACACACACACACACACACACACACACACACACACACACACACACACACACACACACAATAGAATATTCATTGAAAAATAATAAGTGATCATTTTTATTTTCCTTCGTTTGTTTTCCCGTAATGTGTTTGGATACAAACAAAAGCGCGAAAACATACAGTTTGTTGTAACGACCTGTCTTGGAATAGAAATTAATACATTTGTGTTATACTAAGAAAGATGAAATAAAGTTCACTGCCCTAATGGTTAAGATTATAAAATAAAATTAGTACGTAGAAATGGTACTATGTCCGAACGAGTACGGCCTGCAACAGCTAATTGTACACTCTGCTAATTTTTGCTTGTCACGTGATTTGTTTATCGATTCTTGGTCTGGTAATCGGATTATGGTAACAAATAGGCATTACGCTTAATTAAATTGCTAGATATCAGCTGTTCTGTTCTTTCAGGATATCAAGGCGTTTCATATTCAGTTGGGAATCTATTTACTACTGAGGAAAACAAATCTCTCTTCATATTTGAAATTAAAGTTGCAGATAAAGAAAATCTGGCATGTCTTATAATTAGAACTTTAAACCTTATAAAACTTCTACAAAGTCAGTATGAATGTGGTGGGCATTAAAACATTTTAACTAGTGGTTGGATGTGAGAATGGACGAAATTGCTCAAATGATACTCAGGTAGTTCTGGGGCTCTAAAGCTTATAGTTACTCAACACTTCTTATCAGGATAAGGGAGAACTCTAGAAAATACCTTATCCAGGGAACTCATCGTAGCCTAGATTCGAACTTGGGACCTCTTGATTTTGAGATATACTACCCCCACATCACAGAGGTGGGAGGAATCACAGTGTTGTTAACCCGTCAAAAACATTTCATAGTAATGAGGAATTGCTATTCCACAAAGAACATTTTGTATTAGAAGAAACAATGAGTTTCGTGGTATAGACGTGGGAAATATTCGTTATAAATTATTAGATAATTTCACAAGGCTATATTTTCAGCAGCATAAAATAAAGTGCTTGATAATTAGCCCTGTTTGAAACAGAAAATTGAAATATTCATTTGGCATACAACAATATCAAAGGAAGTTGTAGAAATGCAAATGTGTGGATTGTTAGAAAGGTATTTTTGTTAGAATATGTTTTAAATAGTTAGAAAGTGTGCTACATAAGAATGTGTATATCTATATATGGCAAATAAAGGGTAATAAGGTGTAAGAGTTTTAAAAAGAAGCCAGAAAAAATTGAAGATTTAAAAAAAAAAAAAAACATTGTTGGAGTAGAAGAAATTAAGTGAATTTACATAAAAACGTAAAAGAAATACATAGAGAAGGAGGGGGGAGCATGAACAAGGAAACCTAAACTGAGAGCACAGGATAACAGGGATATGGAGGTTAAAAAGACAACAAAAATATTTTACATAAGATCAATGTCCATTGTAATTTGGAAACAGATGGTCTAGAACACATGCTATTTGAATGTCATAATACTAATGCACGAGGAATTAGAGACAAATGGGTTAATTTAGGTACAGAGAGATTGTAATAACAGAAATACTTAACAAATATTGTATAACTATTCTTCTACAACGGAAAGATCGAATATAAATAGTGAAAAGGTCTAAAGAGCTCAAAGAGAACCTGTGTGTAACGCTGAATGCAAATCTTTGACAAAGGACGTTTGTACAGCAAACCCTAAATCATCTCAAGCATGCCTTGTGCCGTATACGACATCCATATGTCTTATTCATATACGTTCTCAATTCTGGCAGCTTCATTTGAAATTGTTAGATATAAACATTGCATTCGATGTAAGAACCGATGAACAGGATGCCTGCCTGCATTGCTCGAAATCACATACTGTGAAGGCCGGTAAATGGGATGATCATGTGCATAAGATATCTGCGGCCGTTGTACGACCAGCCATCGACCTGACCAACGTCGTTTCAGCTTCTCTCCGACTTCAGTGTCATTTTGCTGGAAAACGAATCCCCGTTCCTCCCCTCGTTCGCTTAGATGACCTGAAAGGGGCATGACGTCCAAATTGCCTCCTAAATGTCCGTCGGACCGCAAAAACAGTCCTCACTCTTATTGGAGCGCAAGCTAACTACAGTAGGTCAACAATGTAGCCATTTATATAACAATGTACAGAGGGGCTGGAATAGAAACAGCATAAGTTGGGTAGCCTACTCCTCGATGGCTACAGAGACTTCTTTTGGATGTACTGGAAACTTAAAACGTTCAAAATAAGATCCGTCCTGCTCATGCGTAAAATCGCTGCAGCTGAGATGAAGATTGCGCCATCCGCATCTCTACAATTACGGGTATTTCTTCGTACGCATAGTGGCCAATTTGAAGCACGTAGCCAGTCATGATCTTGCAATCATTTCAAATTATGATGGGAAAATGTAGTGTAATGTTTTATTCTTACTTTTCTGGCATTAAAATGACACTTTACAAACACGATAAACATATCAGTTGATTGTTGTTTCCACACAATGGCCGCTGTATTATAAGTAAAGAAACAAGTACATGTACGATTTTAAAGTCATTGTAGTGAAACTGTAATGTAAACTGTACAAATAAATATCAAATATAAGCGAAGAACTAACCACAACGGGGCACGAGCTACATAGTTACCAACCTTCAGCATGTTCTACCAAGAAGTTGCACGTTGCAGCCGCACAATAGGCAACACCCACTCTCAAGGACATAAAGCTGCTACACATGACCAACCAGTACATATTTCCTGCTACAAAGGAAATCAACTATAAACGTCAGTCTTAAAAGCTTGCCCAAAATAGTGTCTTTATATTGGAAAATGGTAAAAGTATAGTTTCGTGAATGTTACTAATAGTGCTGATCAAGAGGGTTATGTTCCCAAAACATTAACAAAAATATGCATACTTTAAAAGTATACAAATTATTATGTAACTGCAGTTCATTCTTTCACTAAACTTATTGAATGGACACCAGGTTGGTTTGTTTACGATCCTCTTACCGAGGGTTCATGATTAGTTTCCCAAGGCCTAACGTGGTTCGGTAATGTCCTCGGTTCATTGTCATCCCATCAACGAAAGTAACAGCGCTAGCTATTGCCTCCGGCCAATACAAGTAAATGGGGACCAGTTATATTTTGGTAGCTTGAAATTCCCCCAAAGGTCATGGGCTGTAGTGAGAACTTTGGAAAAAACTTATTCTTGACAGCAAGATCCTCAATATTAAAATACACCATTTAATCAAACAAACCAACAATTCCGAAAAGAAAACGTGTCCTAGTTCCTCAATTCTTGCAGAGTGGAAATTTGTGGCAAATAAGTACTTTGAAGGCTGGCTAACTGTTGAACAACATGTTTTTATAAACCCTAATAAGTCTTTAAAGGAACTTCTAATGGTTTAGAGCTAAGTTGAATGTATTGTTTGTTAATATTTCTGGTTATTTGGAATTACGAGTTATATAATTGACGCTTATTTAGCATTTTAATACGTAATTTGTTTTTCTGCACAATTTTACCACTCGAACGTCATTTAAAGACACTTAACTGTGTATAAGGCTGACAGAAATTATGGTGACATTCCAAGCATCGTGTTTATACTCTATACTTTCCCAACATGCAATTATATCAGAGTTCGAAGAAAAACAGTCTTGTAATTCCTTTTTCTATATATTCATCATGATAAGCGATTTAATCTGTACTGTTAGATTAAAAGGGCCAGAATTAAAAAAAGGATATTAAGGTAATTTAGTATTTGAAAGGAATAGACGCTGTGCACGAATGGTAACTTTTTCATTCTCAGCATAGCGGACTATAAAGTTCAACATTTTTCGCAGCGCTTTTGTTCTCCGGAAATGTCAAGAACCCATAAGAAGGGCATAGCGCAGCTGAAGATTCCCACTTGAGATCTGATATCACGCATCGTCATGGCAACTCTTCCGACAGACGTGAAGAGAGGGGCGGAGCACCATTTAACTCGAACAGTAAACACGGGCAAAATGGGGCTTGCGCTAGAGGGAACAATGACAACGGTGTAGACTTTTTAAAACTTGAGTTCTCTAGTGGCATGCTTTGTAGGCCATCTACTTGCTATGTGAAGGAATGTTTAAAATGGTGGAACAGTGAAATACCACCTCTGAAATTACGGGAATAATACTGCTTGGTGAAAAAGCTACGAGGCTGGTTCGCGCGAGAATCATTTCATTCTAGACTAGGGATGGAGAGAAAATAATGTAACGTAACAGCAATGCAGTGGTTGCAGAAATAACGAATATAAAGTAACTAATTAGCCAATATCAGATATAAAATTAACGTACTGAAATATAGGGTCATTAAAACATGGTAACCCATTCACGGGCTCTCGAGCGTGAGTCGCTGATGAAATGGTGCACTCGGAGGCCACATTACCTCACAAATGGGCAATATATCCTTTATTGTTTCATCAAACAAAAGGGCTCTATTATCTACACACATTCCAATTTCAGGTGACATCAGGTGAGGCGTTTAATGCTGTTCCAACGTTGAATACACCTTTATAAAACCTTAATTATGTACTCGCCTGAAATATAACATAAAGAGTTACAGCCAATGTTAAATTTTAGTAACGGAAAGTAGCATCTTTACTGAAAGTTGATTTGCTAACTGCTAAAAATAATTGGGAAGTTAAACCGTTTCTGCCATCATTTGTCAATACGAAATAGGCATAAAACAGACTTTTGTTTGAATATTTTATAGAATATATCTGAAAAGAAATGTCAGTGGACAAGAAAGTCATATGGTTGAGTTTATGCTGAAAGTCTGATATAGAATTTATTAGAATGCGTTATTTCTATTCCAGGTGAGAGTAGATAAGTACACATGAATAGTTAGTTGGGTAACAGAGTTTATAAAGTAGGGCAAGCATACACGTCTGAGGGATTCTACGCATCTCCGAGAACGAGCCAGGCAGAATTAATTAGCAGGAGTAAAATGTAACAAGTGTCAGGAGTAAACTCAAAATGTTGAGAGAGTCGACAGCCGCGCACCCTGCGAATGTTGACGTGATACAAAAATAGAAAGATGGTGTTGAAGGAGCTGTTTCACCTCCCAGGATGGGATGCTATGCTCGCCTGGTATTGATCGGTCGTGGGACCGCCCTCCCACCAGCCCGGGGAAGTCCCCGGCAAAGCGTGGCCGGCTGGCCGGCACATGAGTGTGCTCAAAGTGTTTACTGTCTTTCATCCTGGTGAGGCAAACTTTTTCATTACAACTTTCCTTCACTTTCCTGACATATCAGCTTCAGGCTTGGTACCAAAGTTATTACTTGATGTAACCATACGTTCTAGGGTATAATGTCTATAAAGTAAACATATGGAAGACGTTTAACGGGACCCTCTTAGACGCTGATTATTCAAGAAAAATTCACGGGTGTTTATAGCTGCCGTTCCAGTACCGTTAAAGTATCTCTCTCTTTTTGCCTCCCATATGTTTATATCTAGTTTAAGACATATTATAGAAATGACAATATTTTGATAGTTTCTATCAAATGTTTGTTTTTGCAGTGATACTAGTTCCAATTTGAACTGTCCGATTCTATCTGAGGCGTTTTCCACTAGTTTAAACATTCATTATATGAATGGACAAGCGTTGTTGGAACCTAGTTACAGAAATTCATTCACTCCAAACTGTAGTTGACACATGTCATCCTATTTGCATCGTGGTTGTCACAAGCAGACATTGCATTTATCTATCTATATTTGTTAAATGCTCGAGGTAGCAGTACATGCTGAAGAAACTCTCAAAAATAATTTTAAAATGTTTAATTATTTATAAAATACTATTACGTAGCAACAATCTTGCAAATTGGCTGCGCGATGAAGTGTGGGTATCACATCCTGGAGGTCTCGGATTGATTTCTGGTGGCCTCTCACGCTGATTATGGATATTTAAGTAGTTTTTGTCCTAGTCGGCAAGGCGGTGGTGTATCTTCTACCAGTGCTCTCTTCTCCACCATTTCATTTCATTTCGTTTCCCTCTTGCATATTACAGGAAGGCTGTGTGTCGGTCCATGGCGGGCAAATAGCGTAAACCTTGCGTGTCTTAACGTTTTCTTGGCTCCGCCAGAGAACAGCCATTTGAGCCTCCACTGACAAATTGAGCTTTCCATAGTTCTCAGTCAATGAGAGCCTCTCAGCTACCCTCTGACGGCTTGGGAAAAGTCACCGTGATGAAATAATGGAAACTAAAACATTAAATGTAAATCAAGGGTAAAAAGGAATTTGATCAATATTTCTATTTACATCTAAAGGATTATTGGAACCTGTCTGACGAAGAAATAGTATATGAAGTATTGCTGAAGCTGCAACGATAAAAAGTAGTACAAAATGAAATGTAAAGAATCGATTTAATGTTGCATTTTCTACTTCAAGTCCTAGCAGGTTGGTTAACCAGAGAACTCTGTGCGTCTCTGGCGCTTTCGTTATCCGTTCCTGTTGTCCATACACCCCGACACTCATGGGTATTGGGTACTTCTGGCTGTCTACGCCGCCCAGACGTGCTTGATGGATGCCTAAAAGGTTTCCCGATACTATTCTGGATAGCTAGTAGCTGAATTACTGGCGACCCCACTACGATAGTCTTACCGGATGGGTTGAAAACTGACGTATCCACTTCTACCCAAAAGGGGGAGGAGGTTTTTAGAGTCAAGGTACTGTCCTAATGGAAAGCCTCACGGAGTTGGCTGCAACGGCTCCTGGGGGAGAGTTTTGACTCCCTGGTAGGCCTCGCACACTTATTCCCATACACTTTCTTCGTTTTCTTTTTTTCTATTTCATCTGTTCTTTCTAGGGACGTACGCACAAGAGAATCAATTGCGGGTCGAAGTATTAGGTATTCGCACCTGTCTTACACAGTAACCTAAGAATCAAGTTCATTCATCGTACCATCAAAACAATTCATACTCAGTATATACAGGTTATATTGAAATTTAAGCAAATCGAATGCGTAGACACATTAAATAATAATTCCTCTATTCATGGCCGCCCGTCCTTTCGCGTTTACGCCCTAAAATTTCATTTCACTCACCCACCCACTCACCCACGCATGCACGCAGTCACTCACTCGCTCGCTCACGCACGCACGCACATACGCACCCACCCACCCATCCACCCACCCACTCACTCCTTCATACTCACTATACCCACAATTAAAATAAACATATTTTATAGCATTCATATTTAAAGTAATTCTTTAGTCCACTATATATTTTTACTACACATAGTGTCAAAATATGCGATAAGTGCTTCGTTAAATATAAGTTTTGAAAACAACCTTCAACTATTTATAGTCCAGTCAATAAAGGTTTTGTGTCGGAACTCTTTTTGGTAAAGCTGATTTTTTCAGGAGTGATAGACTTTTCTGAAAAGTCCCCGAAAATTCCAATGGAGCTTCCCCCCTAACCCCCTTCAAGTTTAAAAATATAGAGTTTTACGCAATCACATACAACTTTTTAACCAAAAGTTTGTTAAGTAATATTATTTACAGTTTTATTCACTGATAAATATTCTACAACTTTTATATCAACATAATTTATTATAAGTGCAGAAGTTTTTCCGTAAATTAACGAAATTTTGTAAAAAACAATATTTTTTTAGCTACCTAAGTTTTTGCAAAACCATATTTTTATTCGTCTCCAAATGAAAAAGTGCTTCGAATAAAAGTTGTAGCACTTATATTCCTGAGTACATCGATATATAAACATATACAGTTATATGTATTACTCTACTAGTAACATAGAAAACAGTAGCTAGGTTTTGAGCGCGTGAGCGCCCGGGAGTCGGCGGGCGTAGGCGAAAGGTGCCTATCTTCATATGCCTATTCAGTTAGTTAATACTGTAATTATAACATATATTTTAACACTTATAATCGTACTAGCCTAGTGTGTCCACCTTTATTTTGTAATTTAGTAAATACTTGTGTGTAATCAAAATAACTTTAGAGTGATATGATTAGTAAAAATTGTTTTTCTGATTGTAACATTATTGAAATAAGGATTTTAATTTTATTCATAATTAATTATTATTCACGTTTGTATACCAGTTTTGGTTCGGGGGATTTAACCCAGCTTTGTTATATCAGGTGATTCCATTATCCACCACCTATGGACGCGCCGTGTCCCGGACTGGCTAAACCGGCAGCTGTTTTAAATTACGAACTACTGTCTAACTTGTGTTTTAAAACAGCATCACGGACCTCCCACTCACCAAAAATATTATATACACTTATTTCATATTTACAAGCCATGATTATTGTAACTCATAAAAGTAATGTTATGTTTAGAAGCGTATCTCATTGATAATGGTTACAAATTAATCTGTATGAGGAAATTCAACATCTTCTTCTGAATACAGGTGTGAATTTAGGCAAGATAAGCCACTACAGTGTTCACACATTGCAGTGCAACTCAGGTTCACTATTCTACATCCACAGTATTGTCCGCATACATGTTTACAAGAACATGAGACTAAGTACAGCAGTTCGTTTGGAGCAAATGGCTTCGAGGTAGGAATTGGTTTCAATGTTCTTTTGGTTCCTCTAATTCCTTTCACGTTTTCAATTTTCCAAGCCCACTTTCTAGCATCAAGAGTATTACCTAACCATTTTTGAACTTGCGAAACTACTCTCAGCGAATGTTCACGACATGCCTCAGACGTTGGAGGTAATTTTTCTAGATCAAAATTTGATCTAAGGGAACTTTTCTTTGTTACTGTCAAGAACTTGTAGTAACGGGCTTCATTCAGATTTGAGTATTTGTCTAACCCATAAAAACACAAAACAAATTTCTCACCAGCAATAAAAAGGTCCTCTCTTGTTGTAGAATCATCCAAAAGTATCCTCACTGTATTCTGCATATCAGGTTTTGATCTAAGCATTTCTATTGCTTTTAATTTGCCCATTCCATACATGCTGGATGTGGTATCACATCCGGTCATAGCGTGACAAAACAGAAGTAACTGACGTTGATATCAAAACTTTTCTATTAGAGTGGCGATTCTGTAGCAAACTGTTAATGCAACTGCACCCCCTATCTCTTTTCAGAAGTATATACAAGTACTTTCAGAAGCTAGCGCCGTAAGTAATACTATTAAGTCGGTATCAGTTCAAACGACAAATACCTTACAATCACTTCTCTGCTGTTGAATAGCTGTCATAACAATCTGCACATCAGCATCATCCTCCGCTGTAACAACTTGTAGTCCTCGTTTTCTGAATTCAGATGCCAAAGCTAGTACCAGTTTTCTCTTGTTACTAGTATTTCCTAAAAGCTCTTCATTTTCAATAACACAAATTGTGTTTTCATCTAATATGACAGGTGAAGATCTTTTGGCTGTTCTTCTGTTTTGTTCTTCATTTTTCATTGTTGGCTCGTCTGGATAACTATCAAATACTACAATTGAATTAAATCCATATCTATTTACAACATATTTACAATACGTTTCTAAGATGATATAGGAACAATTTCTTGGCCATGCTACTTTGTGTAGAAGAAGTCCCCCGTCCAAAACATAAGTTGCACCACTTTGGTCCGTTACGTCGTTGACACCTTCTTCAAATACCTTCATCAGTGACGATTTTGTTCCTTTTCGTAAGGATACATCATCAAACAAAGCAGGTGGTCGAGGAGCCAGTTCAAATTCCAAGTAACTCTTCAAGTCTTCAATTTTCCGGGACACACACACAAAATACGGTTAAAAAGTTGTTAGGAATTCACACTAAACTTGTTTGGATCGTACCAATGCTGACTTCTGCACTGATTGAGTCTTAACCATATCCTTCCTGTGAAGTTTAATATCATGGACGTTAGTTCCCTTCATTTTGGCTATGGCTGAGAGATCGACATCACAAGCTTTATCGCAGTTTGAGTCCTCACACACGAATACAGATGTCAATGAAACTAATTCACCTGATAGTTTTGTAAAAGGATTGTGTGTTTGGAACCATGTTGTAAATGTTTGCAGGTCCGACAAATCTCTTTCTCGTCTAGATACGCGAAGTTCGACATGCTGCTCATTGTACTGAATTGATATCCCAAAATAAGCTTCCACAGCATCATGAATTTAAAAAAAAATGTCTTACGAGGACCCATTTTGATAGTGCTGTCGGTTATGCCTCGTCCATGAGTTAGGCCCCAACGGATTTCATGGGACGCATCAAACCCTGTTCGATGCACATGTCAGTCCACGTCCCAGACCAGTATTTCCGCGTTCTTCTTATGGTGAAATGTTCTTTAAAGAGACCAAATTCTTGTGAAGATAGTTTAGAACCAAGTTTAGTCATATCTTGTGCATAGAGATGTGCGGATTTAGCATAAGTTCGTTAAATCAAACGAACGCTGTTAAATGCATTAAAATTATTTTTGGAAATTGTAGCACCTTTATTCTTCCTCTCACACCACGGGCGCGGCCGGTTCACGCTGCCCGTCGACTCCCGGGCGCTCACGCGTTCAAAACCTAGCTACTGTTTTCTATGTTACTAGTAGAGTAATACACATAACTGTTTATGTTTATATATCGATGTACTCAGGAACATATGTGCTACAACTTTTATTCGAAGCATTTTTTCATTTGGTGACGAATAAAAATATGTTTTTGCAAAAACGTAAATAGGTGGCTAAGAAAATATTGTTTTTACAAGATTTCGTTAATATGCAGGAAAAATGCTGCACTTATCATAAATTATGTTATTATAAAAGTTTTAGAATATTCATCAGGGAATAAAACTGTAAATAATATAACCTTAACAAACTTTTGGTTAAAAAGTTGTATGCGATTGCGTAAAAGTCTACATCTTAAACTTAAGGGGGGTAGTGGGGAAGTTCCATTGGAATTTTCGGGGACTTTTGAAAAATTGTCTCTCTAATAGTGATCTACTACTGGGAAAAAATTCGGCTTTACCAGAGAAAGTTCCGACATTCACTGTTTTTGGCCCTTTATTGACTGGTCTATTAGGCGTGATTACGAACTCTTATAAATGGGGGGGGGGCAGGAAACCAAATTGGTGAATAAATGTCAGATGACATGCTTAGTAAGAGCAAGTATTCAACACAAAACATTTAGAAAATGGATAACACTAAAAAAGCTGATTTTACACAACTGTAGGTATGTTTAAAAGTGACTTTTGCATATATCTAGAAGGATAGATATTTTAGATTTGTAACATTAATACTTCACTTTGTTCTACTTTAAGAAAATTCATTAGACATTTTTAGAGAACTTAAAATAACGAAAGATTTCCAATGTAAGGGTAGTTCGGGGTGGGAAAAGTTTCTTTAAAATCGATGATGTGTTTAGAAAAGTGTGACTTAAGTATAAGATTTCAAATTTATCCGAATTTTCGTTTATGAATTATGTTGTAGATAGGCGCACCGTACATAGATACACGCTATTATATGAAAATATATTTTATATTCAGTGGGACTCTGAAAGTGTATTTCCTCTGATATTTTGATACAGCATTTTTTTGGCGGACATAAAACAGGTAAGTAAAAGAAATTAAAAACCACAACACGAAATGTAATATAAACAAAATTCCACTCGTTTAACATCTGCAGCGAGATCTTCAACAAAGTTTGGTAATTGGCCCTACTTGTCTATTTCAACATGACAAAAAGCTCTGTAAAGGCTGGATTGCTCATAGATGCAACCATCTCTACTACTTAAAGGCTGTTCATTATAGGATTTTATAATAGGATACATGTTCAGGTGTGTCTGAAATAAATTTGTATTTGGGATCAGTACGAGAAGAAAGGTCCTAGGAAGGAAGTTACGCTGCTGATATTGCTACTACTATTTGCCAAAATAAAGGCGTAGTTTGCAATACCTGACCTCTTTCATATAACCTTGTCCCGCTGGCATGTATCACTCCGCGTGCAACTACCTTCCCCCTCACCCTAATTGGCTAATGCTTTCGCGCCATAGGCCATAGGCGGTGCCTTCCCGTCACATTTAAACCTGCAGTAAACGTCATAATAATTTCCAGGAAGATAGATAAAATCATACAAATAAGAATATAAAGGTATGCAAAAATACAAGTTTATAAAGAAACTGGACAAGTTGAAACTGAATGAATGAGCAATGAAACTGAAACAAGTTTATAATGAAAGGCCTTCGGCCTTTTGCACTGGGATGTTTTAAAACCAGCACACATAATTTGCAAACATGCTTGTCTTTCAGTCTTAAAAAATCGTGTCACGTCATACTTGTCGTGTGTCCTTCATTCCCCAAGTCTCGTCAATGTAGCATATTTTGCGATTTGTATCCCGGTACAATCTGATTGTCCTTAAATAACGTCTTCGCCACACAGCAATATCGCCGCTGAAGTGACAAGTTTTCCTGTTGTCTCAATTTCATGTCGCGATGTTCCTACGCATCTAACACACCTGTAAGTTCAGAGCGCAGCTGTTCGATTTCTCTCACTGACAAAGACGGATTCTTCTCTGTAGAGTGCATTAAACACATGCACCACAATTCTTTTTTCGCCGCTTTGTAAAGGTTTTCCCTTGCGATGCTTCAGCGAAAAACTGGCAGTAGACTCTGCCATTATACACATAATAAGTACACGCGCAAACGATCAATAAAATAATTTAGCTCTCGCACTCGGCATAACACGCCTTCCAATGGCGATATATGACTAATCCAGTTCAAAACAAGGTCAGTGATAAAAGACACATAAACAAATATGTCATCAATACCGCTAAATCACGTGCTATCGTGCCATGTGCTTGAGATCGAAGGAACCTCCTCTTTACTTCGTTTAAGAATTAACATGCATTTCAGATAAATCAACTCTGTTGCGTAATATATTAAATTCAAACAGTTACGAAAATATAAATTTGACAATTCTCTTCCAACATATAAAGCTATATCACCATGTTAAATAATGAACTAATTTTTACCGCACAACAGTCTATACTACAACAGCAGCCAATGAGAGGTGATAAGGTCACGTGGCCATTTAGAGATACTGGGCAAGCTTATGTGAAACAAGGATTAGTTTGTGTCACCTATTACAGATGCCCGAGGACTTTAAAGTGCCTGTTTTGATTGTTTGCTGATACATAGTATGACGAGATTAAGCTAAAAATTTAACTCTAAATTTTTCTCTGAAAGAGATAAACGGTTAATATTGGAAATTTTTCAGATACATGTACATTGTCGGCAGCAATACTGTTTGCTGTTGAACAAAAGCTGTCTCTTGGAAGCAACTTCAACGCAAGCGATTTCTGGAGGAAGGTTTGGATGTCCCAGCGGTATTAGGTATCGAGGAGCGACGTGGAATTACCCCTCAAAATAACGTCTGCAAAGTAGATCGTTAAAGCTTGTCTCCTATGTCAATTTCGGGAGTAAATAGAATTCTACAACGATTACATAAAAATTCTATTTTCATCGCTGTAAAAAAGACGACGTATTTCTTTCTAGGATCATTCAATTTACGTAATGTCTTCCTCCATTCTACTTGCTAGTTGCTCTGCCATAATGTAATAAATGGCCATTCTGGGCACTACGTTAATCGAGGAAGAAATAATAGATATTATATTTCTCATATTATAAGTTCAAAACAGGTTTAAATCAATATATTTTGTCGAGGGAGTGAAAAACAGTTTGCCTCAAAATTAGGATCAATAAGTAGTATTTGAAAATAAATAAGCATGGGTTCACATTTCGTTGTGTGATTAGTGTAATTTAATTGTTCAATATTATTTACTGCCATCTGGCGCGAGAAACTACAAATCAGAAATTAGAAATGTATCCGTTATTCGTCATATTTAATTTAGATTTCGATGCAATATTGTTTCTTAATTTGTGTACAATGCCGAAATGGTGTTTATTTACTCTGATTTGTTAGTATAAAAAGTAGGGGTTGTATTTATCACGTAAGGAAAAACTGGCTACGTACCCAAAGGAAACCGAAACATAGGAAGACCTAAAAGCAATCGATAAATCAATGAATTAATCATTTGGAGCACGCAACATGCCTCAGGAAAGGTTTAATGCTTGATGGGAAGAAGAGGTGGCAAAGAGAATTCGATAAATTTGAAAGAAGCAGGAACTGTAATTGGAATAGAATTTTTCAAACATTAGCCATTACCTGCTATTGGAAGCTATTAGTGAAATAGTCAATATAACCATTTTAAATTAAAGTATCACTCGTCCAAAATGTAATAAATGTATTACATTATCAAAAGCTTAGTAATTATTATAAATATTACTACCCTCCATCTTACAGATATTAGGTCAACGGAGAATTTTCTCTGTCCCTCTTTTTGGACGTCCCACTTCTTTTACTACTGATATATGATCTCTAAAATATGCTAAGTTCTTTTAATACTTCCTCTTTACGTTTGTGGTCTCATTTACTATAACCTGCTGCGAGTCTCATAAACTCTATTTCGCCAGCTGTTTATTTGGCATTCATCCATTTTCTTAGTGTTTACGTCTTGCTAGCATAGCAGAGGACAGGTCTTGCCAAAGTTTTATAAAGTTGTGTTCTTCTATGTCTTTGTACTAGAACGGGCTTCATGAGTCCATCCTTCGAGTCTTCCCTGTATCCCTTCCTTCAAAGATTACTTTGGAAGCAAATAGGGCCTACTTGCGTGCTATGTTCTAATTACTGGAGGTCCCCCCATTTGCCTACTCACAACTTCTAGTCCTGCAAGCTTACATAATCTAAAGCTAATTTCAAATTATCGTATTTATTTTGATGTACAACAAATGACTATTTAATTTTTGCAACAAAAGTAGGGAAGTAGAGAATCATGTTTCTAAACACAGATCACAATATGCTAATACAGGGCTATTTTAAGCACTTTACAGGGTTGTCCCTCCTTGGGGACACCTCGTCTAAGCCAATGGCACAGATGATTTCGTAGGTTGAAGTGCTAAGTCCCTCCTTCGAACCCTGTCATAGTCATGGTAATGTTAATGTTTCCGCTTCCAATTCAAATCCGAAGGGCATTGTTACAAAAGACATAGTTTTGCAGATTAATAGGAACTTAGAATATGATAAAATATGAACATGCGTATATATTACAACATACTGTACAGTTTACACTTCCCGTCCCCTACAGCTGCTGTGGTGCGAGCACTGCGGATCCTTAGCACTCGTGGTACCTCTGACATTACCAGAGGAACCTTGGGCCGAACTGCCGAGCCCCTCCTGTCGGGGAGCTGTTCGGATTGGGTTGGACTCGAGGGGGCAGTGTGTTCCCGACACCCGCGGGAAATCGGTACCTCCGACCAGGCTACGGCCCCCGGAGCGGGTAGAGGGTTGCCTCATAAGTCCCGGGTACTAGCCTGCAGAGCTAGTAGAAGGTGTGCTAGATCACCAGGCAGCCCCATCGAGGTTTTGCGGTAGTTTTCCCTGCGGGGTTGACGCGCGTAAGTGGCGTATCCACTTCCATCCCGTCTTGAAGTTGTCGATGGAGGGGGGGCTTTTTAGGAAATCAGGTATTGCCCTATGGAAAGTGCCCCGGAGTTATCCATCGCTCCCGGGTAGAAGGAGGCCAGGGTCCTTGGACTTTTGGGTAGATCCTCTGCGCTTAAATGCACATTTTACACTACTACTTCTAGGGAAGCTACTCCGAACACCATAAAAAGTTAATTGTGCATGACTTTTACCATCAAAACATGTTTATCATGTTAGAACTGCATAAACCAAACTAAGTCGTGCATACTAATTACTCCGAATCCTTGTGACATTTACTCAGGGAAGATTATTCCCCTCTCCCAGTTAATAAGAAGGGCATTGCTCCGGGGTTAAAAGGGCGAGCCAGTTCAACACACAAGGGAGTTCGCCAACAGAGCGCTTGTTAATGCTTTCTAGGGTGGGTGGCAACATGACAGCTAAAAATAGACGTCTAAATAAACCAAATGACGTAGAAGTATCCGATTCTATGGTCTTGCCTTTTGTGCTTTATCAATGCCCTACAAGTACAAAGAGAACTTCCGGAACCGGCTTACGTCACACCGTGAGAAAGTAATTTGTCAAATCCTCCGAATTGTCTCAAGGCGATAAATTCTCTTTGGTCTTGTGAAGCATCTCTATAGACAATTGTTTTCAGATTTGTTTTATTATGGAACTAGAGCTCCTGGCGTTAAAATATTCACACCTTTTCAAATACGAACCTTACTTCTGGCACAATAGACGCATTAGTAACTGTTTACCTTAAAATAATTGCTGAAAATGTTATCGTCAAGAAACTATACAGAGAATGACTAGTTAATCAAGTGCCGTTACTTCTTAGAGCTGAATGTTTAATTATGAAGCTTTGCGTTACGATGATAGAAATTTGTAAATTGTTTTGAGAAATGTTGAATTTACAGTCGAAGTACTTCAATGTTGGTCTAAGCCTTTTCATAAATGTTGTGCCTGCTGCTAAGTAAATAAGGAATGAGGCTAATTGGGCTGTCTCCACACGTTAGAGAAAACAATTTGAGAAATAATCAGATGTGCTGTATGTGCACAACTTTCTCTATTCTTTTATTTTCATTTATTTAAGGTCACTTTACAACTAAGGTTATCAGCGACCACAGTAGGATTAATATATTATTGGGACAACAAATATAAAAAAACAGTACAAACAGGTTACAACAATAAACAAAACAAATAAGTTCGCACATTACAGTAAACAATAGTGATGTAAGTAGAAATACAGATATTTTATAACAATAAACAGAAGTGAAGTTAAATACAAAAGGTGTGTATTAAAATGGAACTGTAATAACATCTAACACAAGATATAGTTGACTAAATTTTATATAATAGATGACAGTTGTGATGAATCCATTAATTTTATAGTTTTTCTACATTCTTCAAATGAATTAAACATGGTATATAAATCACTATTGAAGTTCAAATCACTCCTGGCTTTCTCTACTCTTGTACACCGTATTTTTACAAATGCTTGTTCCTCTGTCTACTTCGAAATAAACGTCTTATTGCAAATTTTCTTGAAGATTAAAGGAATATGGAAGGACAGTGGACTTTAAGTGATAAGTATTTTAAAGCTGGTCGCTGGAGGCTTTTTCAAAATTTAATATCTTAAATTTCATTTTTCATAAAGGTACCTTAAACATGCATAATTTTAATGAAAATAGAGCAATCTTTTTTAAAAAAAACTTGAAATATTCTAAAGGGTAGATTGGCGTGGGAGTACTTTGTTGAGTCTTCGTGTCGCATCTTTGGAAGATGCTGAATTTAAGCGTCAAGTTTGATGATTAACCGAGTTGAGTTTTTGAGTTATGCTGTTCACTGACACATACACACACAAACACACACACACACACACACACACACACACACACACACACACACACACACACACACACACACACACACACACACACAAATACACACACACACAAATACACACACACAAATACACACACACAAATAACGTATCTTTAAAAGAGATTTTTGTGGAAATACAGAAAATATCAAAACGTGTATCTACAGTAAAACTCCCATATTGAAGTTTTGAGTTGTAATGCAATACTTTTTCTACTTAGTATGCACGTGGTAGAGTAGGATAGGATATAATCGTAAGGAGAGGATTATATTATTGATGCTTCAAGTGAGGAGCATCCCCGAGAGGAAGGATGAGACGAAAACGAGATAGAGGGCGGCCGATCCACGGAGTCACGACAATGCAGAGGGCAGGGTGCCTACAATTGACCAGTTGGAAACTCTTCGGCAGGCCAGTACAATCGATATCCCACCCAACTGGCAGACGTACATATGACATTTTCCCTAACATTGTGGAACGCCTGAAAATGAGATATCTACAACCATCTAAGGGTTTAATACATTATATAATACATTATATACCTACATAGATTTCATTTAAAAGACAATGATAATTGTAGATGTGGTACTAAAGAAACACCAGAACATGCTGTGTGGGAATGTCCACTTACTATAAGAAACAGAATAACTGCTATGTCATATGTACAAGATCGGTGCATATATGATATTTTAAGGAATAGACGGCTCTGGATTTGGGCTAGCAAAGCTGCAAATATTTTCTCTATAAAAGCAAGAGAATTTATATTCGTGAAAGGCAACGGTAAAATACTCCCTGAACTGCGACAAATTAGTATTAAGATAATTTTAGAATTTTAATTCATTGTTGTTATGTATTAATGTTATATGTTATCTTTCATTTTGTTATTTTGTATTATGTTATTAATATGTTAATCTGTTATGTTACTTTGATGTTATGTTAATATTAATAATATGTAAGTACTCCTTGGTACTAATATAAAATGAAATTGAAATTGTATGATGAATTATAATAATAAAGAGTGGAATATAATCTGGTATATATTATAGGCACCAGACTCCCAAATAAAGGAGGCCGAGGTTTTGCTGCTGAGCAAGATCTCGGTCTTTTCTTTTTCTTTATCCCACCCAACGTGGTCCTGAAACGACCCACTAGGCCGTCCTAGCGGAGGAGGAAGTGTTTATCAGAAGCGTATCATCCTGCCATGCGGCGGCGACACCTCTGCTCTGAAATAAACCGCCAGATGAGAGATGATATGAAATGTTAATGGAGATGAAATGGAAGGTCAGGATATTATGGGGATGTAATTAACCTACCCAGCGTTCTCTTGGCAATCCGGGGAAACCCCAGAAAAGCGAAATGGGTCTGTTAGGCCGGCCTCGGGAATCAAACCCGGACCTCTTGAATGCAGACCACAAACGAAACCGCCTGGGCCATCCCGCTTGGTCTGAAATTTGTTACATCACTTTGGAGCACTGGCCAGTAAGAATTGAACACAGAAGGAGTTTACTACAGTCATGAGCTCAACACCATGCTATACAGAAAAGGTGAATTGCCTCTTCTGGTAATAACGATAGAGATATTATTCGTTGGATGTCATCGCCAGTTAAGACATCTCCTGTCTTCTTTTTCTTTTTTTGTTCATCAGTCGGCCATTTTATGCTGGCTAAAACTTACATGGGAGGAAATGTACTACGGGTTTGCTGTGTGCCATGTAACCAAAGAAACTCACATGAAACATTTATAAAAAGGTTTTATAGTTCCTCTCTAATTGGTACTAGTTTTATGTTTTGAAGTTTTCTATAAAGGCAAGTTACAAGTTTCAAAACCAAAGTTCATTGTTAGTAACGCTATATACGAGATGAACTAGTCTGACTATAAATAATACCAATTAAATTGTGTTAATCTTAAAGTCATTACAGTAAATCTCTACATCTGCAATCAGGAAACTTCATAAGAACAAACCTGGGTGTAGCAATAAATGACTAACAAGAGCAGAGATACCATTATAACTGGCGATAAACATTTCTGTTGTTGCATCTAAGGACAAACGAGCGCCAGGAGAATATTCATTAAACATTTCTGCAAATCTGGCACATATGGTTTAATTAACTTAAGTTTTGATACTGCACTAGGTCTGTTAATGTCATTCATTAAACATTTCGTGAAAGTGGATACATTTACCGACTAATGTCGGTTTAAATACAAATGAAAATCTCCATAGTTCTAAGAAATCTTTGACCTGTAACTGTGTTCAATAATAGTTCAACAGTTCCATATTATTTTCATCTTTATTCTGTTTTATTAACACACATGTCTAAATTTTCACTTCACGGCGTATGAGAAAATCCGTTCAGCCATTTAGAAAATCTAAATCCTTAAACTGTGCTAGGCTTATTTGTTTATTCTTAAGGAACTAACATTTCTCTTTTTAACACTATCATAATTTTCGTGATATAATGTTATCCAAATCCACTTGGATATATTATAATAATGTAACATCCAAAGCAATTAACAGCATAAATTTGAGCTTTATAATCAGACGTAATTACAAATAAATTACAGTTCCTGGTAAATGGTGAACTCTCCGATTTGGCAATATTGAAAACTATTATTTTATTAGTTACAATTTTGAATAAAAACATATTTCCTTAGTGAGGAGTAAATAACAAGTTAACTTTAGCAGAGTGCTGGAAGCAGGAAACATTTCGAATGTATTCATTTATATTTATGTATGATATAAATCATATAGAGGTGGTTACTGTAATATTATAAAAAATTATACAGGACATTGTCTTTTGACAAAAAACTTAGACCAATATGCAATACTATTTCGAAATAAAAAGATGGTCGAATGGTCAGCGCAGTGACTTCTCCATCCAGAGTACCCGGATTTGATTCCCTGCTGGGGCAATAGAACTTTATTTAATTGGTCATTGCTGTTTCCACAGAGGTTGGAATTATGAATGTTTTAATAGATGTGAGTGTATTTCGTAGCGAAAATATTAAATATCTGCAATCAGCGAGTTACACATGTTAAATGAGTAGAGCCAGACTGAAAAATTCAATGCCATAGCTGGGATTTGAGCCACGAATATCCTGGGTTCAAATCCCGGCTATGGTATTGAACGTTTCAGTCTGGCTTTACTCATTCAAACCTTATCCTACACACGGCTAGTGTGGAATAAATGATTATTTTTTACAAATATTAGAATTCTCAAGCTATATTCTTGATATTAATAACTGAAAAAAGGGGCAACTAAAGGAAAATGCAATTACAAAGAAATAGCTGACACAAAAATACTAAATGGCGATTTAATATATAATATTTAATTATTGAAAATAATTTTTCTTTGGTTGTGAAACAGAATGTAGCCATATCAGAAATCTTTGTTTTTTGTGTGTGCCACAATACCAATTTTTATAGAGAAAAGTCCAAGTTCCTCCTTTTCCGCCTATCAAAGAAATTTATATAATCTGGAGCAAATACAAACTGTTTGGCAAAGTGCTAGTACAGAATGGGGCTTACGTTATCAATTAAGGAGGCAAGAGTTTGGTAATTCATTCCAAATTACTTAATGCACTTCTGTCCCCTTTTGTAGTTAATGGTGCCAACAATAACAGTATGTATGTCACAGTTCAAAACTAACAATAAATTGCCAGACTCACAGAAATTGTTTAATATAGAACCGCCATAAAAGAAAGATACAGGTCAAAAGTTAGTTCTAGCCAATGCTGCAAGCACTTGGAGACCTACAAAGTGTAGCATTAGTTTCAAAGCATACTATTACTAGCTGATAGTTTGTTGCATACCAATTCGTTTACGATTTCTCGGAGACCAAGACGTGGGTCGTGCGATGAACGGCAATGGAGAATCTGTGCGAATAAAGATACAGAATCTTAAACATAATTCGCCAGGAAGTTCTTATAAATACTTTAACCTTTAAATACGAATAAAGCTAGTATTTTATTTCTATATGTGGTAAAGTCATAAAGCTATTTAAAATAGTGTATGTACTTTCAATAATTTCTTGGAAAGGTAGAAAAATTGAATTTCTTCCAATGCTAAGTTAAAAGTGTAGTAATATTTGTTTTTCGATCCTTTTACGATTTAATCCATGCAGCAGATGAGCATTATAAGTTATTGCTTTCTCTTAAGGGTAACTGGTCGCCACTTTGCCACAAAGGTTGCTAGCTAACTACTGAAGCCATAATTTGCAACTGGTGTTAGTATCTTAACAATTTTATTTCCATGTAAGTACTGGTTGTGTAATTCACTGTCATAAAATAGTATGCGATACACATGTGTTAAGTGCATTGGAAAATCTCGGAAGTAGAAAGATACTTGACTTACTACATTTTTTAAATGGGAAGAGTTCTGGTATCCAGCGAATGAGATGCGTTTGCACGCTGAGCGTTGTCACCTTGTTATCCCCACTCGTCTCATATTTCCTTCAATCTGGCACACTATCCTAGAGTATGTAAGTCTACTTGGAGCTAGACGTAAGGGAATCTAAATAGAATTTTCCAAACTTTTATAACGATGCAGTTGTTGAAATAAAAATTGGTATACTTATAGTTTATGAATAACTGGTTTTTGTAATCCAATGGAACTGCCAGTGGCACTTTCGTATCGCTGTCAATGTTACGTCAGAAGAAATTCCTCGTTGGCATTGTCTTCATCGTTTGATAGGCTCGAAAATCTCACTACGTTCCATTTTGTTCCATTATCTTTTGCGGGTTTCACGCGTTTTTCCTAGTCTTGTTGTATTACCTTGTCAATTTCTTCGTGAATAAAGTGTTCCTCAGTCAGTTTAAAAGTGTTATTTCTGTTTGCAATCCCCCGTTTTGTTTCAGCTCACACTAGCTCAATTGAATTGTTTTAGCAGTGTTATTGGGCAGGTAGATTACGTTTCAATTGCAATTTGATCCAGCTGATGCTAATTTGCCTTGTTTTTAAAACGAAGAACAGTTGAATATATACTGATTTGACTCTTTAGGGTAAATAAATACGTCCACGATTATTATACGCATCATGTGACAGCTCACGTTCTGCAGATGCAATATTCTAGGCTAACAGGAAGTAAACTGTTGATGTCTCTGGAATTTAACATACGAGTGTACATATATACCAGCCAATTGTGCTGCATCGTTATGATATACTGATATTTTATTTATTTGCATTATGAAAACTATTTTAGCTAAAATTATGGTTTTTTATGTTTGTTAGGGACATTACTCGCCATCTTCCTCCTGGATCACTTTTTTTTAAAATTTGAAATTTTGTCATACAGCAAATAGGATTTATTAGAGACGGATTCACTTGGTGCTCGTCACAGCCCATTTAGGGGGAATGCAGTACGACAACACCGTAGGACTCCGTTTGGTTGCTAGCCTGGTGGCATTCTAGAACAAAAATCATACCATTTAAAAATCTTCTGTTTTCACAGTCTTCCTTGTTCTCTAATAATGCACTTTACACCCTTGTATCGCACTGTACTCTTATATCCGTGCATTGGTTAGATGTACATCGACCGTCTGTACCCAGAACACACCTACCGCTTAAACATGTGCATGTTACTTCTTTAAACGCTACAATGTATGGGAAATATAGTCCTAGCTTTATTTGCTGTTTCAAGCGGCAAAAGATCACATTTGTGTTCATTCGAAACATTTCATAGTTAATTAGGTCTCCCAATTTAAAATATAAATTGAAAAATTTATTTTCTAGTGCTGTATTAAAATGCTTTCTTAGTTAGTACTCTCTAAAAATTACTAAATTAACTCTGTTTTTATAACATTTAATATTTACTGAAATAGCAAATCTCCCAACATAATTATCTCCCTAGTGGGTCCGAATTTGTTTACCTTTCTGACTTGGATAAGTATTAAAACACCTGTAAAATATTGGTTTTCCAAATTTGGAGCCAAAATGTTGAGGTACTATGTTTTAATTAACTATATTATTTAAAAACATGATATAAATTTATAACTCTATTAAGAATAAATTCATAAAGCTAAATGTTCCAAATAAATAAAACTTTTGGAAAGAAGACAATTTGTGTATCAAAAATCCGTATAGACTCTCTTACGAGAAGTGCATCAGTTTAAATAAATTTAAACGTTTGGCTTTCTTTTAAATTACAGATATTCTCAAAGAAAAATAGTATAACTTTACCTTATAAACAGAAATTGAGCGTTAAACATTCTCCTTGAGATAGATTACTACTAAATTGTATACGTATATCTAGCTATGTGTTGTTTTTTTATAAGAAATTAATTTCATATTAGCCTAAAACCTAAATTAATACATTAAACATATTTTAAATAATTTATTTCGTTTACCTGTGCGAATGACACTCACTGGTATAGCTGGGACGAAAATTTATTTTTCATAGGTTAGAGTCATTTGAATCTTAAAATGTGGACTTTTTTCTTATTTAATAATTCATCAAATAGCATATGCTATTGTTTGACTTCAAGAGAGATTTTCTACACTTTTGATTCATAAATGAATGCCAAATCAAACAAAGTATTTTCTAGAAAATCCCCAGCTCATGAAGCTCAATGCAATAACGAATGCTTAGCTTTAAAATTGTTTGAAAACAATATGTGACTTTTCATTAAAACAAATAATTGTTAATTTGAAACAGTGCATCCTTTAACTCCGTAGACGTTGAAGATTTTCCATGTGGATGTTATGCTTTTACTACGAAAAGAGTGCCAAAATATGATTGTACACGGCGAAAATATGCAATAAAATAATTGGAGACCGAAATAATAGAATCTTCCTCGACTCAGTAAGTTTTAACTGACACTGTACTAATAACCTCTTTTTTCTGTTTTTCATGATGTTAAAAGCTTACGAACGTTAGGATTTGGACATTAGGCTTATGGACTTAGCTACTAACTGAAAATTACACGTTTTCAGCTTAGTGAAATTTCAGATGAATTGTCAAGTTCTTTTCTGTCCGGTTTCTTTCCTTAATTTTATTGTTAATTCTCCGTGTTTATTATTTGTATAGTTTAGCCATCTCGCGCAACTTTGACAAAACATGTTGGATATCTCCTGTGATTATTGAATGTACATTACTTCCGTTGGTTACCTCTAAACAATCTTAGCATATTATTGAATGGAGACTGAGAAATCTCATACACTACTCATAAAATTGCTGTCCATTTGATCTGACAGATTATATGCAGTAAATATTCATAAGCAATATACTATTTTGCAGAAAAGCACAAAATTCAAATTACATACCTGGTCGTTTGCCATATGGTGATAAGGAAGTCCGCCTCGGGGGATTTGGTGATGCTGTGCCTAATAATAATAATAATAATAATAATAATAATAATAATAATAATAATAATAATAATAATAATAATAATAATAATAATAATAATAATAATAATAATAATAATAATAATAATAATAATAATAATAATAATAATAATAATAATAATAATAATAATAATAATAATAATAATAATAATAATAATAATAATAATAATAATAATAATAATAATAATAATAATAATAATAATAATAATAATAATAATAATAATAATAATAATAATAATAATAATAATAATAATAATAATAATAATAATAATAATAATAATAATAATAATAATAATGATGATGATCATGATCATAATCATAATAATGATGATGATCATGATCATAATCATAATAATGATGATGATCATGATCATAATCATAATAATGATGATGATCATGATCATAATCATAATAATGATGATGATCATGATCATAATCATAATAATGATGATGATCATGATCATAATCATAATGATGATGATGATCATGATCATAATCATAATGATGATGATGATCATGATCATAATCATAATGATAATAATGATGATGATCATGATCATGATGATCATGATAATAATGATGATGATCATGATCATGATGATCATGATAATAATGATGATGATCATGATCATGATGATCATGATAATAATGATGATGATCATGATCATGATGATCATGATAATAATGATGATGATCATGATCATGATGATAATGATAATAATGATGATGATCATGATCATGATGATAATGATAATAATGATGATGATCATGATCATGATGATAATGATAATAATGATGATGATCATGATCATGATGATAATGATAATAATGATGATGATGATCATGATCATGATGATAATGATGATAATGATGATGATGATCATGATGATAATGATAATGATGATAATAATGATAATAATGATAATAATGATAATGATGATAATAATGATAATAATGATAATAATAATAATGATGATAATAATGATAATAATGATAATAATAATAATAATAATAATAATAATAATAATAATAATAATAATAATAATAATAATAATAATAATAATAATAATAATAATAATAATAATAATAATGTAAACTAAATAAAGCTTACAGAAGAGAAATAAAACTTTTGCTCTTTAATCAAATAAATCACATAAAATATAAACTAATTATATGGCTAATTAATAATGATAATGATAATAACAATAATAATAATAATAATAATAATAATAATAATAATAATAATAATAATAATAATAATAATAATAATAATAATAATAATAATAATAATAATAATAATAATAATAATAATAATAATAATAATAATAATAATAATAATAATAATAATAATAATAATAATAATAATAATAATAATAATAATAATAATAATAATAATAATAATAATAATAATAATAATAATAATAATAATAATAATAATAATAATAATAATAATAATAATAATAATAATAATAATAATAATAATAATAATAATAATAATAATAATAATAATAATAATAGTAATAATAGTAATAATAGTAATAATAGTAATAATAGTAATAATAGTAATAATAGTAATAATAGTAATAATAGTAATAATAGTAATAATAGTAATAATAGTAATAATAGTAATAATAGTAATAATAGTAATAATAGTAATAATAGTAATAATAGTAATAATAGTAATAATAGTAATAATAGTAATAATAGTAATAATAGTAATAATAGTAATAATAGTAATAATAGTAATAATAGTAATAATAGTAATAATAGTAATAATAGTAATAATAGTAATAATAGTAATAATAGTAATAATAGTAATAATAGTAATAATAGTAATAATAGTAATAATAGTAATAATAGTAATAATAGTAATAATAGTAATAATAGTAATAATAGTAATAATAGTAATAATAGTAATAATAGTAATAATAGTAATAATAGTAATAATAGTAATAATAGTAATAATAGTAATAATAGTAATAATAGTAATAATAGTAATAATAGTAATAATAGTAATAATAGTAATAATAGTAATAATAGTAATAATAGTAATAATAGTAATAATAGTAATAATAGTAATAATAGTAATAATAGTAATAATAGTAATAATAGTAATAATAGTAATAATAGTAATAATAGTAATAATAGTAATAATAATAGTAATAATAATAGTAATAATAATAGTAATAATAATAATAGTAATAATAATAGTAATAATAATAATAATAATAATAATAATAATAATAATAATAATAATAATAATAATAATAATAATAATAATAATAATAATAATAATAATAATAATAATAATAATAATAATAATAATAATAATAATAATAATAATAATAATAATAATAATAATAATAATAATAATTAATAATAATAATAATTAATAATAATTAATAATAATTAATAATAATAATAATTAATAATAATTAATATTTCCTCATGAGAAAGTTACAAGGTCAATTAATCTGGTATCCAAGTTTCGCTTACGTTGAATGTATGGTATCTTGCTATCTGATGAACTAAATCGTAGAATAAACTCTATAATAAAATAATATTAAAATAATAATAGTAATTTAATAATTAAAAATAATCACTAAAATAAAAATCATAGATAATTAAAATTTTCCCTTTTAAGTATTCATCAGAAAGTTACAACTTAGATTTGATAGCTCTGCAAAATATATTATGCTACATTATGAATTAAGTCGTAGAATAAATTAATAATGATGATGATAATAATAGTTTTCCTCTGGTTTAATGATGTGAATTGTAAATACTGAAAGTCTTTAAAACTGAAGCAATAATTGATACCTTAATGTGTAAATAATAATAATTGAGATTCAGTATCATCTTGAAACTCATGCAGCTTAAAACAAAAAATATATAAACTGTAAAACATAATATACTTGTATTTAGTAAGTTCTGCTTTGAAAAAATCAAACAAATAAACCAACACACATAACACTATTAGAAGGATGCAATTTTTCGTTTCGAAAGTAGGACGCCTACCATTTAAATATAAAATCAATTTTATGGTTCTGGCATTAAGTTTGAGATACATTTGTTGCAGTAGTAATATGAAGTAAATGGGGTTTTCTAAACGTATTAGAAAATTTTCAATTCTCAAAAAATACTTCTAAACCTTCAAGGTCCCCAGTTCGAATCTCGATTGGAGCGAGTCACTTGAGATTTTCTCTCATCCTGAAAGATGAATATTGAGTAAATATGACCTTTATAGACTTCTGGCGCATTTGACTGTCATTTCACTTGTGCAGTTTTTCATACGATGTGATCTAATCGGTTAAAGGGCGTTAAAGCTTAAAAAATAAACCTTATAAATTTTCGTATTTCTAATATGGTTGTGTGAAGGCAAAATTTTCAGAGCTTGTTTATTTGAAGAGCATCAAAGAAAGAAATAAGTTCATACTTAATATTTATCATTGCTTTCTCTGTGATTTTGCAAATGAAAACAACATACTCGTATATGTATCTGGACATGTGACTTTCCTCTACTGAACTATCGAAATTAACATACATTTTTGAGTTTCTTTCTTGCTGCAAACAACTAATATTTTCAAAGTATAAACTTGGAAGAAGCGTAGGGACAGTGAAGCACAAATTAGTACAAAAGTGAATCGAGAAGATATTGACACATTGCTTCACTCCCACTGTTTATTCACAGGACATGTTTCAAGAGCTCTTGCTCATATCATCAGCTGATACTCGACTAGTGCAAGTTGTAGTGGTTTCCTCTTTCTCCGTTTTGTCAATAGATGGCGTGATGTACTTGTCAAAGATGTCCGGTGGTGGAGTTACAAAATTCATGACTCTATGACATTTTTGCTATAGTACCTAAAAACTTATACAAGATAGTCTTAAACTTTTGAATATACAAAATCCAGCTATAAAATTTACATTGGAAACAGAAGAGGATGGTGTGCTCCCCTATTTGGACATCAAGATCAAAAAAATGAACAACAAACTCACCTTTGGTATTTACAAGAAACCGACACACACAGATAATTACATCAAGAACAACAGTTTCAACCCAAAACAACACCAACATGCCATTTTCAACAGTTTAATCTTTCGGATGATCAACTTTCCACTAAACAGAGAAGATTATCAAGAAGAATACCTACACATAAAAAAAGTAGCTATATCCAACGGTTTCAATCCAAATTTAGTAGACAAAACAGTTAACAGACTCAACAAAGCTAAGAAAATAAAAGAAACCACCACCCTAGAACCTACAGGAGAAAAAGAGAAAAAACTTTTTAAAAAATTCACCTTCCACCCATCAGCCTATAACAAATTCCAAAAAATCTTCTCAAAACACAACATAACTCTTGCACCTCAAAATAGGTTTAATATCAGAAATTTGTTAAAAGGCCCTCCCAAAAATTCAATCACTACCAAAGAAAAACCAGGAATTTGTGAGATCAAATGTGAAACTTGCCCTAAAATTAATATAGGAAAAACAAAAAGAAATATTAACATCAGAACTAAAGAACATCTAAGAAACATTAAAAATGGTGAAACAGAAAAATCTGCAGTGGCTTTTCATTTTTTGAATACTAGACATGACATCAACTTAGAAACATCTCTAATAAAATTTGTTAATCACCCCATAGACCTTTCCGTATGGGAAAAAATCTTCATCAACAAAATCGTCATAGAGTCATGAATTTTGAGACTCCACCACCGGACATCTTTGACAAGTACATCACGCCATCTATTGACAAAACGGAGAAAGTGGAAACCACTACAACTTGCACTAGTCGAGTATCAGCTGATGATAGGTACAAGAGCTCTTGAAACATGTCCTGTGAATAAACAGTGTGAGTGAAGCAGTGTGTCAATATCTTCTCGATTCACTTTTGAACTAATATTTTGTTTTATTTTGTATGTTACAACAGTAGTCTTTCTTTTACATTTCGGCCTTTTAAATAATTGTCTAACAATCTTTTCAGTCCACATATCATTTACAGTTGGCAGTTGTAACATTTCTGTTTAAAACTCGCTATATTGTGAAGGAATGTAACACATCTGAAGACGAATGTCCTGCATTTTCTTGAGCTTAATTGATACTGGTTCTCCATAAGCCTTTTGTTAAGAGAAATTTACATGCTCTCTTGAAATTCGAATAAAATATTCGTGTTTAGTTAAACCTCCTATGTAATCATGTGCCAATAAATGATATTCTCTGTTACGACACTTAGAGCACATAAAATTCGTGAGTTGTAATGAGATCTTTTGAGGTTTAGGGACGTTCCTGACTTGACTTTCTAGAGACAATCCACCTCTTCGATAATATTTAACCCACCATTCATAAAAATTAAGAATATCATCTATGGAAACAAGTTTTACAGAAAATCTATTGTTCTTAGCTGCATGCGTTATATACTCTACATACTCTTTGACTGTATATACACGATCAATTCTTCCAAGTACTCGTTTGATCAGACCAAAATTCCTATGTCCTCTTAACGGAAAGTAGCTCCTCGCTTTGTCAAATATTCCACTGTCTGCTAGGGCTAGGCAGTAACGTATCATACATAGTATTTTGTCCCACATATCCATCTGAAAACAGTCTGATATCTTTCACTTCAGTTGGCACATAGTGGTTGATGTAATCATCAAGGAAAGAGCATACATCATTCGCCTCTTTGCGAGCAATCCTTTCATTGTGGACACAGAAATAACATAACATTCATTTGTTTTCATATTAGCTATACTGTTCAACAGTATACACGTGTAGGACATGTGGCATTTCTAAAATGAATTCAGTAAAGGAACACAATTTTCGCACATAAGGAGTAAAGGACAAGAGTCATTTCTATACTAAAAGAATGCAGCTACCTTACGAATTTTTGCAAAAAAAGGCATATGACTTTTCTAAAATGATTGATTCATATATTAAAATATTTTTCTTTTTTTATTCATAAACGTGGTAATTTTCTGCACCTCGTACTATGTTCACTTAATGAATATTGAAGATATTCTTATAGTGATTGAGTATTTTAAATATTCATTCTGGCGCTACTTAGTAAAACATAGTGGGACACAGCATTTGTGCCAAATTTGAAATCTTGTGAACTAATTTGTTACTAATTCTTCTTGGGCAATGTTTTTCGCAGTAGAGCTTATTGCACTGAATCCTCTTGTGAACCATTCCATTCCAAAATGTATGTTATCTTTACCACATTAAAGCTTTAAATGTAACTTAGATGTTAATACGATGGAGGGTGATGTGCAGCGTATGCAGTGGATATGCTTTGAGAACAGAGCTGTCGCTACCCCATAGTCCTTCCACTGTGCCCATCATTTTGAATAGGGAATAGTATTGGAGAGACTGCCGTCCCTCAGTTTACTTCTTCCCGGATATGTGCAATAGGTTACAATTCTCCATCTCATTGCCGTATCCCTGTATCCTATGAAATGAACACTAAACCTCTCTTATTCTTTTATATAAATAAAACATAAGATTTTATCTTTTCAGAAACTTGAAGATTCGTCATTTTAATTGCTTTGCATACAGAAACATAAGTCACAGTTAAACTTATTTGATAATTTTCTGTCATAATGGAGTATCCCAGGTGAGCATAAGCTGCTTTAAAGATTTTTTGTTATAAAATAATCACATTTACATTTAGTAAACAGTATACATATCACTACACACAATTCGGCGTCAATGAGCATGCATTAAATAACACGCCAGTAAAGCTTGAAATACATTAAGAAGGTGTAAAGAGAAAAATAGAAGTAGAGATCGATTTTTCTTACCTAGTCGATTGCGATTGCATGGGGACAAAGATCCCGGCCGTGAACTCGTAGGAGATGCAGTATCTGTTCAGAAAACAAACAAAATATATATAACATAAACACATCACTTATGTGGATTACATGTATTCATGCTTGTAGAATGATATACAGATACATACAAGTACATAAATTATGTTCCTGCACTATAGCTTAAGTTGTTAATGTAGTCTGTGCGACTAAGGGAGACAGACAACGTAGTGTAAGCATACATGGAAAAAAACAAGTACAAATATTTGAAATATTTACTAACAATGATTTAATAAACATTCATCAGATACAAATTTATATCTCAACATAACACCGATAAAACCAATTTTAAGTCAGTATTGTACTGAATTTTGACACTTGTAAATCGTGATCAGCGAAGGAAGTTTATCTTGCTCTATATCAAAGCGATGCATGTATAAACATTTACTGGCTATCACATTTCTCTATTTTTGGTCTATCTGAGCTGTTTATTTTTCTTAACATTCATTTAAATCTAATTGGTTTAATTTTATTCTATAAAGTGAGACATTTAAAATTCTTACTTTAAGTAATGCTTCCTTTAGAGTGAAAGACTACCTAAGATTCCCAAACTTCCTCTGCAAAGAGTGAATCATAAAAATATTACGTGAAATAGTGACATATATTTTGTCGACAAATTTCAAGAGAACCAACCGTTCCCCTTTGTCACTGGGTTGCAACCATTAGCCAACTAAAGCGACCTCTAAACAGGGCGAGAGGTATTGTAGCCAGTCATCGGGTTTCTGTATTTCCTTCAGATGAAGTCGCCCTAAAATGTTATAATGGTAAAACATAAGTGATAAACTTACTACATGAGGAATGTAGGTATAGCTCAATAAAATATTTTATAGCAAATAACATTTTTTCAGGTACTATAGTTATATATTTCAACGTACGGATATTGACGTCCGCTTTGTAGCACATTTATTAAAACATATGTAAATTAGCCGTTTTTCCATATACTGCATTAGTGCCCGAATAAACTATGAAACTTAGATAGAAGCTCCAAGTTTGAACGTATCTCTTATCATATTTCCAAGAATCGGACAGTATATCGTATTTCTCATCAACAGAAACAAAACATTACTTCATATTGTGACTTTGTGGGTTCGTGAAATTAAAAGTCCAATTATACAAACTCAAAATGTTCTTTATTTTTACTGACTTACTGTTGAACACTTGCCAATTACACAGAATTACGTAGTGCACACAATTACGGTTAACCAGTTCGTCCGTTACAGTTCCCTTTTGCTCCTGCAATTACGTACACTCCTCCGATACACGTACACAGTCTTCTCGTCCGTACACTAGCACGGCGCTGCTTCGCTGCTCGCCAAGAACTGCCTGAGCTCACTCACTGCAGCGCCCTTTATAGGGATATCACTGTTTCTCGAAGTCTCTGGTTTCAGTGAATCACCGCGAAGGTTCCAGACGGCAGGGGAAGGATGAAGAGGCGGCCAGCGACCAGTGACACTTCCCTAATCATCCCCTCAGTTAGTGACTGAGATAAATGGGTGGTGGGTGTTGGCCGGATGCCTCTGGTCCCCTACTGCTGCTGCCGGCCGGTTCTATAGGGAGTTCCGACGTTCGGGTGACAATATTATGCCATAAACACATTAAAATCATATATACATTTTAAAAGCATAGCCTAATACTTGCTATTGTTATTTTGGTGTATTTTAAAAAGCATATCAGCAATGCCAACATAGATATACTCATTCAAAATAAATTCTAGACCCTCCATGGCTCTAGGGATATATTTGAACATGTAATGAAACATACTGTAAATTAACTAAATGTAAACACAGAAAGAAACTGAAATGCGAAACTGAATTTGTATTTATTTATTAATTATACCTACTTTACAACTGTTAAAGGGTAGGTAACAAAACGGTAAAGAAAATTAAGCAAATGGAAATGAAACCCAAAGAAGTTCACATAAAACAAAGTCAAAGTAACTGAAAATGTTTGAGAGTGAACTAAAGAATAAGTGAAGAAATTTAAAATACAACAGAAAAATAAAACAATCTATTACGCACTTTTAATATCTACCTAACTCTAATTTTAACTAAGTATAATACCCTTATGGAGAAGCAACAGGGTTGTAATTAAATTGCTGGACCAAAATTACGCTTATGGTCTGAGGTTATATTTAGTAAGAGAAAGGAACTATAAATATGAATAATTACGGTTATAACCAGACATTTGCTACGTCAGGGCGTTTAGAGAGTCGTGAGAAACCTTAAACTTTGATTTCTTCCTGTAGAGCTTATTTGGAATGGAGTAAGCAGTTACTAGCTTTTAAGATACAGCGATTCGAAGTGATCTCTAAACTATTGGTAGTACTTAGGGGATCGTACTAGTTAGTTGTCATACCTATTCGAGTACCACTGCATGGAGAGACGGAGCCTGGCCTCAGGCCGTATGGCGTCGGCGAATCTGTTCATAAAAGCAAAATTTCTTTAGTACAAAGTTAATTAATACACTGTAGTAAAATTAAAATGCGACGAGCTTTACTTTCGTTTCTTAAGCATTGCTGCTACATTTATAAGTAGGAACAGTGGTAAATATTATGGGATTAGGAAGGAGATACTCTCCTATTGATGAGCTGTAATGTCACTATCTATATGTTTCTTCAGAGCAGGACAACCATTTATGTTATGGGGTATAACAGAGGAAGACACCTCGCGTACTGCGACCCACATAAATCTATTGCAACCACTACCTCCCAGGAGGAAGGGATGAAGTGAAGGGATCACAGGTAATTACAACTCTAGGAGACAGGCAACAAAGGCGCGCGGAAGTCTCTAATAGTTTCTGGCTTGACACGTCCAACTAGCTACCTAGGCGATGAACGAGAGAGCGTCGAACAAGCCAGCTCTCTACGTCTTCGGGGAATACTCTTTCCTTGAAATATCAAGACCATCTGTCCGGCATCACCTCACGCCACAAAACCTGGAAGCTGTAATAAAATTATGTGTTGCGTATTAAGTTTGCTGCGTGGTAATTAAGTTCGCGTCATCAATTTATGATAAATAATTAAGTATTTTTAATATTTAGTTCTTTAATTCTGTTCTTGTTTGTATTGCGGGATAACTAGATTTGATAATTTTGAAAATGTAATGGATTTAGAAATAATTACATTTCCTTCCCAGCTTTTCTACCGTCTGAGCATGAGAAATCTCATTCCTGGGTCGCGGTCTCGGATTGGGCAATATTTTAATCTCAATTTATCAAAATAATGGTTCTGAAGCTTCTTTGCTAATAATTATTTACTAAATACAAAATAAGACAACACAGTTTCATACTCTTTTAACGCGTTTGCCCGCCTCATAGCATGGTAGTAGCATGTCTGTCTCACGTTCAAGAGGTCCCGAGTTCGAATCTCGGTCAGGGTGAGTTACCTGGATAAGGTATTTTCCGGGGTTTTCCCTTATCATCAAAGACGAATGTCGGGTAACTCTAAGTTCTATGGACCCTGGGCTCATTTGAGCACAGTTTCACCCATTCCATTCATCGTCCGATATGACTTAACGGTGGAGGACGTAAATTACAAGGAAAAAAATAAATAAAAATCGCGTTTACTTGCGCATCTACTAATCTTCTCCACTCAAGCGTCTTTAGAGATGATTTCTGTCTCCCTAGCAGCCGTTCATTTCTCTATACACTCAACACTCACAGCCTACTATATGCATATCTTGTTTTCCTCTTATCCACAATTTCACTTCTAAATGCAAAGTATAGACATCGTAACATTTTTAAACATCCTTCCTTTTTAAACTCTTAATAACACTACCAAATAAGTAAACAATATTTATTATGGGGGCCAAACAAAAGCAACTGCTTCAAAGCATACCTAAAACAAAGACGGAAAAAGAAAGAAAGGACAGTGAGCGAAAGGAAGATACAATCGTAGAAGATACAAAAGTAGTACAAGATTTGTCTACTATTCAGGAGACCAAAGCTTCCAACATCAGAATATGTGGTCGACGGAAATTAAACCCAGGATCTCCCGAATGCTAGTTTCACATGCTACCGCGAAACCAGCTCACTCGGTGGTAAACCATTCGGTATTTTATCATACTCTCATTTGTTCTCTCTTTGATGAACTTATAATTAATTATAAATAACATATTTTCCCCGCTACTTAAGTGGCTACCAACAAGGAAATTTTCAGTTTTCGAAATGGGATCTCGTTCGAGTTGTAGGGTGATCTGGCTGAGGAAATGTTCTTCTCAGAAACAAACAGTTCTGATACAAATTGGCATTTAGCCGTTTTAAACATGCATACCATTTACCTTTCAATTTCTCTGATCTCAACGGCTTCTCCTGCTCCTAGATCCCTTCCATAGGCGACCGTTGAAACTTTAACGTCCCAAAATTATTCTAAATAATAGTTCAATATACTAATATAGCAACTGGAAAGAAATCTCAGTTCCGGAAGGCTGGATTGTCCCTTATATGGATTATTTTTAACACTTCTGATGGTGTGTAAAGGAGTAACATGAGCATCTTTCATCGTGTACATTTGACTGACCTATGGAAACATGTTTAATCAGGGATTTGAAAACGAGTATTAAATGTAATTAATATATTTGGATTTACTTTATAAGTCACATTATTCTCTGGTAGAATTAGTTCTGTATACATTCAGCTGAGTATACAAGCAACCCTTTTTTATACACATCAATTCACTTTAACTCGTTGAGCAGCAAATTGTCACATTTGTGAAACTAATAGTGTTAAAATAGCGCTTAGAACAGAATGCTAAGTTATTACTACATTTTAAAATGCTAATTACTTAGCAAGAAAGCTTTATGGTGATCCCCCACTGCTAGTTGCTACACAAATTGCCTCGGGGAATTTATTGCCGGCATAGCTCTGGGTAGCAAAAGGAAGCATCTGAGCTGAAATAAAGAAGAGACATTAAAAATATGCATTTTCTTTGTTAACGAAGCTGTTAATTGCCGGTTAATATCAGTGCTGACAGACTGCCGGAATTTATCCACACAAAATAATCCAAATGCCAGAATAATTACATTATTATAAGGATATACAACACTGAATTCTTTGAGAGTGATAGTACTCTGTGCTTAATAATAATCGATAAAGAAGGGAAAAACTATCTTCTCATTAACAGGGCTGGATGAACTGCTGTGTACTTTTTCAATCTCATACTTCGATCTGAGCATCACTATGAGAAAAGATACTCTGGAATTAGATTTATCACGAAATACATGCAAAACATTTTCATTTTCGGTCCACTTCACTCCTGGAAAATTGAACAAAACGTCTCTGGTACACTCCCTGTACGTCGCACTGTCGCTTCAAATTCATTAGTAGAACCACACTTAATGTCACATCAAAAACGCACTCATAACTCACTTCCCCACCGGGTTACTGGCACGAATGCTCGCGAAATTGCAATTTTCCATAAAACGGCGAGAGGGGAAACCTCCAGAATATTCTCATGAATTCTCTCGATAGCCCGTGGTGTTTACTCTGGGAGAGCATTTATCAGCTGACCAGTCGGTCGATCGGTGCCTTCTAAGGATAAGGGATGCCCATAGCTCGTAACAATACGTCGAATAATTCCTTTCTTATAAATATTATGACATGAAGAATTACAATAATGTTTTATTATTAACTATTAGATTTCACAAGAAATAAAATGATGAAGTCCTTGAATGCTTTTCTGACGGACATAACACTTAATGTATAGATGCACGCTGGAAAATAATGGAATGGTGAGTCTAACTTGTTCGAGTGACGTAAGCAATTGTGCGTCTTCTCCTGGCATATAAAAAATTAATTCCTTTGTTTTCCTAGCGAAAAATTGTCTGATGACAAGACATACTTAAGGGAATGCAGCACCAAAATTGGCTAAAAATATGGGAAAGAATATTTTTTTGAGCTAATAAAATACTTTGAAACTTATAGTATCATAATCCAACTAAATTTATGAGTTTCAGGCATTTAAATACCCTCACATGACAATTTAAATGCCAGTGCGCACGTGCATGCCGGCCCTTGGATTAACAAAATTCTGTTATTTGAGTTCGATTGAATGTACTAAATTAATACATTTGAAATGAGCGGGCAAAGTTTCTGGTGGAATTTTGTGTTGGTATGATGGTTATTTCTTACAATATGTGGCCCCAGAAACAAAACACTGGCTGCAAACATTAAAAGGAAATAGTAATATTTATTTTAATTAATGGAAATTGATTATTCTTTCACAATGGCCGTGTGTAGGCTAAATTGTGGAAACGTAGAGTCAGACTGAAAAATTCAATGCCATAGCCGGAATTTGTGGTTCAAATTCCGGCTATGGCATTGAATTTTTCAGTCTGACTCTACGTTTCCAGTAATATTTATATTTTGCTTTTGTGTGAGTTTCTAACGATCGGGATTTTCTAGTGTTTCTCGTTAAACTACATACTGTTTATATATAACTGATGAGTTTTAGTGTGTCATTTAACATTTATATAGGTATTTATACATCAAAACGTGCATATAAATGTTATATAGGTTATAGGTAAACCATTCTTTGCGACAACTGACCTTTTGTTGACTGTGTACATAGCATCATGAATAGGAAACGATACATGGGAAGAAACACCTAAGCATAACACAACAATGGGAACATACTTGAGGCCTGATGTGGTAAGAAAACTAATGCCTGTGTACCAAAGGCTGGCATCAGCCTTACCAAAGACTGGGTAATACACAAAATGCAAATGAAAGCTTACATAACATGATATGGCATAATTGCCCAAAAGAAATATTTGTGTCAAAGAAGAGACTTCAGGTTGCTGTGATATCAACCATCAGTGATTTAAATTTTGGTTGTTCTGCCTCACTCAAACTGCAGTCAGACATAATGGACACTGAGATTTCACCAGCATCTCTAAAAATTAGCCAAGGGAAGGACCAATTACGCTTACTTCATTCAGCAATTTCTGCAAAGGTAACTTCTAAAACATCCAGAAGGAAACTTAAATTGAAGAACACTGCTGCAGAAGAGAGAAGGAAGTGGCAGGAAGGTCCAGCTTACTTATCTGGAGGGTTTTTAGTCTACTTCAAGGCATGTAGCTGAGAAGGAAAATGTTTTGGATTTTAAAATTGGATTTACTCAGTTATAGTTTTTTCAACATTTTTTTGTCATTCAAAATGTTCCACACGATGCAGTTTTAATTCAATCCCTATAAAATTTTCAACACATGTTCTTAGAAAGAAAACAAAGTTTTTCATCATATGAATTTTTAATATTCATTATATTTTTTAAAGTTATTGATATACAAAATCATAGGTTTAATCATATTTTGGCCTTTTTGTTTGCTCCATACCTAATTTTTTCCCTCTGGAACTAAAGGCAGTATAAAAAATTCATATGATAGATCTTTTCTTCATAACCATCTGAATAGTTTTAGAAATAGAAAAATTGAAATTTTGAAAATTTTCATCACGTTACACGGTTTGAATTTTTCCCAAATTTTGAACTTCACAAATTAATTACTAAACACCATTGAAGATATAAAAAGTAAATTTTGAATACTCTGTCCACTATGCATCAGTGGTAAAAATTTCAGCAAGATTGTTTGAAAATTGCTGGATTTGGGGTTTTCGGTGTTGCATCCCCTTAACAACAATTAAAACGAATAATAAAATAAGAATTACACAACACAAAGAAAATTATAGTAATAAAACATACAGTTAGAACATGTTATAAAGATAAGTGATGTATTAACAATTATCAGCTATAAAATTGATACAGAACCACCTAGTATTGTGGTATTTAAACTTACTGAATTTACGACAGAACTTGAGAAAAGCCCAAAATTAATGCCACTAGCATTAATCATTATAGAAAAAAACTTTATATGGGAGGGGTTGTATTTTGTTTCATAGCATGAAATGTTTGGTTCATAAATGTGAAGTTTCATATACTAATTCAGTCAAATACTTGGGAATTACATTAGGTGTTAGATTGAAATGGAAAGAGCATATCAAGAAGAAAAAGTATGAACTCAACCTAAAATATAGAACGCTCTACTGGCTACTTGGATGAAATTCTGAACTCTCAATATATAATAAGCTAATAATATACAAACAAGTTTTGAATACTGTTTGGACATATGGAATCCAGCTGCACCAACAAATCGAATGTAATAATGATTTACACATTTCACAATAAACTACTTCGTGAAATTGTAAATACTCCCTGGTACATCCGCAGCAAAGAATAGCCACAGTTTATGAAGAGATATCAAAATGTGCCATAAAATACTATCAACGTCTTCAAGTTCACATAAATCCTGAAATGCACACTGTGCGTGCTGTGAGTGATGAAGTGCAGAGACTAAAGAGAACTAAGCCTTTTAATCCTACTAATACAACGTAAAACTCTTTGTGACAGTGCATTACAATGTGTTATTAAAATAATTCATTATTAATAATATTCTTGCATATGAGTTTATACAAATATGAGACAAAAATCGTTAGTGGATCTGTAGATTGGTCATGATATAAAAAGAATAAAAATAAGTGATGTGATTGATGAGATGTCATTATATTTTGCTGTCAAAATATTCGATTTGATAATGATTCCTTCAGGATAACTAAAATCAATTGCAATTCTATTAGTGTGCATATTGCTGCTGTTTTCTGCTGTTCCGTAAACTCTCCTTGCTTTTTAATGCATCTCCTAGTATTGTTCCCATTTATTGGAAAACTGTCGAACCATAAATGTTCAAAGCACATGCACTTCCTTGAAATTGAACTAAGATTGGAATTTGAAGTACCGCTGCAATCACAGAGTCAGTTGATCTGTAGTCTGTTGTTTTCATCAAAAACTGTAAACTTTTAATTTACATAATCTTTTCTCTTTCTAGGATAGTAAAGTGTGGCTGTGTAACTAAATGTTAAATGCATACTTTTTCTCATGGACACTCATTGGGAATTTCAGTCATACAATTAAAGAATTGCTACGTATAGAACTGAATGAGTTCCTCTATTTCCTTTAAGTGAAACATAGGGTCTGCTGAACCGCTCAACCTCGAACCCCGTAATTAAGGAATTGAGGATCAGAGATTTCCTGATCAGAGAGATTCTGGGATGAGTGATCAGCCCAACGCGGGAAGTGAAAGTACGCGAGAGATGAGGTGATAGGAAAGACTATGGCAGAGCAATAGGTGGAATGCTGGCGGAGGAAACCGGAGAACCCATAGAAAACCCGCCCCATCACCATGTTGTCCACCAAAAATCTCAATCTGCGGTCACTTGGGATCGAACGCGGTCCACCCTGGTGAGAGACAAGCGGTCTAACCACTCAACCCTGGCGCCGCCCCATATAGGACTAGAAAGTTATATATTGTAATAAAACAAAAATACCAGCACACAAAGGATCATAATTACAAAAATAAACATCTACATAGCTTGGATTTGCCTAGACATTAGAAAAGACAAGAAATAATTACGTTATATGAACCTCAAAATTGGTATCACATTTCCATTTGATACTATTTGAGTTGGTTATATTATTTCAAAATATTTTATTTCTGATTGGCTATTGGACATACATTTTACAATTTAAGTGAATTTCTTACAGAGCAATTTTAGGCACGAGTTGAATTTTATTTGTAAATTACGCGTAATATTTTATCTGTAATAAGTAAGTAACAGTATTTTTACAAATATTGTTTATAGATTCTTATATGGTCGATGATATGTATACGGATTAAATTAAAACATAATATCTACCCCAATCAGGACATCAATTTATTTTAAATTTGTTGTTGCAGATTTAAAATCAATTTTATGAAGACGTTATGGCCTTCATTTTTGTTATGTGAAAGGGAAAGTAAAAATTTTTAAACACGAAAGTATGATTTATTCAAAGACAGAATGCTGCAGAATTTAAAACCCAAATTGGCCGTAACGAAATGCCGTTAGCTTGTAAATATCCTTTTCATGAGGGTCTGTTGACAATTAATAATGCGGAAATTGGAAGCTAATTACATCCTTAAGACTCAGTCCTTGATGTAATATTCGTTACTGCTCGCGATGTTTAATAGCTTTTCCAGGAAACTCAGGAAGCATTGCCAAGCGACGGAAATTGCAGTCACTACTAGATGACTGCAAATGAAGCACAAGGCAAGTTAAAGCTGAAGAGCGAATAGTGACTTACCAGAATATAGAAAAATACAGATTTATCTTTATTTTCTCTAATACGTACGAGGTATTTATTGTAAGCGATGTATGTAATGCGATGTCGATATTTTACGAAAATATATTTTGAAGACCTCTGAACTTAAAGAAATCATTTTTAGAAAAACTTACGTGTTTGTGTTTCTATGACAACACAACTCAAAAATAATAGTGGTAGAAATGGCAAAGTTTGGATTTATATTTATTATCTTCAAAAGATACAATACGTAGATTTTTAAATTAAATCACTCAACTGTCATTTACATGGACCTTTTCTAAGTATTATATTTTTTGAAATATGTTTCTAATGATTTTGATTAAAATGTTTGATAATAATATTTTTATGATAAATCAAACGTGTATCTTGACGCCTGTGAAAGAATTTGATATAACTGGTAAACGATAAGCGATAAACGAAAGCATACTGTACAATTAAAACAAAAATTATTTCAGATACACTTTTGTGGCACAAGCCATTTCTGAGATATCTGTTATTGATCGTTCAATGTTTTTATTATTTTGGGTTCTTTGAAATCCTGCCAATTTTAAGTTGTTTCTCGTCATTGCAGGGAAAGCATTTGGAATTTTAAGACAGCACATGGTGTCTTGCTCTTAAACATTTGACAATCGCTTTTACCTTTATATCTTAACGAAATGTGTGTTCACCAGACTTAGCCAAAAGTGAGTTCTTCCTATTCCCAAACTTGAACATTTGGCTTTGTGGTAAGAAATTTTCATCAAAAGAAAAAGTGATAGACCTTGACGGAGCCTATTTTTCCGACGGGATAAAAAAGCTGGAACATTGCTGGACCTAGCGCAAGGCCATCAATGGAGACTGTCGAGAAATAAGGTGACATGTTCCTGAAAAATATTTTTTTCCTTGATTTTTTTATCAGAGTTATCAAACTACCTTCTTAATTACAATAACAGAGCGCTAGTTCCATGTTTACAAAGTTTCAGCACGTGTCTGCTGAGAAACTGATGTTGCAGCTACAGACCAAAACCCACTCCCCTGCAGGATAGTCAATCCAACTTACTACTCCGTATTTAGCCTGGCACCCAGGATTTCGTCATTTCTGTTAAAGCAGTTGTAACGCTCACGTAAAACTTTAAATCGTTAGGTTTGGAATATTCTGTTGGGCAGATTGAACTATTCGCTCAGTTACTTTATTATATTTTTTTCCAATAGCAGATCCTGCATGAGCAAGTTCTTGATGAGAAAAGGGGACAAAGACTGTTATATATGATTATATTAATAGTTTATTACATATTTTAATAAATTAGGCAAAAACGAAATTTGTTAAGGTATTCATTTATTATATATTTCTTAGTTAACTTCTGCTTGTTTTATAACATTTCGCTTTAGGCATATGATAGGCAAAACCGGGAAAATGTAAGGAAAGCTGTATCATTTCAGCTTGCTAACTTTAGTGACTGGAATTTCGGGAGCCAGGTGCAAGTAAATCAGTTGTTCTCCTTTAAACTACAAACCCCTTAGATCTCTTGGACCTCTCACCCTCTTCGTCGCAATTTCCCTAACTGATGAAATGTAGGAGAGCCTGTACGACCCGTGGGCCTGCTTTACATCATCATATCTCATTACTAGCTAATGTTCCCTTAGTACCTTTAACCTCTTGGTCCCTCTAGCTCTTCCCATATTCTGTCTCTTCCTTTATTTGCATGCTACGCCACTACCACATTACAAAAAGTAGCTTTAAGAGATTCTGATATGCATTTCACACGTGTGCTAAGTTTTGGAGATCGTGACCTTGTTAGTAGAAGTTCTTTCGATTACAATTGGTATAAATCTGTGATTTGCACCACACATTTCTGAACATTGTCCGAAGAATACACCAGGACAATAATTAAGAAACCTTGTTTATGTCAAATTGGTTATTTATACTCGTATTTGCAACAGCTGTCCAATAAAAACTGCCACTAATTGTATCAGTTAACTTAATATCAAAGCTTACATATTTTGAATTTCATGTATTCCCTAACCAATGTGTTTATAGATTGTGCAATGGAGGGAGCCCAACCCCTACAACTACGTAAGTCCATTGGTCCAAGGAGGAAGGGATGAAGTAGGGGAAGTACAGAAGTATATAGGCCACAGAGAGCCCTCGAAATCCCTAGCATTTCTGCCTCGAAGTCCGGCTTGTAGCTGTCCAGAGATTGTCATAAACAATTCTTTAATCAGCGAGTCTTCTAATACCCACTGGTAATGCTCTTTCCTTGGAGTAAACATCCGTGCAATCTGTCCAGGACCACTTCACGCCAGATACTAGAGGCATGAGAAGGAAAAGTAATGAAAAGGTAAGGAAAAAGAACTCATGATAAGGAGAACCCACTCCAGAATTCTCATGTCAACTAGGAAAAACGACGAAAAACTCAAAGTTAGAATGTGTAATCGAGGGAATCGACTCGGGACTTGCCGAATACAAGCCTAACACTTGTCACTAAGTTCGGTAAGTTTCTATTGTACTCAGCCTCAATCATTGTCTCTCTTACGGTTTTAATGATGCACTGTCTCCTCCGTACAACACCTATGCATCTGTATACATTTCCTGTTGCCATTATAATACATCTTAAGTTCTTCTCTACTGTTTATAATTCACCGAAGTTTTTGTTTAAGCGAATACAAAATGTAATCGTGCAATGTTACTCACAAGCATTTTGACCCAGTGCAATATTGGAGACGACGTGGAAGTATAGCTAGCTCAAGCAGCTACCACAACTAAAATGGGAAGATTACTACTCCCATGAATGTTAGGAATAAGTACGGGCTTATTGCGGAGAGTTAAATAATGCTGTCGTCATTCTTTATACAGAATGATTCATATAAATCTGAATACGTTTGAAAACGTTATTTAGAGTAGGCATTCAAATACACTGGAAGGTATAAAACTTAAAATTTAATTTTATACCGATGGCAGTGGGTGAATCAATATTGACCTTCAGCTTATTTGGGGGGGGGGGGGTTAGCATCCTAATAAGGAAAACACGCTGACGAAATGCATTTTGGTTTATAAACTGCAAAACTGGAGAATGAAAAATAATTACTAATACACAGTAACTGTCAGGACAGCAACGGGTAGTAGAGGTAGCCACTGCCTCATATTCAAAGGTCCCGATTCAAATCTTGGTTAGCGTTAACCTATAAGGCATTTTTGTGATTTTCCTTAGCCTGAGAAGAGCAAACTCTGATAACATTAAGTTACACGGATACCAGGCTCGTTTAAGTATCAGTTCATACATTTAATTTATTCATCGCGTGATATATCTACGAGTTAAATGACGTTATAAATTACTAGATGTTCCAAGCTCCACTGAGACAATAGAACTAAATTTTAATTATTCGTTATTTTCCAGATGAAAATTATACGTCTTATGATGTGTTAAATTTTATATGGATTGTCATACAGAACAGCATTTATGTTTATGTGCACCTTTAGTTTATTGTATTTGAATGTCTGCTCTGATTAACGTTATCATACCTACATCACAATCTCACGCATGAATTAGATGAAGTTGAAGTTTTTATAGGTTATAATTTTTATACCACTGCATAAAATTTACATTAAGAAAAATTATTTTAAATAAAAGGTTGAAAGTTTGAAAGTTATTTGAATGTGTGAACAGTTTTACTATGTGACGAAAGAAATCTTTCTAGTGACTGCGTAAAGCACTGGCTACACAATAATGAAATGAGATTATTGGATTTTGAAGTTTTGGAAACGAATACTATTATATTCTATGTTTTTAATAGTATAACATAATATTAACATATGTTTAATGCTAAAATTAGTATAGCGCAATTATGTGATCAAAAGGGAGAATTAGGTTTGTACTTTTGGATACAAGAGTTATCTGGCACTACTAGCAGCGTTTAGCTTTCAGTTTGTAAAACTGGTCTTGATCAACTGTCTTACACATATGTAAGTAAATATCACTATATAATTCTAAAATTGTTCTATAAGAGTAGAAACATAAACTTAAACAATGTTTTAAAATGTCTAATTATGGTGATAATTAAAACTTATGAAGATAGTGTCATAATTTGTATTGCTTTGATCTGAGACAACTATGATTACCGTTATGGGATGATCAAAATTTGTACAATCATGCTGAAATGTTTTATTACCCTTCGCGATATTCTTGAGGCTTCCTAAGGTGTCAGGTTTGTAGTCTCTTAAATTTTCAGTCGTGCTATTAACTTTCTAACGGAAAAAATGCTTTCATAATCTTTCAAACGTATTCTTCAATCAAGTGGCTTTCACTTAAAATGTAAAATACACAATTTTTCCGATATGCTTGACAAATATGGGGAATATTTTTCAGTACTATTATAATGTGCAGAAGTAACTAATGAAAAATATTTACACACTCGAGCAGACACAATTTGGAAATATTATCCTTATACTGAGATAAAAACAGCAAACGCTCGGACTATGGATGTAATAAGACAAACGCTCTTTGTCGATAAACCTCAAACTTAATTTATTTGCGCTATTTCGTGAAATTGATAAAGCCTCCTTAAGTTTATTTGTGAAAGCCCTATGCTTTGTTTGCTACTACTCAGGTTAAAATAGCTCTTCTAAGCTAACCGTGTGTGGGATCGGAAAGGATGAACTAGATTTAAACGGTTTAATTCAGGTCGCGGCCAGGATTCCATTCACGGATCTTTAGATTTCCAGGTCAACACTTTTTGCAAATGAACAATCGTATCTAAACCTAGGAGCCCAACAGCAACCTCTCTCGTTTAATGCTTTACCTTCTAAAGGTATCACAAAGCGCGATTTTTATACCAGAAGTTGTAACTCGAAATTGAATGAGCACTTCTGGAAGGGGAACGGAAGTGCTGTTTTAGCCATTTTGGTAAAATAACTCGACATTGCAGTTTAGTACCAAAATGCACCATACTTCAAGTTGCATATATGCTAAGGTTAGTCCCATAGGAATGGGGGTTAGTTATAATAGATGGAGTTGTACGAGCATCGTCTGATAAGTCTGGTACATTTCGATGAAAAAGATGGAAATTTTTTGTTACAGTTTTGTGGGTGGTAAACTTGGCAATTCAAAAGATATTACAGAAACTTTTAATGTGCTGCAATATACAGTTGATTATTTACAGCCGTCTGAACTGATCAGTGTGATAGCTGCAATTGGAAATAGAAAAAAAAACAGTTTCGTGCTGTTATTAAACATTTTCGTTTGAAGGGCTGGACTGACAAGTCAAAACTGAATTTGATGAAGTTCACTCGGACTCTGCACCCACATTGAAGACCATTTACTTTTGGATCGATAGATTTAAACGTAGTCGTACAAGCACCGAAGATGAATCGTACTCTAGTAACCCAAATGAGGTCACCACACAGGACACCATTGAAAAAATCCACAACCTGCTTATGCAAAACCGCCGAATCAAAATTCGTGAGATTGCTAAGGCTGTGGAATCTTAACTGAGTGAGTGCATAATATCCTGCGTAAAAAATAAGCGATGAAAAAGCTGTGTGCAGGATGGGTGTCACGATTGCTCACAGTCGACCAAAAGCGCATCCGGAAGAACACTTCTACCAAGTGCCTGGTGATGTTTAATCGCAATCCTCAAGACCTTTTGTGCCGATTTGTGACCGTGGGTGAACCTTGGATCCATCATCACACACCAGAGTTGTAAACAGAAATCAAAACAATGGACAAATGCTGGTGAAAGTTCACCAAACAAGGCAGGGACCGTTTTGTCAGATGGTAAGGTGATGGCTACTGTTGTTTTTTTTTTTTTTTTTTTTTGCGATTATCAAGGAATAATCTTCATATACAACTTGGAAAACGGCAGAACCATAACTGGAGCCTATTATGCTTCATTGTTGGATCTTTTGCAACATGAGTTGACTGAAAAGAGACCGAGAGTGAAGCGCAAAATTATGTTTTCATAAGGATAAAGCACCAACGTACACCTCAGCAATCGCAATGACGAAAGGGCATGAGGTGGGATTTGAATTGATACCTCATCCACCTTATTCACTAGGCTTAGCCATAAGTGACTTCTTCCTGTTCCCAAACTTGAGAATTTGGCTTTATAATAAGAAATTTTCATCAAAATAAGAAGTGATAGTCACCGGCAACGAGTATTTTTATGGAACCTATTTTTCCGACGAGATGAAAAAGCTGGAAAATCGTTGGATCAAGTGTAAAGCCATAAATGGACAATATGTCGAGAAATAACCTATATATATGCTATCTTTACACCGCGTTAATACTTTTGTCCTGATGAATGGTGCGCCATTTCCTCAAATTCACTTTTTTCCTATTTTTTCTAATTCAAAACCTATCTTCTCCCACAAAAAGTATAGCTAGGGCTTTGAAGATAATGCGCATTAGAATAGGATTTTAAAACCACTGATTGGAATTTAAATTTTAGTCATTGATTACTTTTAAAAAGTAATTCGCATAATCTGCGTGCTTCTAACCTCTTTTTTATTTTTTAACTCTAAAATACAATTATACAAAACTAAAAACAATTGTTATGGATAGCTCAATTGGCAGGCGATAGCCTGATTCAAACCCAAAGCTGATGGTTTTTAAGTGTGCTTAAAACACCGTGTCACTAGATTTAACCATTGGCGCGACAGCCCTTAGAGGGCCAAGGCCTACCAACCCGACTGCTGGCCTCACGCCCACTTACGCATGGCAGAGGTGGACGATCATCCAACCGATACGGGAGCAGATGTGGTCAGCATCTCGGCATTCCCCAGCCGGAACGTTGGTTTTCGTGACCATGGTCGCTTACCTAGAGTAAGCTCCTCACTTTCCTCACGATGCTGAGTGAGCACCGGTCCTATACCCGGGACCTAAAATCCCCACCACATGGGTGGGATCGAACCCAGGTCGCTTTTCGTGGCCAGGTACCAAGGCATACTGCCTTAGCCCTCTACGCCACGGCACAGGACATGTCACTAGATTTACTGGCATATAAAAAAATTTCCGCAGAATGAAATTCTGACGCACTGATATAATTTTGGCTGTTGACAGGCTGCTAAGCAAAATATGTATTCAGAAAAAATGTGTCCACTATATGAAAATGTGCACCAGAAAATTCGTTACAAATGTGTTAAGATATACAAGTGTAAAATATAATATAATTCATTCAATATCAATTCTTTCGGAAGCATAATGCTTCGATTGCAGTTGAACCGGCCACTCTTAACTCAGATTTTTCGAAGTTTTCTCAGGTCGGTAGGGGAATTCTATGGTGGGTTCTGCATTGCCATGAATTTTGTTGTCTCCCATTTCGTTGTAATGTTTCGCGGTCCCAGATCAGACGGGTGGGCAGCGTGGAGGTGCATTTAGTGACTGAATTTGCTAGGCGATCTCTGTGTCCTCTTTTATCCTGGGAGGATAAATAGGTAAATAGAGGTCGGTTTTACAATGATCGGTATTTGGGGAGGGTAGTGTAAGTAACCAGCAAAAAGTTCTCTTCCCCCTTAAAATACCCTACGTTAGGTACTTCCGTGATGAACTGCTTCTCCCAAATTAATATACTGTATCATGTCGGATTGAGTGATTGCTATTTACTGTCACTAAATAGCAGTTTGTTGCAGGAACAGTGCACGAGAAAAGCATGAAAGTATTTTTATTCTTTCTAAGCGATGCTAATAAAGGAACAATCAGTACTGACAACTGAAAGTTTGATTATATATAGCCTGCTGTATATAGACCATGTGCACCAAAAGTCTGCTGCGGAGTAGAACCGCAACGCACAAAACTGAAGCCTGGAAGTACGGCATGCGACCACTTGCAAGTAGCTGCCGGACATTCCTCATCATCTCTGGTTCCGAGTGTGGGGAACGGCGCTGCTTAGGTATGGCAAGTATAAACCGTTGTCGCCCGTCAGGGGTAAACAGTTCCTCCCGTAGAATGCTGTGTTACTATACTTGTATGTTCCTTTGGACTCATTTTTGGGTAGCAAATTTTGGCACACAGGCTCAACAAGAGCAGAGATGATACCATGAGACTCTCAAGCACGCAGAAGTGCGAGCACAGTGACAGTTCCTTATAAGTTCCGTTTAAAATTTGAAATACTCTTTATCTCCGTTCTTGTTCTGAACGCCACCAAAGGAGGTTCCACTGAGATAAATATGATTAAACATCATATATGGTATTCTTCTCTGCAATTTATGTTTACGTTTTACTTTAGATTACTTTTACGTTGTCTTTTATGAAACATTTGCGTACTAAAAGTTAATATTAGATATAAAATGCTGCTTCCAAAATTATTTACATGTAATTTAAAGCAAGTGTATAAATGAAACAATCCTTTTAATGTAATTTAGTTTAAAATGCTATCAAGAATGAAAATGTAAATGAACGCTCTAGAATACATATAGTAGATGGTTTGATCTAGAAGTCTATGTCAAAATACCTCAGAAGTATTTTGAGCGAGTTCTTTGAATACAAAAGTCTCATTCAGATTAATATAAGATTTCAGGAGAAGGCAGTATCAGATGAGAGAAGTTTGTGTTTGCGTTCAGGCTGACGAATTCGGAAGCTCAGTAGATAAGGGAGTCCATATGGTGAGCCAAAGTTTGACAGTAATCCAAGATATGCTGTAAATGCTAGCGGCTACGATTGCTTAGATAAAAGTATGGAATAATTTTCAGCTTTTTAAAACTTTCGTAAGTAAAACACTTCATGATCGATCGCTTCTATTGAATGTTATCCCAATTGAGTTGGATGAATTTCTGGATGAATAATGAAGCCTTTATTTATTTTACGGTAAAGCAAGAACTACCATAAATTTTAAGTGAATTATTGATGTTCAATTTTCATATCTTAAGTTTCTTTCCCCTCTAACCCTAATTATTATTATTTTATAGTTTATACTCCTTTAATCGTATTATTTATGTTTTATTCTTATAGTATCGGCTTCCGTGTTCGTTCTGTGTTCCGTGTTCCATTGAATTTATAGTTTACAGACTACTAAAGATCTCCTCGTCTGATATAAGTGTTTCTGAGAGGTCTGTAATGCTATCAATACATAAGGATATATGTAACATTTGAGCTTGTAGAATGAAAAGAATTTACTGGCTCTATGACTGTGATCCAACGACCTTTCCATCTGCGGCTGCATGAGGCGAAACGTCTGGGAAGCAGCCTATCCGACCACGGCCATACAGCTAGGACTTTTTCATTCTTTTGACCGCGGCCGTGAAAGCCTACGTTTTTAATGAATACTTTAGACATGAATCTCTGCTGTGTTGATGCCGTTACGCTTGGTAGTATCTTTCTCCAGCATCCCTGAAGGTTTGTATCTTCATCATGGAAATGTTCTGTATAAGCCAAGAAATGTCTTTTGTTTTATCATTGGAACTGTCTTTGGATCTTTCTCTTTCTAATAACCTGCTTCACTGAACGGAAGCATTAATAATACGTTAATGTGAAAGCTTAGAAAATTATTCCATAGTTTGCTGAAATGGACTCTAGCATTCGAAGCATCCAAGCGATACTCATCTCCTACAGAAGAGTGAAATGTTATTACATGTCATACCTATTCTAGTACCTCTGCATGGTGACACAGATCCAGGCCGTAACGTTGAAGCTGCTCCAGAATCTGTCCACACAAAAACAATGAAATGAATATTGAGGAACGTCACCAACATGGTCCTTTTCCCGAATCGTCTGTTAATGCAGGTTTGTAATAGCTTGAGTTACGTACTGGCAAATTTACGAAAAGAATTACAACCATACTAGCAATTAAATGGGTTTTCTATAGTAATTTACTGAGGACGGACTTAAATAATTCTAGCCTATGTACTATGCAGGTAACTAACAGAAAATGCTCACTTATTTAGACTTGCCAGAGTTTCATAATTTCAGTTAGGAATAGGAATGTTTCTCTTGAAAACCAATAATTTAGTCTCTATCTTTGAAAATAGTAGCTTATCTTACACTTAAGTTAATACAATAGATCTGTTTCATACCTCTAGATAGGAACACGCCTGCAATGTAGTCTAATTGTGATTTGGAACAAAGTGTTCCTGTTCCCAGCTAGGGAATCACTTGGTTCGTGCCTATCCATTTAAGTGCGGACTCTTTTGGCCCTTGTGTAGCACCAATCCCAATTAAAGATTATGATGCCAACTTAACATCATGATATTTTTCAGGAGTTACAATAGGTGGTGGTATGTCATGAAATCCAACATTACAACTGGAGAAAGCTTAATGCCACATTACCTTCCCGTATCGCTGGTAGACCGTGAGCATGAGGCTGGTAGACCAAGACTCACGGGGATTGTGGTACCACGGCTTAACTTTAAACTCGCGATCTGTGAATATTAATATAGAAAAGCGACTCTAGAAGGTCTCTGACCCATTAGAGAGTCGAGGGGAAATCACTTAAGATAACGTTGATGCCATGATTATAAACAGATTAAATTATTTTCATTATTGACCCTCTAGATGTTTTGGCTACTATTTTATGGTAAAAGAATATTTTATTATACTAAACATAAACTCAGTTGACTTTAAAACTAAAATTAATAATCACATCGGATGTGTTTTCATCACAATAGTTAGTGTGTAATGATTATAATATTCATATTTTTGAAATTAGTCTGCCACTTTAAATGGTTGTAATGATTAAATAAATGAATTGTTGTTTGCCACCAGCTGTGTGTAGGACAAGATTGGAAATGTAGAATCAGACTTAAAACATTCAGTGTTTTAACCACTGCGTTATTGATACTTTTGACTTGATCTTAAAATGTCAAAGAATATTTAATAAGCTTCATAGAGGCTATATTTATTCCACAATGAGACAAAATACGAAATTTTACCTTCCCTGAACTTAAGTAAAAACAATTTTTGTTATATTCCTGGAAATATCTGGCAAGTCTATTTTATATGTTAATATTATTTTTATATCGTGTATTTCTAAGTATAGATTATTTTATTTGCTTTGAACAATCGATACAACATTCGCATCTACTGCAGAGCCAAGTTAATAAGTCCTGATTTTACTTGGTGATAAACGTCTATAAAATTCGCACTCTAATAAACAATAGCTTACAAACTGGCTCCTTTACCAACTGCCTATAGTTTGATAGTTATGATATTATAATTTTAATTATATATTTTAGTTTAAAAGCGATGGGCAGTAATTGGTAAATAAATATAAACTGAAAGAAGCAAAAAGGTTTCAGAAAACCGGTTTAATTTCTGTATCACCTATATTAGCAGGGAAGGCAAGACACTGATTCTACCCGAAAATTCGATATTGGGATTTTACTGAAAATGCACCTTTTAGATCCCTAAATAAATGTATTTTTAATAAATTATCTGTATATGCGCGTGCTTCTGTGGACCGGGTATTCAAACACCAAAAGTACTATTTACAATTATTTTAAAGAAACTCTCTCGTTCCCTATTTCACCGGAAAATGAAGCGTTATTCTTTATGAAAAACAGCTGTAGTTATTCTGATTAAAGTGGCATACATTAATACGTTGACGGGAGAAATAAAATGTATATTTTGAAAGTTTCCTAATTATTCTGAAAAATTACTTTTCTTTAACTGAACAAGGAAATTTTAAAACCTATGTAGAGATCATTAAAATACACTTTTTGAATGAAATATACTTTTTGACAACTTTAGTCCTTTAAATATAGTCCATATTCCAGTTATGGTTGACAGTTTGCGCCTCTTGCTTCTGCCCCTTTTTTTTCTCATCGCAAAAGTTTATTTCACGAATAAGTTATGAAACGTTTTCTCATATTGAAAACCTCTTGCTAATTTGACAAAATTCCTAAGTAAAGTAAATATCGGAGTAACGCAGTGAGGACAGAAGAACAACGACGTATAGCTCTTTAAACTGTCACATGACTAATTTTCATTGTCATTTAATCTTGTTTAATCTTGTCTGCAAGAGACAAGACTCCACCGAGACTTCACTGAGACTCCACTGAGCTCACACTGTCACTACACTACACGAACGTGAACTATTAGCTCTACTTAGCATCCTCTTACAGACAGGTCACTCGCGAGAAGTCGAACACAAGACTTCTCAAATATTTTGCAGTAACAACATTTATGCGTCACCACAAACTCGCTTAAATAGCTCTTTTCGTTGCACCAGAAACGCACTTGCTAGCTGACTCACTCACGTACTCACTTCGCGAGGCTCGCTTAATTGTGAGAGCGCTTGCATAAATAGCGGTTGGGAGTTTCCACACTTCCGGAACGTTCTATATGAGGAAACATTCAGAAGGTTGTAGTCCTCTGGCGATCGTAGGTACCGTGTATGCGCTTGACGAACACGCAGCTCATCTTGATTACCGTGCAGGTTTTCCGGCGCTGAAGTGCCTTAGGTCATAGCTACTGCATAATAATATGCGAATTCGTCATTGATAGAAAAAGTCACGAATGCCTCACATTTCTTTTAGCCATGAGACCCGTTTTCATCCTAGCACACTAGCTCCGAATAAAATAATGAATTTCGGTTCCGATTAGTAATTTGAAGTTACTTATCAACGGCCCTTAAACCCCACACACTCCACAGAATCTAAGAGTGTGTATAACAATATCTAAATTATTAGCCATCTAAAACAGTTAAACATTTTGGCCCTGACGTTTTGTACCGTGATTGATTGCACGTTTGTTCCATCATAATGTGAGTAGGTGTCTAGATTTTGGCGCATTGGCATCTTTAGGGGGAGTGTCAGTGTATTGTTAATTAAGGAATAAATTTAACAGTTAACATATCAAACAGATACTACAGTTGTTCTTTCGTGCCTTTGTTTCCGTATTGTGATTGGTCGAGACTGAATTCCACCGGGACACGGGGAAACATTTGTAAGCCGAATTGTGCATCTCTTCATTATGCGTTATTGTGAACCAGGTCTCGCGTTTTTGTGGACGAGATTAGTATTGTACTGCATGCCCACTGCCCATCCAGTGAGAGAAAGGACATAGTGACATTCTGCCGCAGTGTAAGTACAAGAAATCTATAGAGAGATAACCAGAATCTTTTAGAATTTCCCTTTCCCCCGACCCTCGAACATTCCAGAACTCTGGGAAAATTCCAACGGCTATATAAGCTCAGGTTATTCGCAACTGAGCCTTAGTGTATACATTTCAGGTGCGATAACAAAGGCGGTTCTATATGTTTGTACGACACATGTGACAACAGTGAGTGAGCGAGTGCTGCTACTGCGAGAGCCTAGAGACGTTCTGTGTTGGACTCCCTAATGAGAGTACATTGCGTACGCAGCGAAAGCGGCAAAGGAAAAACTGAAATACATTACATTACAGTCTGATTTTTAAAAGAAGATACGTGAAGGTCATCTGTTTCTCCACGTGGGTAGTGCAATGTTGTCCACCAGATCCTCTTTCTTTATCCTCACAACACTCGAAACATAAACATTGCGTACGCAGCGAAAGCGGCAAAGGAAAAACTAATCTGTATTAGCCTACTTTAAAAACAGAAATAAGTTGTTCACACATCTACTGACTTGTAGCGTCTTCACATGTGTGTGTTCTTTTAAATAATTGTTGACACTATGTAAATAATATTCCATACTTAACGTTATTGTTGCTATGCAACGTAAGTTGACATTCCCGCACTAGTGCGGTAAGTATTTCTCCATAGCAACACATATACGCGATGCAGGTTCTAAAATCTAACATTTACCTTCAATTATATTTATTAATATTTCAGCTAATATCTTAACCACTAAAATTCAGATTCATATAAATACACATAGTGCAAAAAATAATGTGCAATACACATGTGGTAAGCACATAATGGAATCTCGAGAATTGAAAAAACTCGGTGCAAACGCCTCGTTTTTTCAAACCTTTCCTCGCTCCGTATACATTAATATCGCAATATATTATTATTAACGACTTTTGTTAATTGGCATGTTCATATCACGCCGCCGATATGCCGGAATTTTGACCCACAGGAATTCTTTTACGTGCAAGCATATCTACTGGCATGGGACTGTCGCTTTTGGATAAAAGGAATAAGCTGTTCATTGATATGGAGCAAACTCTCGTCTTCCTATGGAAGAATTATCTAAGAGAACAGGCAAATTCTCTAGCTTGACTATGCAATGTAACAACCCGACCGTCTTGGCCCATGATTCCTCGGTTCACTTAAAATCCTACCGCCACTACGTCTTGCTACCATAAAAACGTATTTTAATTGTGTTTTAACAAAGTAGGCTAACAATACACAGCGTAACTAGGCAAACTCTGTTTCCCGCATGCAACTAGCAATAACCGAGCTGAAGAGTATATGATTCACCAGTGTATCCATCTGGCAACCGCCCGCTTTGGTAGCGTGGTGATAACGTGTCTGCCTCACGTCCAAGAGGTCCCGAGTTCGAATCTCGTTCAGGATGAGTTACCTGGATAAGGTTTTTTCCAGGGTTATCCCTTATCCTTAAAGACGAATGTCGGGTAGCTCTAGGATCCATGAACCCTGGACACATTTGAGCATCATTTCACCCACTTCATTCACCGTCCGACATGACTAACGTTGGATGACGTAAAATTACAAAAAAAAAAAAAAAAAAAAAAAAAAAAAAAAAAATCTGGAAACCTTTGTTTACGTTACCATTGCAACGACCTTACCCTTCGCGTCCCTTGCCTGACGACCTTCACGTATCTTTTAAAAATCAGACTGTAGTGATGTGACAGTGGAGAATGGACAAAGTAACAGTCTTAAATCTTCTTTATGTACCAAGACACTGTATAATTGATAATGTAAACTTAAATGAATTATTTTCTATGTTATTACAAGTTATGTAGGTTGTTCGTTTCATAGATATATGCAGGAAGTTTGTATATGTGGTATATGAATGGGAAATAATTTACGCATAATTTTACACCAACTTTTTTGCTTCTTATATATGTCATTTGCAGGGAAATTGCTACATTTATAAGTCAATGGGCTTTTTACATACCAAAGTTTCTAGCCGCAAGCTATTAACCTAATAGCGCAGACCTACGCTCGCAGGCGTTCACATGCGTTAGCGCAAATGATGTAAGCAAAAATCTCCCTTAAAGGTAAAACATAGTTCTCCGTTGATCGAATATAAACGAGACTTTCAAGAAATGTCTAATGATTTTATATTAATTATTCTTGCAGTGATTCCCGCCTCTCATTTGTAACAGTCTCTCTTTCATCGAAAAAATAAAGAATTACAGATCGCATTCGGGCTTTATTTTTCTTTTTCGTAAGAAAGCATATTATAATGCATTGTGCTATGACCAGAGATAGTAAGAGGGCATAAATATAGGCATTATTTCCTTCCCAACGCATTCAGAATTGCAAGTTTTTGTAAATGAGTATCGTGTTATTGCCATAATTACAGTGGAGAAAAGATTGTTCGGATGTGGTAGACGCGGGGGTGAAGCGGAGCATGTTAGATGCGAAGTGAGATCGCAGAAAATAACTAAAAATGGAGAAAAAAAAGTGCATAGTTTTCTATTCAGCACATGTGAAGAAATGTTAGCGCAACATTAGCGAATATTTTATAATCGTTATAATTACGTTCTATTTATCAAGTTTGTGAAAAGGATATCTTTAAGACCCCGTAAAGCAGAAGCAAAATAAAATATAAGTAGTTTTGAGAAACCATTACATAGTTTTTTTAATTATAACATCTCCACTACAGATATTCTCAAAACACGTAAATACCAGAAATATTGGAATCAACCATTTACTAGAACAGTTTATTCAAAATTTCTGAAGTTTTGGGTTTAATATTAAAAACATTTCATTTTATAATCAAACTCATTTAGGCAATTCTAAGTTGGGGCAACTCATCTTTGCTAGATTTTCTCAAAAAACATTTTCTAATGACCTAAATTTTAAGTCGTTTATATTATCCCGTCATTTCTGGACGTTTAATTCTGTTCAGTTGATTTTTTTATGATGTTCAAAGGACTGTCAAGAACTGGCGAAGGAAATGAATCTAAGATGTTTACACTCTTATCTTCTCAATACATTATCTGGTCACGGAAAGCGGCCCGGGTTCGATCCCACCCATGTGGTGGGGAATTTAGGTCCCGGGTATAGGACCATTGCCCACTCAGCATGGTGAGAAAAGTGAGGAGCTTACGCTAAGTAAGCGGCCGTGGTCACGGACACCAACAGTCCGACTGGGGGATGCACAAATGCTGACCACATTTCCTCCCCGTATCGGTTGGATGATCGTCCACCTCTGCCGTGCGTAAGTGGGCGTGAGGCCGGCAGTCGGGTAGGTAGGCCTTGGCCCTCTAAGGGCTGTCACGCCATGGGTTATTTATTTTATTTTATTCAAACTGGTGTGACATATAAATATATTTTAAACTACTGCATAAAGGAGGCTATACAACGCTATCCAGCATTCAGACAAGTCCCTCGCACCATAATATTGTCAAAAGTGTCCAAGTTTGTCATTCTCACACTTAATTAAAATGTCTATTAATGTTGTGGCATCAAACATTTCGATATAGTATCAGCTACTCGCAAAAAGAGAGACACTGTACGCTATAAAGTGACTGGCACCAATCTAGAAGCACAGCTGGAGTAGGTAGAGGGAGAAAGGTTCCAAGCATACCTTCTCGCAATTCAGACAGTGTTTAAGGAGAAGAGAGAAAGGAAATACAAGAAAATCGACACATAAGACTATGTAATAGATATTTCCTTGTTTAGACTTGGATAAGAGCTTTTTACATATTGTGAGAGTAATTTATTTATTTTTCATTCCTACAACATGTTCTGCTAATTTCATTGAGAAATATTGAGAAGATAATTGTTGTGTTAGGCTTTTCTGTCAGTGAGAAATAAGTCTCGTTTATATTTGATTCATCTTTGTACTTCGTAAATACAGATGTTGAGAAGGAAAATGTGAACATATCCCGCCTTAATCGTATGGATTAAGGCACATTTAATGAAGACACATTTTAATGAAGCGAAATATTTTGTTAGCATTCTACTAAAGAGCACTCCCTTGCACTACTAACTGCTTAAATCTGAAGCAAGATAGCCTACCGCAATAAGTATGAGCGATTCAACTGCGCTCTAGCAGCATTTTCATACACACGGTGTATCTATATTCATACCCGTCCTCATGCCGGAGCAGGGGGATACAGATCCAGGCCTGAAGCCAGGTGGTGGTATCGGAGAATCTGTTCACACATAGAAACATACACAAGCAAGACGTAAGTATAGTGTCTTATAAGATGCATAACTTTGTAGTAGCCTATCTCTGAAAAAGAGACAAATGTATTATTTTAAGTTAAAGAAATACAAGTTTACAAGTTTCAATGTAGAGTACCACGCTGAGATTATTTCCTAAGGGAAGACTTTGAAACTAGCAACAGCACACTACAGGAGCTTGTATTTCTTTATAAACAGGATGGATAACGCTGAAACATATAGGAAAAATATAAAAAAGGATTAAAATACTCTTGTATTGGCTTCGACAGTGGGTTCCAAATTTCTTTTCAAAGTATTTCGCTTTAAGAAGGTTAACGCTTGTATGTTTTTAAAATTCGACTCGTATTGAGGAATTAAAGTGATAACCGCTGATGTTTCAAACACAAACAACTTCTATGTTAGAATAGTTTACCTGATAAACAACTAGGGTAACGTCTTTGGCTATTTGTGATTATCTCATTTCAATCAAATATTTCCTTGGTATTTTCTGCGTTAATACTCATATCTAATTAAAACTAGTATTAAAATAACTTAGTATTACTCTTAATTTATTTCTATTAATCTGGAATATATGACAGAGAAGCAAAGATTGACAAACAATCAGGCAACAAATAAACAAACATAGAGATATGAATGCACACACAGAGAGTACGGTGAGAAACACATGATTAGACAGATAATGGTCTTAATAAATAGCATCTTAGTTAAAGAGTTACCTAAATTATTAAGCTATGCTTATATATAGGGTGTTAAAAAATTATGTGGATAAACTTTGTGTAACTGTACAGGTCTGGTAAGAATAAAGTTGTATATGTAGGTATGAGTTGAATTTCAAGTGCCCTCCTTCTATGGCGGAAATATTGAGCTAGTGTTGTAGTGATGATGGTAATTACTGTGAAGGCAAGAGTTCTACGATCGTAACCTTTTAGGAGACGTTCCATAGAGACTATGCTTAATTTTGTACTAGTTTCAACAAAATTTAAATATGTCTACAAATTGTCTTCAAACTTTATATATATATATATATATATATATATATATATATATATATATATATATATATATATATTCTGCCGAAAAGTTGAGTGGTAGTGGAGGAATTGCTCCACCCCTGTCGTTTACTGACTGGAGACGGATGAGGAGCACAGCTTTCAGGGGGCAGCGGGTGACTGACGTCAAGAGGGCATCATGAGCCCAGGGCGGAACTGCGCTATTACTAAGCAGATATCGTTCGGGGCTGTTCTTATACGCAAGAACAGAAGGTTCTGCGCGAGACAGGTACATAAAGCCGATGAGAGGCCTGGAAGGAGGAGTAATGAGGAGAATAGTACGAGTATTTGGAGTTTTGAGTGTGTGTTTCGAGCTTCGATTTGTTGAGTGCAGCTTCATCTTGAGTCAACGTAGTGAAGTAGTTCTCATATCAGTCAGTCAGTCGAGTTGTGAAAGTCGACCGTGTGGTGCATTTAAGTGTGAGGTGTGGTGAAGAGTCGGCAGGCTCTGGAACGGTGCAGGAACAGTTCACAGGTCACTAAGAGGGGGCTCCATAGTGAGGAATCGGTGGGCAGTGGTACAGGCAGTGAACCAGTTTACGAGCAAATATCGGAAAAGCTATGTTCAGCATGGGCGTGTATTAGGTGAACCTGTGTATACGTCAGATTATCAGTAGCACAAGTTGGTTTGCGCTAAAGAGACAATAAAGAGACATGTCGAAGTTGTGTAATTGTGTAAAGGAGATGGTGATTGTAAGTTAGTATGTGCTAACGATTTTCGTGACAAAATTGTGAAACGAACTTTGTCTTTTATGTCTTTGTCACAGTAGACAGAAAAATAGACAGCAATTTGTCTTTCATATCAAGTACTGCAGATCAAAGGAGTTAATTGTGGATTCATACCTTATAGCTTATATAGGTACTATGGAACTTTCTGGCTCACATAAATTGAATCATTGCCAGTTAGAGAAAACTTGTGTCCTTGCTTAAAGCGCTCTTAGAATGTCCATTGTAATAGTATATTAATACAATTAAATTTCGTAAATAATTTAAAGTAAGAGTAATCTAGTTTTCATCTTTCTATTGGTTCACGTGCTGAACTACGAGAATAACGAATGGAGTGAACAGATGTAAATGGAAATAATTCTAGTTTTCAAATAAGAAAAACGCTGAAATAGTTTTTTTTACAGAAAAACTAAAAGGTCTAATTTTTTGCTTTATCAACTTTTAAGCCAATTAGGTGTAATATTGAAAAAATTATCTATATAATTAACAAGTTAATAAAATCTTAAAAGTTGTGAAAAAGACAATGAAATGAATCTTAGCACATTTTTGTGTAAGTAATTAAGAAATAAAAATTAATTAAATAACATTCTCTTTTATTGCGCAGACAGTGTAGTATATCTTTTCCGATTTATGGACATTGATTTTTAAAGCATCTATGAGTAATTAAGTACGAAAATGGAAATACCAAATTTTATAATGATGTCTATAATTTATTTCGTATTACCATAATATCATAATTTTCCAATTGGTCTGTAAATGTACTGCTTTATAAACTTATAAAGTTTTGTTCATGGAACGAGAATTTTTGCATTGATTTTCATTTATAAAATTGGAATCCACATTAAAATTTGTAAGCTGTCTTAAATTGTTTAGCTAATTACCATATCTACTGTATAGAAATTTTGGGTGTCTATTAAAGAAAGTACCTACTACACGGTTTCAAAATCATCATTGGGTTTTGCCGTGCGGTACATCAAGAGGAACTCTTCTTGAGCTTTCAAACAGGGTAAAAAATTCACTCTATATGCTGAAAATAATAATAAAAACAGCATTTTTCTAGCCGTACCTCTAAAGGGAAAAGCTAGCTATGAATGTATGGATTGTTTAGAAATTGAAGTATTTGGTGGTCATTATGAATAAAACCTAAAATGATTTGTTAGTGAATTATAAATAACAGCAATAAGAAAGAAAAAAAGGAACAACACAAGCACAAAGAGGCAAAGAGACATAAAAGGCATAGTAAAGATGAATATGTGATAAAACTAACTCTAATTAATGATCCAGTAACCAAATCTCTCTTACTACAAGTCAATTTGTTATTGTTACTATTTTCGATTTCAACTATAAAGCAATGTTATGGTTTTATTGCATTGATATTCCAGTATGCACTAGTAAGAAGTGATATGAACTAGTTAGTGAAAACACATCTTTAAAGCTAGTTCTACTTCTTATTTGAAACAAGTTTGAAAGGAAATGATTCTTTATGGCGTTAGTAGTTTAGAATTAGAAAAATAAAAGATACATCTCACGCACGTCTACATGCTTTACTCGTTTCATACCTATACGACTGCGACCGTAATTTCGATTGCATGGGGACATCGGTCGTGTTCCAAACATTGGTCTTGAACCTGATCACAAAAGAGTAAAAAAGCATTAAACCATACACAGTATTAAATGCAAATCCAGAATATAATTATAACTAAAAATATAATATTAAAATTAACTATAGATATAACAGTGTAAGGAAAACACGTGTAAATAATTAAGTACAAACTAAATCTTAATTACTAAATCACAGGCCAGGAAAGTTTTTCTTTCCAGCTTTTGTTACCATCTGTAATAATGCATTATTTCTCTCACCTGAGGTTCTAGATATAAACTGAACATTTCAAGATTGTTCAAAATAATCATAAATGTGTTTTATTACTAACAAGTAGTCATTTTCACATTCTGGGATTTTTTTTTAGAGAAAGCTGGTCAAAAATAAGCATACCAACGTCTCAGGTTTTACTCCCATAGTCCCAAGTTTGACAAGAAAACAAAAAATTGTTTATAAATTAGCATGATTCACTAATATCTAATTCCTTGCTCATGTTGGAGTTCAAAATGTATTAAACGAGAGAACTTACAAACATGTGCCATTTTTTCCTCTTTAGAGTGGTTTTCTTTCCTTTCTCTTTCAATCTTCCTTTGTTTTCTTCCTCTCTATTAGAGGCATCAGTTACTGGAAAAAATAATGAAACGTAACTGCGGCCGATTTTCCTTTTGCTACACGGAAATTCGAAAGTTATCTTTAGTGCCGTCTAATGAGTAGATATATACAAGTTTTCTTGCGGGGAAAGTTTGTTTTTCCCTCAGGCGGCTGCTCGTTGAGTGAAAGACAAATATAACTAAACTTTTAAAACTTAAAACAATCTTTTCCCACCAAATAGGAATCCTAAGGGAATGAAAGCCTAGACGCTGATATTTTGTTTTCGATTGGCTTTCACTATAAAAATCACAGTTCCATCTGTGACATCAATGTGACAGTAGTTTTTTATATGCAACGAACATTACTTTAAAAGTGAATTAAATCATTAATGTTTAATGCTTGGAAACGTCTAGCCTTTATCATAATACCCTGCATTTCGGGCGATACCAGCCCAGGATAGTTATTCATAGGAGCGATTATTTTATGGTTGGCTGTGCTGTAGAATGTCATCCCTGAGTGCACAAGTTTGATGAACAGACCAGAATGTACGTCATTAAAATCGGGTTCTGTGAATTCCCATGAACAAGAAATTTTCCCTCCCGCCTGGAGCCCAGTAACCTTGATATAGGCTGATGTGCATAAACTGGTTATCTGTGTTCTTTGTTTAAAAGTATAACATTATAAAACAGATAGTCCTCAGTCAAAATATTGTTTAAAGTATAGAGGAAGGAGGAACCAACTTAGAGACAGCAATAATTTCGATTACCCTGTTATACGAGATTTTTATATGATCAACTCCCGCTACTTTCTTGACACAGTAGTATGTCAATGTTTTGGTATTTTATTTCTATGGGTTACTACTTAAAGCAATCAAATCGTGTGATGTGCCCAAGTGAATATTCATTCCTCGCCTTTTGTAGAAAATTTCCTTTCTTTGGTGTTTTTTCTTTCTAAATAAGGAAGACACCGTTTGCTGCACTACGTTGCCCCTACATATTCTCTAAAAATATAACGATGAAAATTACAATTATATTCTTCACAGACAGCGTGTAGAAAAGAAAGACCAATGTCCTGGGAAAGGACTTCTTCTTTGGTAATGTGCACGAAGAGAAACTTGGACATCGATAGGAGAGAGACGTGTGACTTCAGGGTAACTGTGTTCGAGAGTTGGTCCTGTACCGTTGCAGTTATGCACAATAATCGTGGATATGTCAAATTGAGTGCAGTCAAGAATCTGTCGAAGAGAAACAGTCAGCCTTAGAATAAAAAAGTATTTGCGCCTTACCTTCATCATATCATGTAACCTCGAGCGTACTGTACATTATATGACAGTCTATTAAATGAAAACTAAAGGAGACGTTTAGAAAATATATTGAAGTGTATATACTAACTTGTCAAACATAAAAGGATATCATGAAGAAGAAATGAACAAAAAAAGTCAATGAACACTGTATTTCAAAACATCTGATGTTTCTCTTATGAACACTAAATGAGTTGTCAGTCTACCACCTAAACTGAGCGCTATTTTGAAAATACATCAATAGGTATATATAATTTTAAGTGCAAAAAGTTTATATTTATTACACAGCAGTTATTATTGTTCTAAATGTACGAAATATCCAACCAAGGTAATTGCGCCATGAAAATTACTGACTTTATTTTGAAATATTTCTAAGCGGGTAGTAGAGATGTATTTATTAGACGTGGCGCATGACCTTGCTCGGATGTGCGCGGGTGACGTCATGTGAATCAATGTTAGGGGTAAGATCACTGCTTTCACCAGCAGATTGCCGATAAAGCTAGTGGGTTAGATGGTAGATACGCCACGTCTAAAAATACATCTGTACATCGAGTATTGTGTCGTATTAACCGCTTCGCCGATGGCCATTTAAACCCTGCACGGCCGGGAACGGATACCCAATAAACAGAACAAGACATTTAAATTGTTAAATGCTGCAAAAATGCTTCATAAATAAATATTCGTATCTTCCGTATTTTCTAAGTTATTTCAGGGAAACAAAAACTGGTTAAAAGCCCATTAATATTGGTTTGTTTTGATTTTCTGATTACTTCATCTGGACTGCTGAGGATACAGTTACGCTTGTTTCATCAGTGTCCAAGTTTCGCTGTCTGGTTTGTCAACAATATAATCAATCACAACGTTCTATTTTTTGAACCTATAGTGTGACAGACATGAAGTAAAATTCCATGGTGGGGCGGCTGACTGTTGACTATTGATTTATCTTATGTGGAGACTTTAACCATAGCCCGCTCACATCCCTTAAAGCCTCGGCACTCAGTCGGATTCCTACGCACTTAAGCGACCGAGCGGTGTTTGCCTTTTTTTGCAGCTTGGAGCTCTCAAAGCTGACCCCTAAGTGGCCTTGCCGACAGTTGACAGTTGGTGACAGATGAACAAATTTTATGGTCTCAGTTAGTATTGAAAGTGAATTTTACATGAAGTGTTGTTGACACCAATCTAAAGTAAGCGAACAAGAAAACTGGGCATAAATAAGAGACAATAAGAAAACTGGGTATAAGAGATAATATAAGTAATCATAAATATGAGCACAACATGTCATTGTTTATTATTATTACTTTTACTGTTGTGCCGTAAATGGTGGCAGTTCATTATCTTAGAAGGTAGATTTTCCATGACAGCTTTATAGTACAAAAATTTACAATAGACGGCACTATATTCCAAAACTCTCCGTTTTTCCAAAGTCCAGGTCTCCGAACCATACATAGCAATGCTCCAAATATAGGAATTACGTATTATATTACATTATTTTATTTTTATTATTATTTTTATCATCTTTATTATCATCATTATCATTATAACAGCAGTAGTAGCAATAATTACAACAAACAGCATAGCAGCAATTATGAGCTCTATACCTTGTATTTCAGATGGTGTATTGTTGCGTACCCTTCTATAAAAGTAAGAAAGGAAAATCAAAAGGGATCAGTTTCCATGAATTTCCAGTAGAAGAAGAACTACGTAAACAATGGCTAAAAGCTATATCGCGCTCTAATTTCGTGGTAAATGATAAATGTGAGTGGGCTATGCTTTAACCTATCAGCAGATTGTTCGCTGCTGATGAGAGTAGAATAGGAAAATGATTGACGATCTTCTTTGGCACCATTTCTTGATGAAGCTGTTAAATGAAACCGTAGCTTAACATATTTATTTTATGCATTTTTGCTATGAACTTAATACCCAACACTATGATGTAATTGCACGAAACTAGGTTACTCGGAATGCTTCACGGATCTACAACATTGGAGGAACTAATATATTTCGCCTCAATATTACGGAATTTTCATATCCCCATAGCTGTGATTTAATAGGATTTATCAGTAACCTTAGAAACACCTGCAGTGTTGTTCAATATAATGCAAACCTGCTATTTAGGCATCAATGAGGATGATTGTACGCGTTTTTATTTTCTGCGTTTTGTTTTTTTGTTGATGCTCAGAGTTACTCAATACACAACACAAATCAACACAAATTTGTCACAAACACATTCGCAAGAATAGAATAAGTTAATTCATCGCCTCTCAGATGTATTGCCGTTTATTACCACATACCTACACCACTTAATAACAGAGAAGCATGTTTCAACGATCGCATAAACCCTAGATCGAGCTAAAACTCTTTTTTATGTTAATGGTTTAACTGTAGACATAACACATAAATAGTCATAATGTGTGGTTTTAGTGCCACAAATAATTCAATAGAGTGGACCGTTAAGAATAAGGTGAAGCTAACCTACAATAAAATCAATAAACGTGGAAGTGTTCTGTTTTTAAATAAATTAATTACACATGTTTACCACCGAAAAGTATGTAGCTAATAAGGAAAATGTAAACATAAAAGACATTAGCAGAATGATCAAAAGAACATTTAAGTATTTCGAGGGAAACAGCACTTAAACTCTGTAACAAACTTATCGATGAACTAGGGTATAAGTCATACAACGAAAGTGTACACTTCGCTCACTGCAATCTAAATAGATCTATTGTTGACACTACTTCCCAGGAGGAACGGATAAGCTGAAGCGATCACAGGAGGCTACAGGTCACAAAGACACGCGGAAATCCCTAAGTTCCAGCTTCGAAGATCCATCCCACTGCTGGATGAATGGCCTGTTGACCGAACAACTCTTCTAGTATCTAGAAGAGTACTTGAGCATCCGCGTTATCTGTTCGGCATTACCATGCACCACAAACTTGAAGTACATATGAAAGAGAAATAAACATAAATAAAGGAACCGATGAAAGGAAATCTGCCAGTTGAGAAATCAACGCGCATTCATCTACCGACCACGGAAACACTACAAAAAAACCCAAGATCAGAGTGTGCAGTTGAGCGGAAATCTAAAATGCCAATTAACGTGAAACCCTCTTGTTTGGCGCCAAAGAAAACTAACACAAACAGTAAGCAGTGAAATTATTGGATAGGTAGAGTCAGACTGAAAGATTCAATGTCACTTATCTCCCAGTCTTCGTCTCGTTGCTCTTAGTCATTGGGCTACCATGGCAACATGCCAGCATGACATAAAATTATCCAAATGTCTCGTATTTTCCCGGTAAACCAGTAGGAGTTCTCATATACAATGTGATATATACTTTTTATGACGACTTAGTATGCTGTAAGTACTTGAGTCCCAGGCTTCAGAGTTTAGAGCACTATTAGGTCAGTTGATGGAAGTTAATTGTTTTCCACTCTAACCCTGTGAGGAAAAGGTTTAGTGAGACTGAAAAATATAATGCCATAGCCGGGATCTACCGGCCTCCTTCCGGTTGCTCTTAGCCATTGAGCTACCATGACAAGTGCCGTTAAATTCTCCAACTGACTCGCATTTTTCACGGTGAACCAATAGGAGATTTCATATACGTACAATGAGATACATACCTTAATATGTATATGCAATTTAATTCACTGTAAGTACATAGTACCTATTCAAACGTTGCCCTATACACGGCTAGAATGGAAGAACAATTTCCAATGAAATCATTGTCATGACTCTTGAGCGATCACTCGGCAAAGCCGTGGTATGACTTAGATATTAAAGACAGCATATAAATTGAAAAAAGCATAATGTTACAACCAGTTACGAAATGTTACAACATACCAGTTACGAAAGTGTGAGTAGCAAATTGGCTCTACATAGATTCATGTTCTGTCTTAAATTCAAGAGAGACAATAATCAGAAAACAGTGAAATAGGTGATGATTTCATGTAATGGTTCGCTGGAAGCAGAAACCTTATAACTGGTTACTTATGTAAACCACCAGAAAGAGGTGCACATTGTCATAAAGTCGCGGTGTCGGCAAAAAAAAAAAAAAAAAAAAAAAAAAAAAAAAAAAAAAAAAAAACATCAATGAAGTCAGTATCTTTGGTTAGGCCACCTTTATATCCATTATTCATCTACAATAGGGATAAATATAAATATGTTCATTATTTTACTCCCTATGTTGCTCCTACTTTTACAATCCGCATTTTTTATCCCAATGATTCTTTCTTTCCTTTCCAAATTCTTTATATTTGTATATATTAATAGAAACGTAATCATATTGCAGGAAAAGTCTTGGCAGAAGCCATTAAATATCAATATTTTAGCATAAAAATGCATAAGCTTTTGACTTTTTCGCCGGTTCATTCTTTTTGAAGATTTATTCCATCATCCCTCTTCGGAATCTGTGCTTTCAACTCATCTAAAATATTGACTGACGTTCTTTCTACTGCTAGATTTACATGCTAGTGTTTCATCTATCCATCCCCTTCTCTCCCCTTGGATGTTTGGTTGAATTCCTATCCGTGGGCGTGTTGCCCAGGTTACAAAGGGATGAAATGGTGCCTCATGGATTCTGAATCGACATTGGACGCGCGCATACTTGGGAACACTGCGCGTGGGTGGCAATGAGCTGAATGGAGTACATGAATGAACTTACGATACATCTTAAAAGAGAGGTCGAAGCTTTCGGCAAGTCCAAACTAACCCAAACCACTCCATCTCAGTTCAATCTATTTTATCTATGTTACAGCACACCTAGCAAGATGGCGCCGGGTTAACGTGTGAAACGGGTTGTTTTCGTTTAAGCCCCAAACATAATTACTATCTGAGGTATTTTAAATTCGCGTTAAAAACTGTCATTGTTAAAAAAAATTAGGCTGTGAACGAGGAGTTAAATGAGTGAAAGAAAGAACGTTATAGTGAAGGCTATGGATACATGAATAAGTGTGGAGGTGTTTGTTTCTAAGATAAAAATTAATAATTTCTCTCCTCTGTAATCACGACGCCAAAAGGGCAAAGCGTGTTTATATATGCTAGGACCATAAAAATCTTATTTAAACGTGTTCATATTGTTATCGTTATTAAAATTTTATGAATGAATAATCAAATGAATGATTATTTCTGAAATTCCTTCTCTAAATTCACTGAAATCCGAAATTACGGCTCCGAGATTAAAGTCCTCATATGTCGACTGAAAGTTAGACGAGGCAAAAGAAATTTAAATAGGTACAAATTAACTAATGCAGTCACGTTTTGAAGATTGATCAATGACCTAAGTAGAAATTCAAACAACATTTTGAAATTATTGAAAATATAAAATAACTTTTGGCTCTGAAATCAAAATTTTTATCACGTACTTTGAGAATTTCACTCCAAACATCAGCTCAATGAGGAATTTGTTCTGCAAATAGCATCTTTCCAACGTGGAATATCAAAATCCTTCTTCGCGTGTATGATTGCATTCGGGAGATAGTGGATTCGACTGTGCACTCTCACTGGAGGTTTTCGTGGTTTGATCTTAGCACTTGTGTGAGTGCTGGGGTGTTTCCTTTTATGCCACTATTTTCTGTGTGTAATTTCTCTTTATTCTATTTCCTTATAGTCTTTTTCAGGTTAGGTACTTTCAGTCTCGTAATGCTGGGCTGTACTATGCGGTATATTTAGGAAGATACTTCGCAGTGAAGGAGCTGTTGTCTGTTTACACCGCACGGCTGGCTAACAGAGGCGAGGAAAAGTTAACGGCATGCCACAAAAATTTGTACACTATTGAAGGCAGAAAATCTGCTACGATAAGGAGCAGAACGAAATTGTTTCATTTAATTCTGATTCGATCCCTTCATATTTGTTTCACTTGCGGTATCTGCAGAGCTTTGATCTGTGGCGATGTCGTCTAAAGGATAGATATTAGGGAAAGAGGGATAAAGGGAGGAATTGTTTACATCTGGCAGGCAACGGTCTACACAGACATACTGTTTGCCCAAGACAAGAAGGCAAACCAGAGGAATGTACAACGTTATCACTTTTGCTCGTGGTGTATGCTCGCCTTCCGAGTATAACAAGGATGGAAGGCTCGTTTAAAATGCACATGTGTTAACGTCAGATCTGGCAGCATGGGTGACTCATATGCACTCTCATACTCTCATTTCCTGGTAAACAGATTCGCTACCTGCGCAAACAGTTCAAGCTGCTCTGCCCTTCATACCTCTCTAGCCTTCTTGTCGTGAGCATACAGTACATAAGGAGCACCGGCACAGGGCAGACGAGGGATGTCCAGCAGCTATTTGCAAGTGGTCACATGCGGCATTTTCAGGCTTCAGTTTTGGGCTTTGCGGTTCTACTCCGCAACAGATTTTTGGCGCATAGGTCTTACACAGAGCAGAGATGATGTCATCAAACTGTCAAGCGAATGCCGGTAGGAGCATAGTGATAATTCCCTTGTCAGTTTATTGCATTCTATGTAGCACTATCTCAACCACTATCACTGTGCTTGTTCTTATACCGCTTTACTTCTCTTATACCATCTCATTTATTACTTGGAATAACGCTCATCGTAGTATTCCAATCATCTACAAGAACCCTTGCATGTAATTAAAACAATGTTTTTACATAATTACTAGCTTTTCTCGTGAAATTCTTTAGCTAAATATACACACACGGGGAATTTCAGAACATCTTAATTTCAGGCTATTTAGGTAAACTAATAAGGAATAAATGCATGCGTTTTTGAGGATTAGGCTGTAAAAGGAAAAGTTAAACATCACAAAGGTACCCCTGAAAACGGGGCAGAGCACTCTTATAGGTCATTTCTACATCGAAAGGATTCCTGGTAGGGATATGGAGCAGACGAGTTCAGAGAAATCACGTGGGGTGATTGGCCGGGGTTCGTAAGCATTTCATATTGAATGCATCCGACACCGTTCAAGCCCCGAGGACGTTCCAAAAGATGGGTACAGTTGATCGACACCAAAGAGAAACTTTCACAAAGTCTCACACCACCGTCCAGTCACAGCAAACCAAACATCGTCGCCTGGTCCTCCAATCCTGAAACAGATAATTAGGAAGGAGATTCTGGACAGGAAATTCATGACAGAGGAGGAACTACCCGGGCATTCGTCTGATGACTTGGGGGAAACAAAGACAAACCACTGTTAGGTTGAAAGGTCTTCGAGAATCGAACGCTGAATGCGAGTATCATACGTAACCACGGGGCTACCTCGGTAAGATTATACTGTACTTTCATATGTTACTTGTTAGGGCCTGTACAGTCCCGCGAGAATAAATAGCATATATGTTGCATGATCTCAAAACGCATGTCGATTTGCCTTAAATATCTGATAATTCTGATAATAATTACATCCTTTGTATAAAATTTTATTTATTTTCGGAAATGCAGTTTGTATCATCGGCAAATATTTATGTCTTATGCATCCATTTCAACTTAATGTTTAGTTTTAATACTGTTATTCCACGACATTTGTAAGTCATAAATATATTGGTTAAACTATGCATAGTGCGGTTTCATTATACATACCTAATAGGACCAAGTTTAAAGTCATGTAGTGAATACTAGAGGAAGCGCTGCTCTAATTTCGTTAGACATCCAAAATATTGTGAGCGTTACAGAAATGCGAATCGAATCACAATTGTAGCAACGCATCGATACATTTTAATATTTAGAAACTCAATTATGCAATATTTCATCATTTTATTTTAAAAATCCGTATATGCGTGTGAACTCATTAGAAACTTAAATTTAAACATTAGATATCAATTTAATTCTATTATATCTCAAGTTTATAATATAGAGGGGGTTCTAGTAAAAATGTACTTTTGTATAAACCTAACTGCAAAAGAGAATTTGGTTTAAAAAGTAGACATTTCAGATAATTTAAATACTGCAGTACCTCAAAACTAAAATTTTCAGATATCGCTGAGTGTAACTTGACAGCAACTTTCTTAGACTCACCTTGGATTTTCGACTCCTGCAACTCCTAAATGTTAAGTTGGATGTATAAAGGATATAAGACATCGATCACTGTTTTGCTTTAAAATATTAATATCTAGAAAATAACAAAAATCTTGCCATATATGTTCCTGTGCATGTGCATTTAAGATCATTAATCACCATGTATTTATTATTTTAATTATTATAGATGTAAAATATAGAAAGTATAATAATTAGTGCATTTAAAGTGCTGATGAACAAACCGTGCATTGAATCAAAGAGTGAAAAAATATAGTGAATTCCAGCTGATCAGAAACGGGCTGGTGCAAATATATATTCTTGATCACAAAGAACATTTGAATGGAAGAACCTATGGATTAAAATTTTAATATGTACCGTTTATGCATATTCCTCTTATATTTAGCATGCGCTCTACCAATGGCATGAGCAGTTTATGCATCTATATGCATTCATTATGCTGAAGATGTTAATAAATTGCAAAGCGAGCAGCAGATATTCCATGCAGTGGAGGTATTTCACATTTGTTAAGCATTAGGCAACAGCATTCATGTGTTGCTGAACAGCAAGGCTATTTCTGAGTATGGCAGTTTTATGCAAATTCCCAGTAACTATGGTATTTCATCTACTGGATGTTCACCGATTTGTCATTAATGGGTATAAAATTATATTTCATATTTAATTTGCAACAAACTAGGTGTTTCTTTTTCAAACTTTTATTAAATGGTTTAACATTGGATAAGCTGTATGGAAATAATGTTAAATCCTCAGTATTCAGAATTAATTAAAAAAAACAGCTTACCGAAACTTCTTAAATGCAGGGTGATTCAAAAGCCGAACATTTTTCACATATCATTCACGACCACATGAATTTCATAGTAGCAACTACTGTACTGACTGTACAACAAAATATAAAGGTAGCACTTAACAATGCTTGTTTATGGAAGACAAATAAAACTACAAGAAATATTTGTCTTCATAAAATTACTTGAAAGCACCTGGATCAGGATGAGATAAGTTGCTTTGTCTTTCTGTTATTAAGATACTTTATTTCGTGAGAGATGTTATATAACTGTTTAAATCACCGAACATTTAAAATCTGGGAACTAATGGAATTTCCCAACTAAGTGGGTCATGGTTGATCAAGGCTTTTTGTACGCTTCCAGTCCTGGTAGATTTTTCGTCTTGGAGTACCAAGACGGATCAACACTTCGAGAAATTAAACCTCGTGCAGCAACAGGATAAATCTAATGCATTCTAGTGCACAAAGTATCTCGGTCCCAAAATCATAGGTTGTTAAATTTATTCAAATATTGTTAGTCTTTTATTGTGGATACAATGTAACGAGATTTTGAACCACCCTGTGTACATTTCTTAGGATTTTTTAATCTGTTAATTTCTTAACGCGCATATGTGTTAATGACAAAGAAAGCAAGCAGATTTCGCAACAAACATGCCGATGCAAGCTAATCAGATAATTTATAATATGAACTGTGTAACACACCTCTCGATTGGTGGAATTTCTTCTGTCTGTCCTGTTCATTGGCAGTCGCCCGTACCTGCTCGTGGTCGTGAAGGGCCATGGTTGGAAACACGGCTGCGGCAGAAACAAATTTTTGTGGTGTTAATTTTTTCAAAATATGACCCGGTCTAATTTATTTCATGCCCCGAAAATGTTTAGGTGCTATATAATGACTAAAATATAATTACGTAATTTATAACTATAGGTCTAAAATTATTTTTATGTAAAATCATTATATGGCGATCAATAAATCGTAGTTTTTCGTCTCATTAATATCTGATGATAACGAAAAATATGAAACATCATATGTGCAGCATCTCTTACTAGATTTACTTTCCATAGAAGATGCTCAAAATAGTCCAGCTCACTTCTCAAGCTTCTGAGACACTCTAATAAGTATAATTAGATTGCATGTCTTTAAATGTTAAAGTATTCTTGGGCAACTAACAAGGAAACTATCACTATGTTCATACCTGCAACTATCGCTTGATAGTTTGAGTGCTTCATATCTGCTCTATGTGGAACGTGTTATGTCAAAAATCGGGAGCGGAGTATGGCTGGAATTACCCGAAAACGAGTCCAGAATACGTAGGAACATATACGCAGAACCCAACATTTTACTGGAGGGACTGTCTACCTCTGCGGGCAGCGTTTACACACAAGCATTAAGTAAGGGGCGCCGGCACAGAGCTCTCGAACGGTGTTCAGCACCTACTTGCAAGTGGTCGCATGCGGCACTTTTCAAGCTTCAGTTTTGAGCATTGTGGTTCTACTCCAAAGACTTTTGATGCGCTGTTCACACATAGAACAGAGATGATGTTATCAAACTTCCAAGCGAATACAGGTATGAGCATAATGATAGCTCCAATTTAACGTAAACTCAATGTAAACAGTGACATAATTATTTTTGAAAAATTTAAATCTGTTGATGATTGATGGAGCAATTTGGTTATTGTTCGAGACTTATGAGAGTATGAGGATGGGTCAAAAAGTAATGCCTCCTATTTTTTCCCCCTAAATATGTGAAAAATTTGAGTTTGCACAATTCCTCAAACCTTCTTCTCGAATCCTCTGCAGTACTAACTTCCTAAGTCAAGAGATGGCAGCACTGCATCCTCTCGCAAAATGGCTGACATGGATATTCGTATTAGAGAGCGTTCTGTGATTGAATTTTTGACTGCGGAAGGTGAAACGCCAATTCGCATTCTCGAACGGCTAAAAAATGTGTATGATGATGCAACGGTGGATGTCAGTACTGTTACACGATGGGTTCGTCGCTGTAACGAAGCTGAAGGGCAAACACCATTGGCAGATGAAAATTGAAGCGGCAGGCCAGTGACTGCAGTGACTCCATGCAACATTCAGCGAGTCCATGACATCATGCGTGGTGATCGCCGGGTAACAACAGGTGACTGTGTAGCATTATCTCCCTCAATAAAGGCAGTGTGATGATGATTATTCAACAACTGGGTTACTAAAAAGTTTGTTCCGTTGGGTACCAAAAATGTTAACCGCCCAAAACAAAGAAACAAGGAAAACAGTAGCCTCCGAACACTTGCAGCGCTTCTATTTGGAGGGAGAGGAGTTTCTGGAAAAATTTGTTACTGGAGACGAAACGTGGGTTCATTTTGCTGAACCTGAATCACAGAGGCAGTCAATGGAATGGCATCACACACGTCACCGAAGAAAACAGAATTCAAAACTCAGCGGTCGGCAGGGAGAGTTATGGCGACAGTGTTTTGGGATGCAGAGGGTGTGCTTATGATTGATGTTTTGGAACAGGGATGCACGATAAATTCTGTCCAATACATCACAACTCTCAAAAAGCTGAAAGCACGTCTTCGCCGACTTCGCCCAACAAAAACTATGGCGTATTTTCTTTTGCATGACAATGCAAGAGCACATACCAGCCGCTACACCACTGTAGAAATTGAGAAATTGGGATGGCAAGTCTTACCTCACCCCCATACAGCCCTGACCTGGCACCATCACACTTCCATCTGTTCGGGCCACTAAAGGAAGCTCATCGTGGGATTCATTTTGAAGATGAGGAGGCTGTGAAAGCGTCCGTGCATCAATGGCTCAGGAAGCAAGAGCGTGTGTTTTACCACACTGGAATACATGCCCTAGTTAAAAGGTGGACCAAAACTGTGGAAAAGGACGGAGATTATATTTAATAGGGACAAATTAATCGTCAATGTTGTAGTTTTCAAGCTATGTAAATTGGATTCAATTTTCTTGGCAATTAAAATAGAAAAAAATAGGAGGCAGTACTTTCTGACGCACCCTCGTACTATCACCTTAGAAATAACCTCGAGTTGCATAGTGTCTAGAAGCTCAAATTTTGTTTCCACTGTGTTGGAATAAAAGGCTGGCCCAAACATTGGGTTTTGCAAATCGCACACTAAGATCCATTTCCCTGTGAACCAACATATTTCCATGGAGAGCATGTGAGGACGAAATTGTAATATAATTAAAATATCATCTACTGAAATCATTCTCATCTACGAACCACATAAGTATATGAGTTTACCAAGACCCAAATGCAATAAAGAAGACGCTGTTCCTAATACAGATCACCAATTATTGTATAGTAACCTCAAATTTGCCAAAATTTAAATTATTAGATGAATATAGTCACCGAAGTTAATAACATTGAGAGTAGCATCTGTTGGCATTTTTGTAACTATCACCAAACTTTGAGAACCCATGTTCCGTACTAATTACTCTATATATCTAAACAAACTGCTGTGGAATATTGATTTCGCTGAAGAAAAGAACACGGATTTTTGCGTGTATTAGTTTTGAATCGAGTGTTATTGAAGAGCGTCCGCCTTCACTTTTATGAGCAGTCAACTTAGAAGTGAAATTTTAAACGTTATTTATAAACTTAAAAGTTACTGCCGAAATTTCCACACAATTAAATATCCCTTAACATACAAACGAGATAGAGGTGAAGCTGTCGAATTACGCATGCAAATTCTGCACTCTCATATCATCATGTAACCGCTTTGTAAAAGACACGTAGTCTACGATCAATTGAGACAGATAACCTTCCCAGTTGCCAGACCCAAATGTCCTGTCTGTCGACGGGCCTGTAAACCCACACACTTGCTCACCCTTTTCCCAGTTAATTCGGTGTACTGATTTTTAATGCCTGCAATTTTCTCTCTTTGCACAATTATTTTGATGCCCTGCTAATGAAGTGGTTTACACAGGGAAACAAGGCAAATTGTTCTGATATAAAATGTATTAAAATAATTTGGCGCTTGTGTGTGTTTTGTTTTGCTGTGTCTTAATTTCTAAATACATACCAAATATTGCTGCTAATGAAATGTCCATGACTTTCTTATTCTATATGCATATTATGCAGAGTAACAACAATTTTCACTCCATGTACATTCTCAACTTAAAACTTAGGCCTCCTTCGCAAGCATGTTTGAAATAAGGTTTTATGTCCGTCAGAACGAATAACACTTTTCATTGGTGACAGAATTATCAAAATGGATTGAATGGGTTTTGAAATTATCCTATACGCATGCCGTCTTCTTTTTATAGTATGCTATTAAAATATGTCCTCTTGTTAGAAGATATTGAAATGTAGCTTCAGATAAGAGCAATATAAAACATGGAGATGGCACACTAATGTGATGCTGATGGGAATTTAAAGACCGTGCTTCGGTTGTTATATGTAGCGGAAAAAGGGGAAAAGGACAGAGCCGATAAATTCACCTAAAACTGTTCTTGTCTTCTTGAACAGCGCCACACACTCGCGTGAGCTGAATTTAAAGGACTTGTTAGCTTCAAATAGGACATAAAACCCTCCAAGGGAGCGTAAAAACCGAGTATCACGTCCTTTTTTTCTCTAAGTGAAGAGTGGCGAAGGATTTCACGTGGGAACGAAACATTTACATGCATAAGTTAACCATGTTCTGTGCATCACGTGTTCCGCGCGATTTTCGTACCGAGTGCAAAGTATTTTTATAGAATAATGAAATACGGTATCACAGAATTAATTTAAAATTATCTCTCCTCTCCGTGGCTGTGTTCTGTCACTAATAATGACTAAAATTTTATTTATAGGATGAAGCAAATTTAACAACTACAAGTAACTATTCTAAGATAAATTAATCGATTTTTTGCAATTAGATTTTTTAAATAAACAGAAGCTCCATAAAATGTTGTGTGAACTGAAGTAAACGTTGCAGATATTGAATACACTTAATAAATGATTAGAAAAGTTACATTTTGGAATAAAACGGTTCTGAGCTATTTTATTTATTTAGTTGCTGATCAGCACGTCATATTTCAAAAGCAAACTACAAATGCCAGTGACACGTGCAAGTTCTCCAACTGTTTAATATTTCCCGATATCACCACAAGATCGGGTTTAAAATGACAGGTGTATTTACTAATCAATATATCCAAGATTTCCATAAGATCAAACCTTAAACAAGAAGATAGTGCCAATAACTGAATTGGGACGAAAATCAGGTAGTTTTACAAAAATTTGATTCAATTTTTTATTCACACCATTATGTAATATGTTGAAAGTTTAAATAAGAATTTAGCAAAATACCGATCTAAGATCCACAGTTGGTATCCTGCCCATAGCAATGAATTTGTTAAATCTGATTCAACCTTCAGATCATCAACCTTGAAACCCCCTTTTCTTCTCGATGGACAAGGGCTGCTCCTAAATGACTGAAAGACTAATAACGATTTACTAAGTTGTATATAAGAATGTGAACATGGGTTTGATTGGGAAAGTGACATTTTCTTTTCTTTACGAAATGCCATGAGGCAGAACATATTTGTAAGAGCTACTGTCTACCCACCACAAGAAGGCAAGGCAGAGGAATGCGCGTCGTAATCACTTTTGCTGTGTTTATGCTTGCCTCCCTTATATCATAAGGATGCTGGGTTCGTGTAAAATACAGTATTGTCACCTAACTGACCCATGGAAAATACCTATCACTGCAGTTATTGTGCTGTTCGAATGGTTACCATGGATTTATCTTTGATATAATCCTGCTTCTCAAAACGTTATAATCCTGCTGCTCAAACGGTTGTAATCCTGCTTCTCCAAAGGTTACCATGGATTTATCTTTGGTAGTAGATACCTCTCAATAACGCACTGATTACTCCACGTAGAATGAACATCTGTCATTTGTGATTCCTGCGTATTCCATTGGTGCTTAGTACAGGGCCAGGAAGCGCGGCAGTTCCCCTCCCCTCTTACAAGAATAATCAGCGCGTTATCTGTCAGGTTTCTATTAACAAAGATAAAGCCAGGATAACGTTTTGAGCAGCAGGATAATACCAAAGCAGATAAACAGTTCAAACCCCTTTACCTCTTCATGCCCCGCTTGCCTTTTTGGGTGGGTAGACAGTGAAGATAAATTTAGACAACGGAGGAGCCCCCGCATTGCCGAAAAAATAATAATATTTGATTTGTTAACGAAGCTGTTAAATACCAGGTCATATTAGCGTCCCGCAGAAGCTGTAAATCTTCTAACATGGGCCTGTAGCTTAAAAAACACGGGGTTTGAGCCAGCAACCTTGGGATAAGTAGGCCAGTGCCTAATCAACTGAGTCGCCAAGACTGACATCTAAAGGAGAACGTATGGATATTAAATCACTACTCATCCAAACCTTAGCCTACACGTGGCTAGTGTAAAAGTAATGATTATTTCCATTAATTTACCTAAAAATAGAAACATAGTGGTTTAACTATGAAGCCTGGGACTTAAGTACTTACAGCATAGTAAGTCGCCACAAAAGGCGCGTGTCTCTTAGCATATGAGAACCCCTAGTGGTCTACCGGAAAACATTCGAGTCAGTTGGAAAATTTAATGTCATGTCGGCACGTTGGCCATAGTAGCTCTGTGGTTTAGAGCAACCGCAAGGAGAGAAGGAGATCCGTGATTCAAATCCCGGCTATGGGATTGAATTTTTCAGTTTGACTTTACTCATCCAAACCTTTGCTTACACATCGCTAGTGTGGAAGAAATGATTATTTCCATTCTAAATATTGTTTTAATTTACCATTATTTTTAAATAAATGCTTTGATAGAGTTTTTATTTCACTTGAAAACGAATTATAATGTTCCATAGCTTAAGGAATAGATTGAATGCCATATTTAATAGAACATTGCTTTAACAACTGAATATGATTTTGTCTTGTAAAATTGTATTGGATTTCAATATTTCAATTGTAAATTTAATTTAGTGGTTTTATTTATAACTTGTATATAAAACATTATGTATTAACTTACATCGCTTTTTCTCCTCTTGTACAAAATGTTTTTAAAACGCTTATTCTTCTATTTCGTGGTGTTAATCGAGTTACGCGATTGAAGAAATGGTTTTATTACATACTTCCTTCTAGGTACAATGGGCATAGGTGAATGTAGTAGGCTTAACAGATAGTTAAATCAGTCAATGACTGATCGCTTTGAAATTGGATTTTCTTTGCACATCCAGGATATTGAAAAGTAAAGCACACTCCAATACAACTTTCCATTTGAGAGAAGTATTACTAGAAAAATTCAAACAAATAACAAAAAAATGTCTCGGAAATAGGTGACTCCACGGAAATGTATTTGAGTGTAGTAAAATTTTGTCTTTACCATTTACGTTAAATTCATTTACAATGAAGAGAACTTCTGAGGACGTTTCCAGAAAAGCCATATGTATTTAATTTAGTATGAAAATATTTTAAACTTTATAATGGCAAGCTATTTTTGAGAAAATCAAAACGTTCAAAAAACGTTAAAAGAGTAATCTCTGTAGGGGGGGGGGATTTTCTTGAAAATATTCGTGTCGCATGCATTTTACCGACTTTTCGTTTGAAAGTTATGAGCGCGCGCTCGCGCGCGCGCGCGCGCACACACACACACACACACACACACACATTTTTGTAAGAAATACTTTTCATTGACATCGAATGGACATTTTCTATATGGAATTGTGGAATTCTTCGGTGGAATTCAATGCTTCTCCTATTTTCTATATGTAGAAAAGAACGAACCATTGTTAGTCCGAGTTTTATTACAACTAGAGTGGACTACTCTGCGGAGGGGATTCGGCACGGAGGTCCAAACTTGGTCTAATGTACCTATGTCCCCAAGTAGAGCAACCCCGAGAGGAAGGATGAGGCGAGAGGAGACAGAGGATTGGCGTTCTGAGGAGTCATGACAGTATAGAGGGCAGGGTCCCTATACTTTACCAGTTGGAAACTCCCGGTAGGCCAAAACAACCGGCATGCCACCCTACTGTGGTCCCGGTGGCCCCGCCAGGGACCGTTCTTCCTTTGTACCGGAGGAGGAAGTTTTACCAAGAACATATTCTGTCACGCAACGCCGAGATATCCGCCGACACTTCTACCCTGAAAGAGACCACCAGATGAGAGATGATGTAAAATGACAATGATAATGAAATGGAGGGACAGGAAATCCGGGAAATGTAACTAAGCAACCCAGTATTCGCATAAAAAAAGCCCAGGAAAAGCCTCCGAGAAACCCCATGGGTTAATTAGTTGGGCCACGGGAATCGAACCACAGACGAAACAGCCTGATCCATCCCGATCGGTTGTATTTCAACACTGTGACTGGGATTTTCGTGATTAAATATAATTCTATGTTTGGGATTTTATATTATAAGTATCCTGTACAATGTTCTTATCGCTCTACTCTATGGTATTCCTAATTCAGCTACTGAAAGTTTTGTTATACGATCCCAAGAACTAATTCATATAAGTGAAATAAGAATTTAAAAATTAATATCAAATGTTCTTTGATAATGGAAAATTATACTAGTAGTGCTTTCTGCATTCAATGTGGAGACAAAATATCTACATAACTCCATATATGTGTTATTACTGTCAGTGTTTGGTTATGTATCTAGAGCAAAATTCCTGACATACAAGTGTTACATTTTAGAACACACCAGTGCAACAGCGAGTAGGGTAACTAATTAATAATAAATTGCCTAAATATTTTTACTTATTAGCCTAGAAAATTAATAAAGTATCAACTTTCGTTTACGTTTCCTTAGTGATAATTTAATGTGCAACGTTTCCGTTTACTTCTCTTTACTGAGAAGGCCATGAGATTCTGGTTCATTGTTAGCGATGCAGTTCTTTGCTGTTATCTAGGTCATAAATTATTACCATGTTCTTCTATTCAGGGAGCGGTTTTTGTTCTGTGTTGCACAGTCGTGATTTATTCAACGCGGATTTCACGTCTGCTTGGGAATATCGACATATTTTGCCGTAGGTTATTTAGCAAAGTAAGTGATTTTTATTCTGGTCTTCGTGGTACAACCCTTTAGCTATATCCAGAAGTTCTAATATGAGAATATAAAATATGCTATGAGCAAAGAAAACAAGTAAGTTTGTCTTGTTGGTCCCTCCCTAAAAAGCTCCCTTCTCAAACAAAGGCATTTTAAAACTTGTTTCTCATGAAAGACATAATGCTACTTAGAGATTAAGGCCTCGTTTATGGATGCGATGATGATGATGATGATGATGATGATGATGTTTTATGGGCGCTCATCTGCTAGATCATCAGCACCGTATTTATGCATACGATTTCATGTCGCATGTTAAGGGATGTTGCAAATTTATACTTTTTAGTTTTATATTTATATATTCGACCTGTCATGCTATGTATTGTTCAGTGAAAATGTAGAACGGCGATGTTCATTGGACAGAACGTGGTCAATTCCCCAATCCAGCTCCCACCTATTCAAACCTTAGATGCCATGGCTGTTTGGATGTCGAAGAAATAGAGGTTTTGATCGTCCTCATGGAGGGAGGTTTTGTACTTAATAACTACCTCTCAATCGTTATCTCACATCCCAGCACAATCATGGCTGACAACTTCAATCTCAAACATCAGCTTTGGTATTGCAAACATCTCTAGAGCAATCCATTCATTCGTCACATTGATGGAGATACTCAACTTCAAGTATAAAGTCCCTAGCATCTCGTACATCATCCGCGTGGTGAACTACCTTCTGTCATCGACTTTGCTATCACCAAATACTTCTCTTTTATATCACCCCCACTTCATTCACAAGTAATGCACTCCATTCGGACCAGTATGTGACGGCGGTCAGCATCAGGGTTGCCAGTCATGACATCTCACTTCAAAAGCATACAAGGCTGGGAAGGCATACAATATTACCTTAGTACTTCCATTTTGCCAAATCCCAGAATTACCCACATTCCATCCCTAGAAGCTGCTTTCTGTTCCTTTACTTCCATTGTGAGGTAAGCTGTGAACAACCTGATTGTCCACACGCTACCCCTTAACCCTTGGTCTTAATCCTCATACGCTGCTCGTGGCCAGCACGTCATCAGGCCAGTGATTGCCTGCACGAGCACCAGTGGCAGAAAAAAATGGCTAGGGTGCGCATCGAGAATGACGACGTGCAGGGCATTCAAGGATTGGCCTACGGTCTTAAAACCAAGGCAAGTGGTTCACTAACCATCTTGAACGTACTATGCGTCCAAGAGAAAACTCCGAGGACATCGTTTGCAAAGTGTTCGCTGGGATATACGTTGATTCTTTCGGTGCCCTCCCCGCGACGCGGAACGGCGAGCTCCAAGGCGTATTCCGCCCGCTCTGTAGTGTGGTAGCGGAGTGGTTGCCTCACATTCCAGAGATCACACGTTCGAATCTCAGTCAGGCTGAATAATCTGCATAAGGGTTTTTTTCCGGATTTTTCCTTGGCCTGAAAGATAACTAGCTCTATCGACCTGGGCTCATTTGAGCATCGTTTCACGCATTTTATGCCTGTTGCATTTTTTCCGGGCAGTTGTAATCCGCCTCAAGATGCAGCCTGTGAGATCTGAGATGGACGCAGAGGCTTGAGGCCATCTATTCTGTTGGTTGCTTCTTCTCCATGATACTTGTTCCCCAAGTCTCATCTTTGAAAGGATTAAATTAGGCGCCAGACAGCAAAATTCTACGCAAATTTACCAGCAACCACCTTGGTTAGGCTCTGAGGCCCCAGAAGACGCCACTTAAGGTGACATAGGGTTCCCCGCATGGCGCCGGACACCCGAGATAACACTAGAGCAAATTCAACAGCAGCTAAACTCCGTATTTAATACTACATAAACTGAGTTTGGTCTAAATTATAATGCTCTCCAATCAAAAATAAGCAATTCACAATTTTAGAATAATTCCCTATTTAAAAAAAAAATCCTTTCTGCTGTTGTGAAACCTTATTTAATGTGGGTACGTAGCAACATCATGGGTGAACATCCGCCTGCCAGCAATCCAGGAAAAATTTTGTGAAGGGAGCTTTTCAAGTCTTATTTTTAGAATATCTGCCAGACACTTATGGACACTGGAAACAGCCTAAAACAGCCTAAATTGAGTGTATATATAGTTGGTTAGCATTATCTGAGGTTTGAGTCCCAAAGTTTTTAATTCATGCGGTAAATTAGGTCCGCTGCAATTTTTTTTTTTTTTTTTTTTTTTTTTTTTTTTGTAATTTACGTTCTCCAAAGTTAAGTCATATCGGACGATGAATGGAATGGGTGAAATGATGCTCAAATGAGCCCAGGGTCCATAGAGTTACCTGACATTCGTCTTTCAGGATAATGGAAAACCCCGGAAAAAGCTTATTCAGGTAACTCAACCTGACCAAGATTGGAACTTGGAACCTCTTTTTTTTTTAATTTTAATTTTTTCTTTTTTTACGAAAAAATATATATCTATGTATATAGATATATATTTTTCTTTTCCTTATTTAACCGTTTTTTATTGTTTCCGTTTATTTTCCTATCTGTTTTCTGTATTTTCATACACATACACTATACACATAAACACCCATGCCCAAGGCGGGACTCGAACCCACGACCCTCTATGCGGTGGAACGCTAGAGACATACGTTCTAACGATCATAGCTAAGAGGGCCAGCTCTTGACCGTGAGGCAGACACGCTACCACCACGCTACCGAGGTGGGCACGGTTGTCCAGACCGGTTGTCTCACTGGGCTGTGATATAGGGGCATTTACGCACAATGTAGCACAGACCAGTGTATAATCCATATTACAATTTGACGGACTTAGCAACAAGGTGTTTACATCAGTAAAGCGTAAATAGCTTTTATCACGTGATTTACTCCACGTGAGGAAGATGTTCTCATGCCTCTGATTTGAAAAAGTTGGTTATGAATCGAATCCTACTGGATGGAAGCGGGGTAGCAATGAATTCTTCTCCAGCCAACGAAGGATGCGGTCAAGAAAGTGTGCACTTAAATGAAACGGTAAATTTTATTACCTGACATTGCTGGTCGGGGCTTCAGCACATCCTTCACGAAAATGTAGGCAAGACTCAATTGTACTATAAACATTCAAATAAAGCTAAATTTACCAAACGAGGTCGGAATTTGAACCGCGGACTTCCCTTCACGAGTACATATCTTAATGGCTTCAGCCGTCCGTATTCGCTCCGGATTTGAAATGCCACCCTCTTCATTGCATTACGAAAACAATACTATAAAAGATTAGGCGTTAAAAATTCACACAAACAATAGCAGAACCTCGTATACGGGTAATGCCAAAATAAATCTTATTTAAAATATATTTTGTGTGTTTGTTGTTTAGTACCCTATCTCTTAGAGTTTCAGAGTTATCTAAATTTAAATCAGAAACCACATACATATATTATGTTATTGCTGTAAAATATTAAAATTACTGGAGCCATTTTTGAGAAAATTAAAACAAAATATGCATATTTTCTGTGAAAACTATAATTTTATGTTACTAAAGCCTGCAATTCATGAGAAACGACTTAACATTTCAAAGTTTTAGAGTTGAAATATTGTAAAAATTGAATCAAACAGGCAATGTTTTAAGAAATCAGATTTAACAATTCCCCACTTACATAGAATTGATTGAAGAGCATTTAACTGGCTATTTGTACCACTAATATGAGATATTCATGTTGGCCATTGCTACCATTGTTGTTGCTACCATTTTTGTAGCGAATTGATATTTCTCCATGTAAAATTTAATCTGGGAAATATAAAGCTGTTAATGTTTGTCTTTAAGAGATGGATGGATTAAATAAAAAATTAGAGGTTATAATTTTTTTTCAATAATGAACATACACGTTGCAGTCGCCCGCACTGCGAGACGTTTGCTTAAGATAACTATTTTTGTTCACGAATTCCGAATAGAGGAATTTCTGGCAAAAACTTTATGCCCAAAGAATTTGCATTGAATGTTTTTTTCTGCCTTAGCATTTATGGAGAAAGTTTAAGTCCAATTTTAAATATATTCTATTATGTAGATGCATGTGAGTTAAAACGATTTTACCTGGAACTAACTATGCGGTAATTTATGTAAAGATACTGTCCCTTCCCGTAGTACTTATATGTATATGATAGACATTTGTTAATGATTATTTTAGTCAATATTAAGTCTAAGTGATTAAAATAAGCTGACAAAACCGATTAGCAAAGTAAAGAAAAAACTTGCCTGCTATAAATTGGCTCAATTGAAATTTGGTTTTCCTGTGTGTACAACAGCATATAGAAACTAAATATAAAGTCAATTTTAAGTTTTACTGGACTAAGGTTTTCTTTTTCTACCTGTAGCTGTTACAATTTGCTTTCAACAGAGCAGTTATACCATGATTTGCGGAGCTATAAACTATCTTTCCTGACGCATATGCAATTTCTCTAACACGCAGGCAGGAGGGTAGTCTATTCATAGCAATAAAGTAGAGCAGCGCTTGAAGCGAACCAGATTCAATGGAAGCATTAGTGGTAATGTTATCTAACAAACACGCATAGGTGTGATTTAATGAGACAGTTCACGCGCACACCAACTTTGTTATTTATGATTAGGATGAGCATTTAACCTAATGTTAGACATAATATAAACTTAATGTTAACAAAGGGAATTTATATTACAAATCTACTTGACTTTACATGAACAAGTTAATAATAAAATGAATTATTTACAAAGTTAGTTGCTTACTTAGCTGCAATGCCTTTCACCAACACTGTAATGTTTCAAATGTGTATGTTTACGGAAACTTGAGGTTGAGACCGCAATGATAACTTTAGTTTGCATAAGAAGTATATATTTTGAGATCTTCTGAAAATTTGAAAAAGAAAAGCACGTACAGAACGATATCTGTGAGTACCTGTGGCATAAGCGTATGTCTTTGAACAGCATAGTTAAAAAAACTAGAAGTCAGGTACATATCCAACTTCATATTTAAGTGTAGCGTCTTCAAAGAAATTGACACTTATACCATTACCTCCACCACAAAATACCCTTTCCACGTTTTTATTTCGTTAGTTTTTATTTTATTAACATTGGCTGTAAGAGATGTTATTATGCAACAATATTTAAGAAATCTCCGATTAGTAAGAAGTTTGCTATTCTGCATTTTTTAAGAACTATCTATTAAGTCCTCTTAATTTGGAATGGAGTGTGGTATAATTTTGTAAGACAATACAAAAGCTTATAACAAAAAATTTAAAATTCCTTAAAGGACATTGAATATTTCAAATATTTATTTTTGTGGGATTCATAATAAACGAAATATTCGTTATTAGTTTTTTTTTTTTTTTTGCTTTTTTTGCTATGGTCATATCGGCGGCCGTTCTCCTTTGGAACATACTGAAGGTGTTAACTCGTTATCTTTGGGTTTTTAATCATTTCATCACGCACACATTCACACTCTCATTCATACTTCCAGACTCTGGAGAAAATGGGGAATTATCTTGTTCGGAGAAAAATCCCCACCCCCACCGCCAGAAATCGAACCCGGGACCGTTATTAGTTTTAATTGCTAGTATTTTTATAATTGTTTAAGTTTTCACTAATCAGCTGTTTCTTGTTATGGAAAGAGTATGCAGTTTCAAAACCAGCACGCTCGCCTCGGTAGCGTGGTGGTAGCGTGTCTGCCTCACGTTCAAGAGGTCCCAGGTTCGAATCTCGGACAGGGTGAGTTACCTGGATACGGTTTTTCCGGGGTTTTCTCTTATCCTGAAAGAAGAATGACGGGAAACTCTAAGCTCTATGGACCCTGGGCTCATTTGAGCATCATTTCACCCATTCCATTCATCGTCCGATATGACTTAACGCTGGAGGACGTAAATTAAAAAAGGCACATAAGTATTTGACTATTCCTACAGGTTCCTGTATTTCTTTTACCTTTAACAAAATGTGCAATGAAAGTAAGGAAACGCTTACTTTAATTGATACTGTGACTACGTAGGTTACGTAGATTCGGCAATCCGTCTTGCAGAAATGTAAAACAACTTCTGCTGCGGTAAAAAGACGTGAAATGACAATGTCTTCAAGGTTGACTCGGTGTTTTGCTGCACGAAAACAAATGGAATAAAATCATTGCGGTACACTTAAATCGTCGACTGTAACAATAACCAACAAACAATTGCTGCTTCTAACATCTCACCGGTATTTATACCTCCCCAGCCATTGTTTCTAGAAAGCCGAGACCTTTCGAGAATTTTCGTGGAAACAACCATGGACAGAACGCTCTGGAGCCTCTCTTTCTCTCCTGCCCACGCGCCCGGCTCCGGCTTAAGGCAGCAGCACAACAATGCCATACGGTCTTTATGGAAGATTTCCCCATAGAGCCACTAGTCGAAATGGCACAATACGCTGACGACGTGTTTCTGTTCTGCAAAGACAAACACATGCTCAGAGCCTTCAACCCCTTACAAAGACATCTCCGTCTAACAAAACAGTGGTGTCGGCGTTGGCGGATGTCCATTAATCCGGACAAAAGCTACGCCATACTTTTCACAAAGTGCCACATCCCCGCAGACTGCCCCAACTTCAGCTTCCGAGGTCGAAGGATAAAGTGGACAAACTGTGTCCAGTACCTAGAAATCAATTTTTACAGAGGTCTAACTGTTTTCCGACACATCAGGGGCCTATCGGCGAAGGTACAGGGAACAATTGCTTCCCTGTATCCAATGCTGGGGTCGACCTCGATACCAGTTGGCCTGAAGTTATACCTCTTCCGAGCGCTGGTAATCTCGGTAATGCTATATGCCTGCGAGATCTGAGGCATGGCCGCAGACAGCTGGCTAGCATGGCTTCAACGTGCACAGAATAGAAGACTACGGTCTATATATTCTGTGGAACGTTATTTATCTACCAGGTTGCTTCACGAAGCCTCGGGTCTTCCATACGTGGAGGATGAAATTAGGCACCGGGCGTCAAAATTATATGCCAATTTACCAACACATAGAAGCGCCCTTGTAAGATCATTGGGAGATTATGACCCCACTAGACGCCGTTCTAGACTGCATCGGGCACCCCGCTTAGCTTGCGGGCACCCAAGATAACCCAGGAGCTAATCCTATCAGCAGCTAAAGCTGAGCTCCACATAATTCTCTTAAGCTGTTTGGTATCACAATTTTTCCCAAAAAATAACAAACTCAAAATAAAAACACCAGGGTGCAGAGTACTGCATCCTGCCCTTAAACCCGAAAGTACTATTTGTAACTTCAAAATTAACTCCAAACCTCAAAACCTACAACACATCATACAAAATCCCAACTGTAACCTTATCTGCGGTAAAAACCCTTAACGGGTGGGCACGCAGCAAACGCCTTCTGGCTGTATGGAGCCAGTCAGCACCTCATGGCATGGCATGGCATGGCATGGCATGGCATGGCATGGCATGGCATGGTATGCCATACGGTGACAATACGAAGCTTAAGTTCGTCCAAAGATGCGAAGCGAAGTTCTAAAAGGAAATTTACAACCTAAATTGCCCTTTAAATAGAAAATATTTTGAAAATTACGATTTTATTAACATACCACTGTTTTATATTTACGTGAAAATAAACATAAATTTTGAATTAATGTGAAAATTCTTCAAAGTCCTCTGCAATTTAAGAGAATGTTGTATATGTTTTACAACTGGAAATGTAGAAGATAGAGCAGGAATGTACTACACAAAAGCTATAGATCTCTATTAAACGCACCATTTGTTTCAAATAGCATCAGCTCTTTTGGAGATGTGGGTTATTACTGGTTTGAATTGCTCAACACAACGTTTTCAAGTGCTGTCGCTATTCATTTTTTCTCACGCTATGGAAAACGTGTGGAATTCATAGGCGCCCTGGATTTTGAACATCTATCGATAGACCCCTCTGTCTTCAATAAATATCTAGTGAAATTGCCTGAAATTATGACTATGGCCCCATTGATATGCATTTTATTTCATTTCGTTTAAGGAATAGTGAAATGTGGTTTAAGATTTATTGGTCCATTTAGGTGTGCGATTATTGCGCTATATATTGTTGGGGAATCAGTTCTACGGGCAGCCTATTTCCGCATTTATTTCGACAGCTTGTATGAATCTCTGTGTGTTGTACAAACTCTTACTAAAAGGAAAAGCTAATTTGTTATATACAGTATTCCATATCTACACTCAACGAAAATTAGATCACTCTCACAACGCATGAAAGCACAAGGTACTGAGGCGGTCCGGCCCATTGAGGACCACGTCGAGCTCTCCCTTGTGCTCGACGCCTCACAATTACGGATTGGTGGCGTTAGGAGGTCAAGGAAAGGGAGATTGTAGTCGGTTCGAGGTGACATGTAGCTCCCGCGTGAGGACTCTCATCTGGACTTCAGGAGTGGGTGCGGCCTGACAGGTTGTAGGTTAATGACACCTCGAATCTGGTCGATTGAAATTTATTGTAGTCCTTGGATTCCTACGCTCGCCACCGTGAAGTCGTCGTCGGTATAGTTACTGAGTCAAGCGTCACTGTCTATATTGCGATGCGAAGCACGGAGGCAGTAGCACTGCGTAGTCGGATTGGATATACTTGTCGTCCTCACAATACGCTACTCGTTGTTCTAATTCTCATTGGAGAGATTGTTATACATTGCGCTAGGTCTCTGGGCATAGCGCGGAAGTATAGTTCTTAGGCTGCGCCGAATACGCGTCCGTCTTACGCAGCACTCAGCACTGAAGTGCCCTTACCAGCAAAACCTAGTTTCCGCCATCCCCTTGAATTACTCCCACTCTAGATATTTCTCGGATTTGCAAAATCACATGACCAAATATCAATTTTCTATTGGCTTTTAAGTATCCCCCACTTAATATCAGTGTTGAGAATTTCCAGAATATTTATTCGTTTGTGTCAATGTCTTTCTGTTATCAGGTTATATGTCGTGTCAGTGTTCTTAGGTGACAGGGACTACTTCAGTACACTAAAAGTGAAAACTGTAGCTCTGAATGTCCCATAGTGGTAGTTTAGTAGAACCAGACCAATTGGGGCTTAATGTCCGTATTATCAAAAGTCCGGACTAAGAACGCCACAGATAAAAATTGTGAATGAAATTAGACTATGTACAGTGTAATTTTATTAGAACGTAAGATAAAATAGGCCCACCTGATTTAAATTACGCAACCTTTATTTGTTTGGTTTGAAGAAACTATCAACTTTCTTTTGTGGTTCATCACACATCTCTCTCAATGAGATCACGAGGGTTCCTCCTAAGATGGCGGTGTGCAGAAATCTGTTTATTGTCAGTTTTCTCTACTAAGTCGATTACACAATTCAGGTGCTGTTTAAGCACTCTTAATTTCACTTTTCGAAATCCGTATCCTTGGCCTCAGATTCGCTACTAATGTCCCTTGCATTACACTTTCTACAACTTCGTCAGTCATGATGTATTCGTAATTGGCTGGGTCATCTCCGTCGAGCCAGTCTTTGATGTCGTCTATTGTGACAGCTTTCTCGCCACCCCAACCAGTGTTTAGTAAAAGTAATTTAATTCAATTGGATTTGTGTCTAATTCAACACTGTCACCATACAAAAGTTTCTTCCACGTATTAGTTAATGTGGGCTTCGAAATGCTGTTTAGTGCACTTGTAAAATTGAAAATCATGGATCTGAAATCAGACCCATACATTCTGCACATACACACGCAAGAGTGGCACCGTTTCAAGCTTTTCGATAATTTTCAGTTTCTCGCGTATTGTAAGGGAATTATACTTAGGTTTCCCCGATGACATTGTAGGTTTGCTAAACAACATCGTGGACTCGATTTGTTTCTTTAACTTAATGAATGAGAAAGGCAAATGTTAAACTAACCCTTCTGACAAGAGTTGCAAGCCTTATCACAGGTACAGCAAGGGTGTGGGAAGGAGGGCAGCCTAATGTACCAGTGTCACCAATAAATTTCTGGTACCTAAGAATTCTTATTGTACAGTGTGTGCAAAAATAAAATGGACATTTTCCTTAAGATTTTATTAGTGTAGTATTACAATTTAAGTTAGCAGTTCGTAGATTTATAAGGATGCTTGTCCGGATTAAGCAAAATCCGGTTTGAAGGGATCTGGATTAACGAGGTTTTACTGTACTCATTCAACTGACTCGCTCGCAATGTGATAACATGACGTGCATATACAGATCATGTGTCGTGCGAACTAGATTATGCAAAGTAATTTTGAGATCGCACACTAAATGTTATATGACTATTGCGTCGCGTGGTATAAAAGTGTTTATTTAATATACTTGTCTCACGGCACTGAATCGGTACATAAATGGGATCTCATGGACATACAAATTTTCTGTTTACAGTAATTCATGCTGTTGGCGCTAATCTGATCATAACCAAACTAACCTTAGAAGTTTAGTCTTGTGATAACAGGGGTGATTTCATTCTTCCTGAGGAACCTGGATCTCTTTATGCGGTTCAAGAACTTGATTGTCTTTTGTTTTTGTGCTACAACTCCCCAAGTATCGCGTGATGCAAACTGGGCTAACACAACACTGTTTTTTCTCACCTACGCAGTTGTGGTAATCCTATTTGAAACAGGAATATCGCATTAGTAAAGACAATCTTGTTACTTCAGCATCGACTGGGTACGTTCAGAGACTTACTTGGTTGTGAACAGTACAAAAATAGTAGTATTCTCATAGTGTGTGTGAAAACTGAAAAGTCCACCTACGTAAGAAACCGTCAAAGGAAGGCATTCATCCCTCACCTTGTGCATTGTAGCAGTCTCTTAAATTCTTGATCTTATCTGGAAATTGTATCTTATTTCCTTGTAATATTTATTTACCAAATAAAATCACATATCACATGTCAATCAGAATTTAAAACGATTGTATCTGCAGTTTCATAGAATCTCAAATGTATTGAAGATGTTTATTAATAAACAAATTATTTTGATTGTAGAAATTTTAAATTATTTCAGAATAAATAGATTAAAATTACAAAAGTTCCACTTTTGGTTTTTGTGTCTGAAGTATAATTTTCTAAATTATTTCTTATATTAGAGGACTAATATAATATATTATGTAATAATAAAATTGATGAGGACTGACTCTTAATCTGGTGCTTAAAATGCTAGTGCTCCCAGGTTCGTTTCTCGGCAGGGGCTGGGAATTTATCTTTAGCCAGGATTATTTTCTATGCTTCTTAAAGTCTGGAAATATAAGCGAGTGTGTAAATATATAAATTTAATGTGAATACACAAAACTCAACCGCTACAGATCAGAGTTATAAATAGTAAATGTACCGCTGTAGCCCTTAGGTACTAGGGCTGCCAATCTGACTGCCGATCTCACATAGACATAACGCGTCAGAGGTAGGCGTTCATCCAACATGTACTGGGAAGTGCTGGGGTCAGCATTACGCATCCCCCAGTCGGAAAGTTGGCTTCCTTAGCCATATCGCTACCTGTCGCAGTTCCTTACTCTCCTAACTGTGCTGAATGCTAGTCTTATACCTGGAACTTAAAATCCATGACCTTTAGATCGATTCCAGTTGCATCCGATAGTCGGGAACCAGAGCTCCACGCTCCAAACCACTGTGAATATCATTGCCGTGAGCAATTTTTCTAACGGTAAAGTCGCCCATATGACCTTAAATATTTAAGGTGGCACATAAGTACCTCCACACCAAAAACGCTAAATTATTTATCATTACCTAACGTATGGTCATCTGAAAGTGGAGGGTAACTTCGGTATTAACGCGCACGTGATGGCCTATTTTGTGTAGGAAGAGATGAAGCGAAGAACACAAGGAACAAACCAGATTTGAGCGGCAGGATTGGATGTATGTGGGTCCTTAACTTTTACAGATCCTTACGTTAGGGTCACTTACCATGGAAAAATCTTGAATTGAAACGAATTTCTCATGGAGAATTCTTTCTGCGGACCTGTCACAAACCAGGCGTCAGGGCAGACAGTTTGTCCAATACGATAAGGAAATCTGCTACAGAAAATTTGGGGCATTGTATAGTCTACCCCTGGATTCAAAGGAGATTGTATCGAAAAAGAAGCTAATGCATGGTCTCCTAAAGCTTTAATAAGTTTGAGGAGAGAATGGCTCGGAGAAACAGGAAGAAAACCCGTACAATAAACCTCAGGTATTGGTAGGGATTGTGTCCTTCCTGTTCTATTCTCCCAGATGAAAATCTAATCTAATTTATAGTTCATTCCAATATTCGACTTCTATCAGGAAAAATATCATGGTCGATATAGCGGTAATCGAAGCCAGAACCTTCCGAATGCAAGTCTCTCGAGTTCAGCGGATCCATCTCGCTCGGTATTCCGTTATATTATTGTATTTTTCAATTAAAACATCACGTAAATCCTTTCATTGTTTAATTTATAGTACTCGTATATCAAATAACCCAACGAATTTGGTTTTAAGGGAGGCATTTCTGTGAAATCGCCTAATATTTCCAACAGTATGTTTTAAAGTCTTTGTGTATTTGCGTGAAATTTCGAGTGTGAACACGTAATAAAAACGAAAATTCAGATGAATATCAAAATTCATATTTAATTTTAGCATCTTCCAAACATGCTACATGAAGATTTTCAAGAAAATACTCCACTCCAAACTAACGTTTATCTTTATCTATTATTTCCTAAAAATGGCTGCAACTATTTGATAGTTGATACATTAACATGAAAAATAAAATGTTTGACTTCAATTCTCTGTGCTGAATTTAGCATAGATATCTTTGGCAATAGGTAAACATAAGAGATTTTGAGTTTAAATCTTGGCTTTAGCCTTTTGGTGTTCTCTCCTTGGATCCGGCCGCCCTTTGTATCCACTCGTCTCACCCTTCCCTACCAGGGGCACTATGAGAAGGGCATAGGCACAAAAGTTTTCATACATCAAGGTAGTCCTCGGTCCGCTTAGAATCATGTAGGAGAGCAAAATTTTGTTGTAAACTTTGTGGTGATATAATTAACAGTTTGTGAAATTAAACTTATATCTTTCAGCAGAGGCACTGACATTTATTTTCCTTGTAACAATTTAGCTTTAAGCTGATGCCGGATATATATCTGAGCGCTTTCCTAGAAGTGTATTTGTTATACTAGTGGGAAATCCAAAGATTTAAGTCGTTATGTTAACAATAACTTCACAAAGGTATCTCTGATTCAATAAGACCACCTATTGCTTTAAGGAATACTACTCTTGAGATTGCCCAATAAAAATAATTTACGATATGAATTGTGTAGACCTCTTCGGGCGTTTTAAAATGCTTGTTGCAGTATTGATTACATCTGGCTGTCTGGCGATTGTAGCTCTTCCTGAGAGGAGTCGCATTACACATCCCTGACATATTACCTTAGTCTTCCCGAAGGAATTATCACAAAGCTTCTCTCGAGGGTGTGATTCAGTGCTGAGAGCTCGATTGCTCTGCCAAGCAGAGAATTACTATTTCCTCTATTTTTCAGACTCCAGCTTATATTCCCTAAGACGTAACGTGTTGAAAGAAAGAAAAAGAGAATATGGCTTCTTTTATTTTTTTATTCCTTCTACAACCTGTTCTTATGAAACCTTCTTTTCAATCTGCTTTGTGTTAACACAGATAAACCTTCGCAGAAGTATTTCAACACACATTTCGTTGCAGTTACAAGGGAAGTAGAGAAAACCAAATAGATAATCAGATATTAATAATTTTAGTGACTTTTATAGTGCACTTGAAATCCCATAAGCTTGCCACAACATCGCTGCTGAATAGTGACAGCGCATTAAATTGATGAACGTTTTCAAAATGGCAAACCAATAATAACGATATTTCCAAAATAATTACCCCAATATAATGTTGTTTTTTAAATAAATTATGAGCTTCAAAGTGTTCTACTTTTGTATCTATCTCTTAATTTAAAATCAAAATGTTTGGAGCCATTTTTTAAAATGAGGAGTTTAGATAATTTTTTCAGGTAAAAGGTAGTTTGGAGTTTTTTTTTTAATTTATGTCCTTCAACGTTAAGTCATATCGGACGGTGAAGAAATTGGGTGAAATGATGCTCAAATGAGTCCAGGATCCAATGAGCTTAGAGTTACCCGACATTCGTCTTGAAGGATAAGGGAAACCCCGGAAAAAACGTTATCCAGGTAACTCACCCTGACCGAGATTCGAACTCGGGACCTCTTGAACGTGAGGCAGACATGCTACCATCTACCGAGGCCTGCGGTGGTTTGGAGTGAATTATTTTGAAAACCTCTGTATTGATTTTTTGGAGATAATAACTCAAATGTTCAGTGTAGTATTTGTCCGAGCTTTTTTTTTTATGGAGTTTATACAAATATACACGCATTCATGAAACTTTGAATGAAAAATATTTTTTCTTGTAATCAGGAGAACTCAAAACTAAAATTCAAGTGAGAAGTAATTTAATAGAATACGTAAAATATGAAGCTATTAACGGTGAAGCAAACAAATATATACAAATATAACAATTTGTAACTTAAAACTTCACTTATCTATTAAGAAATGATGATATTTTTTATAAATTGTCCGGAATCGCGATTTCATGTAACACTTTTACACATCCTCAACCGGAAACAAAGCTGTCGTCATCGTTACGAACGCTAGATGTTAATATGTTCTTATTAGTTCTACCAAAATCTGAAAATAAAACAAATTTAAAAACAGAATCTACCGCCGGTATTTCAAAACTCATTACGCTGTGTTTGTTTTTTAAAATAACTATCTTTTCCCAAACCATTCAATCTATCGGACCATTTAATTGTTTTAATAATTTAATTTCTGGATTGATTTCATGGTTAAATGACCAAAAATGATCCGTTACGGCCGATTTATCAGTCTGTTAGGAACATGTTCTTTTGTTCTGGTTTCCAAATTACGTTTTTTCCTTCCATTTATAAACTTTATCACAATCGAAACAATTAAACTAATAAATACCAGATTTTTAATTATTAGGAATTTTTTCTTTTTAGAGAAATGTTATAAATTTTAATACTATATTTTGAGGAACTTAAGTTACACAAATTCTTTAAAAAATTTTGAAAATGTTTATTAATCCAAGGATTGTAAGTAATTTTTTTAAATTACAATCGTTTTTTATTTTTAAGGATAGAAATATCATTAACAGTTTTTGAACTTAATATATCTTTAATTTCTTTTACTAGATTGGCTGGTTCTTGAATTGCTGTCTTTAGAAATCCTGATTTTCTGTAGATCAACCTCCAGAATAAGCATGCATATATCCTGTAAATGAACAGAATATACGGTTGTGTAAAATAATTATTTATGTAGCTGCAATCGAGCCTTAGGCGAAATAGAAATTTGTAACTTGAATAAGAAAATGACTTTTTTTAGCGTTACTCAGTACTTTTTCCCTCAGTATGTCGACCCCAGTGAAAAAAAAAATAATAGAAAAGGAGACATGTAATGCAGTCTTTACGGAAGCCAACAAACGCATATGGCAAAATTATTCTTACAGAAGTTGGATGATATCAGTATAATGAGAATCTTCGTGGCGAGCATTTAGCGCATTTTATATTATTGTATAAGCCAAACTTGAGTTGAAGATCTCTTTTATTTTCACACATGGCCCATATAGAGTGTAGTGTGAGATCTAAGGGAGATATGTTACGGCTACCACTCCAAGGAGGAAGGGATGAAGTAACGGATCTATGCTGGTTACAGGCCATGTACGAGCGGAAGCTCTTAACACTTCTTGGCTCAAAGACTAGGTACACTACTGGAGCAAGAGGAACCTTCTTTCCTTGTAACAAACATCTACGCCACCTGTCCGGCACTGCTATACGCCTGGAAACCTAGAAGCACACTTGAGAAATGTGAACGGAACGGAATAAAAGGAAAGAAAAAATGAAAGAACCCGGATAGATTAGAAACCATCCCAGCATTCGCCTGCCGAAAGAATAAATCACAAGTCATCCAAAGTCAAAAAGTTTGAGGTTGCCGGAAATCGAACCTGGGACAAGTAATACAGAATCGCAGAGCTAAATCACTCGGTATCCGGCCACATTAGTCTTGGATCATTGTGTATATTTAACATTGTTATATCGTAATACTTGAACATCAGTAGTACTGTCACGCTTTCGTTTTCGCACCTCTAAGTCAGAGCGAGCTAACATCATTGCCCTTAGCTGACCTACTTTTGTGTTTGAAATTCCGTTTTTTTTAACAAGTGAGAAATACAATGCCCGAGATTGGAAATCAATAATCCCCTCAGTAAGGTCATATGTCTCTTCTGTCGCGATAAATCTTTGAGCAAGACCAGGAAGTTGGGACTCTTTCTAAAGAGAGGACTATGATTTATGTTAGCATAGATTACAAATGCCTGCGCAGTATCCTGTGTAAAGGCGACGCTTCTATAGCCCATGGGTCAATGACCGCGTGCGAAATGTCCTGTCTTATAACTGCCATATATCATTGCATGCTTCACCACTTAAGTATTACATTCGGCGAACATTTGTTACAATAGTTTTTAAACAATTCAGACGACAACGACGCTATAAATTTACTGTAGGAAATGGTAAACTTTTATGTCCAGAACAGTTAATACAGGGTCGACTTTCCCTTGTGATTAATGAGGTGTAGCACACTATCTTCTCTCTCTCTTTCTTTCTCTCTCTCTCTACGTTAGTCTTTCTTATTAATTTGCTGTCATGCGGGGGAAGTTAAAAATTCCTACATTCCTTGCGTCTTTATTTGACCACAAATGTTAGGTTGCGGATTTCAAGTCCCGGGTATAGGACCAGTGCCCACTCAGCATCGTGAGGAAATTGAGGAGCTGCGATAGGTAGCGAATCTTTCTCAAGAAAGCCAACCTTACTGCTGGGGGTGCGTGATGCTGACCACATCATCTTTCCGTATCCGTTGGATGATTCCCCACCTTTGTCTTGCGTATGTAGGCGTGAAGCCGGCAGTCGGGTTGACAGACTCTGGTCCACTTTCACGCCATGGATTTACTGGTTTTTTTTTTACAGCAAATGTTAATAAAATGGTTTTAAAATAAGACCATCAGCTTTCCTGGCGACGAATACGTTCACTTTCTTCTCGGGCAGCCAGCCAGGTGAATAGATGATTATATGTCAACGTTTCGTGAGTGTGCATCTCTCCCATCATCAGGATATTTATAAAATGTTATAACCACAAATGAAATATTGGATATAACACAACTATAAACAAAGTCAAAACACTATCAAAATTCTCATTACTGAACAAACGACTGTTTTCAGTAAATTAAATGCCAGGTCAGGAGATGGCGTGAGTATAGAAAATTGTGTCAAAGAAACGTAACTACTTAACTTGATTATCAAGCTGTATTGATCTTTGTTTCTTAATTCGACGGATTTCCATTTTAAGGCCGGTTTCCAAGAGAAGCTGAACTGAAATCCAGCATCACGATTAAGCGTGCTCCTTTCAGAGGAAATTACCAAAGCCTCCTTAATTCTCCGCTCTCAGTAACTGTTGCATTTTGCCAATATGGTCTTCTCCTGAAAATTGGCTCTATGGTCGTTATCAAAACAATGCTCTGCCAGCCCAGACTTCTCAGGTTGCATTAAACGAATGCTCCAGTCATGTTCAATTATTCTAGTAGCGATGGTCCTTCCGGTTTGTCCTATATACTGTGTTCCACATTCACTGGGAATGCGATACACTCCCGAAACTTGGAAGTCCAATTTGTCTTTCACTGGTCTCAACAGATGTTTAATCTTCGGAGGTGGCTTGTGGATGGTCCTGATGTTGTATTTGGTGAGAATCAGCAGAATTCTGACATGGTTACAAAAATCATGTGTGTTCCTGTCATACTTGTATTAATTACGCTACATACATTCGCGAACTTTAACAGAAAAATGCGTACCATGTGCGTTTTAGGTGAAATGTAATTATAAAATTATTGGATCGTACAATACCTACAATTACAGGTAAGCTGTGAATTATAACTTTATGTTAGCAAAATGTCATTACTACGCCTTCTGCAGCAAGAACACAACTATGTTCATTTGTCTGAAAAGAAGTGCAGTCTGTTAGCACGGTTTCTCTCCTCTTCTTCACGTTCTGCTGTAGGGTTAATGAGGTGCACAGATAATGGGAGTGCCTCTTCAGATATCTGGGCACTTGACTCTGGTCTGTGCCTGCTCTGAGCATCGCACCAGAATCCATAATGTCGTTAAATACAACCCACTTGTTATAAAAGAACTGCTCTCTTTAAACCACACACTTCATGCCACAATATTTTAGTACAATGGAGTACTTAAGGAAATTGACTTTTGTAGCGAAATTTTTACATGCAGAATTGAACTTTGTTTCTTGGAAATGAGGAATAAAAACGAACAAAAAAGAATAATGTTGAATAAAATACAGTGAAGGATAAAATGGCTATTATAATAAGGAAATGGAATGTAAAAGACTGAAGTAAATGCGACAATGAGGGGGGAGCTATAATTGTAAGATAAATAAACGAACAACATGGTCTATATTTGTAGGTGTATGGAAATAAACACGTGAATCAAAGTGAATAAAACGCAAGGGAAAAAACTATCACTAATCATTATAAATTATATGTCTAACAACAAATATGTAGACAAAAATGCTTGGAAGAATTTTGTTTTCTTTTGTTTTGGATTCTTCACTTGTCAGCATAATTACCCGATTCTGTAAGTCAATACAGCCTATTCAAAAAAAAAAAAAAAAAAAAAAACACAAACTTTTCCATTCCAATTTCGCCACATCCACTCTCTCCATTCGTGTTAACCTGATCGTGTTAATGACTATTGTGGGTTCCAAACTTCCTTCCGTTTCGAGAAAACCAATAAATGCAATCGCATCGTTGCGAACTTCACTCCAATTTGGCAGTATGCTCTGGGTTTATGGAAAACGCCATTGAAACGTTTAAACTCTAAAATAGTTACCTAAACTCTATTAGTGAAAGAACTGAACGCAATATTACACCGAATTGAACCCACAACTGATGTGTCTAGTGCTTCAATACTCATTTTGGGTTTTGTTATTGTTTGCCAAACCTCAATTGCTTAAAACTGGAGCAAATTAACAGTTATATCTTTCAAATGTGAACTTTGAGTTTATAGGGCTTCAAAATGACTAGTCTGAGGGAGAGGTGGCATACTTAACTTTATTTAGTGAATCCCGTTAGTGTATTTTGAATTTGTTATGCGCTGGGTTGATAGCTTTTGATTACGTGGTCCTGCATGTAGGAAAAGAGAGGAACTAATATTTTTAACATAACGAGAGATAAATTAATTTATTCTTAGGCCGCGTGCTTTGAACTGGCTGCTAAGAATGTGCAGTATGTGATGGTATTTGAATGAAATCTCTGATATAAATGTATAATTTTTGTCAACATTTCATTCCTTTTCGGCTTCCCTCGAAAAAGCATATGTTTCTAAATCCTAATAATAATGCATGTCAGATAATTTGTTTGTCCCTCGTCCGACATATGCCGTGAAATGATTTTATTAAAACTATTTTGCGATTGCCTATCATTAAATTTCAGTAGCTGTGACTATACATTTATTTATTGATTTGTGTGTTTATTTGTTTATTTATTTTATTTAATTAATTTATTATTTATATATCTTTATTTATTATTCTGCATTACTCTTAGGTTTCTTGAGACTATACCTATCCACAATTTGTTGAATTGGTTTTAATTTTTCGCTTTTATATACAAATTATTTTACACAATATGTAGCTTTATATATAGATTAACCAACCTATATATTGGCTAACCTAACTGAGCTATGGTTGGGTTCAGAAGCAGCCTTATAATTGAAAGTATTTTATATATAGGGCTAATAACGCTAATATCTAACATCAATTCAAATTTTTATTTATTTTTATTAAAAATTAAGAAGAAATGTTTTTGAGAAGGTTACCTGTCCTACCATGCATAACTACTCTCAAAATGATGTTCCAAGTATTCCTTAATATTTATAAACCATTTTTATAACTGCATCAGTGGGTAGCAGATGCATTTGTTTTGTTTCACCTCAATCATTTCCCTGATTTCTTTGCTAATGTTGCTTGTTCTCATATTTTCCTTGTGTATTTCTTAACTCATTCTCCAAGGTCTATTTTTCTTCCTTCTTGCCGACGACGTCCTAGCAATCGAAATCCATAGGCATTTTCTTCTACTCCTATTTGTTTCTCCTTCCTTTTCTTTGTCCATCGGTAGACTTTCTTCTTCCAACTCGTCTTCTAGATTATATGTCTCTTCCTCTCTTCTTCGTCGAATAGGTGATTCTTCTTTTCATTTGCGTACGTTCTGTGTCTTTTCTATCAACGCTCCTTTCCCTTCCTTGTAGATATTCTTTCAATGTCCTTAGAGATGCTTGTTTCGTTATTCTTTCCAATAAAGTGTAATCATCCTGACTTCTTACGAACGTATTATGCCCCATAATCTTTTTCCTTGTAATTTTCTCCTGCTATCTCCCAGCATTTCATATCTTTCACATTCAAAAATAACATGCTCCGGCGTGTCTTCAAGTTCGCAAATCGCATATTTTCCTTCATCCCTCCTTCCTATCCGAGCCAAATATCCCTTGTAAGGGCCATGTCCAGATAGAAAATGTAAAAGTCCTTTCATTGAGTTTTTATGCTTTAATTTGAGTATTTCCCTATAGATGGAAATAATAATTATGTATTCTTCTTGAGGTTTTGTGACTGCATATATACCTACAAGTCATTCGACGCATGGGTCATATCTGGGGATGAATGAAACGATACTGAAGATTGTCTGAATCGATAGAGCTTAAAGTTAGCCAACATTTTCCTCTGCAGATAAAGAAAGACTCGGAACCTCTGGAATATGAGATAGAAATATTAGCCACACACCACAGATGAATCCCTTCTCTTACACCTGCTAAAGGATTTCAAAATAATGTTCTTGAACTGTTAGCTTTGAATACTTAGCGATGTACATCGTCTTTGAGTAAAAGCATCATTTTGCAAAAATTGCATGCATTTTGGTTTGTGAGAATTGAAAACATAACGGCCAGCTAACAAAGTTAAAATGAACAATTATTTATTTACGCCAGCACTGTACAACCATTATAACAGAAATAAAGTTCCCTGTTTAAACATCTCTAAATGTCTATAAATTGATAGGTTCGCTGCTATTCATAGTGCTGTATTAGTGGAAATGCCTCAGACTCGAGAGTTTGCAATCAATGATATGAAATTAGCGTTCAGCCATTGTTGAGGTAGTCTTGCGAGGTCTACTTTAACTACCGTACTTAGTAAGTCTCACCAGAGATATTGGTGCACATTCCTGAGTGCTGGCTAACCCTTACGATATGTTTGCTTCCCAGAAATAAGAGGTGCTGGTTAAACGAAAGCAACATTCCATTGTTTTTAAAATGCGCTCTATTCACTCTGGTGGTATATTCTCTGCAAAACGTGTAGGTGCGAGTGTATCAGACTTTCCACTGATCAATATCATGGCTTCCATTTACTTGGAACTGAAAGGAGAGATCTAGTACAGTCAGAGCCGCGAAATAGTATCAAACGTTTGTGAATTTATGAACAAAGAATGAATAACATGTGTGGACGTCCAAATGTTACAATGTTTTACATGGGCTGTCCAACTCCGCTGCGTTATACACACATAACTCGTCTAACTGAGAGGTACAATACTTTTGGAATTGTGATCTGGCTGCCAATCCAGTTGTCGAGCTTAGGAATTGTTTACTATTTAACTCACTTGGAGTAACCTTATGATAAAGGGCCATTCAAAAAGTTTTGATATATCGAATTATGAACCTTACTTTTTCAAAGTTTACCAAATTCATAAACACGTTCAACATACCTTCCGATTTCAGGTGTGATGAATGACGTCAAACATATGACCTCCTCTACTGCGCTAGCATGCAAGGCCTCTATCCGCAAAATTCGTTATACGAGGGCTGTTCAATAAAGAATGATTACAATTTTTTTTTTGACAACGTACCTTTACTCATCCTCATGATTTTGATGGTCCTTCTCAAAATAGTCTCCCCTGAATGCGATGCACTTGTCCCAGCGTTTCTGCCAGTCTTCAAAGACATGCTGGAAACCATTTTTGAGAGATCTTTCAAAATCGCCTCCGCAGCCCTCACCACTGCTTCTGATGATGGATAATACCTCCCACGAAGGCGTTTCTTCAAGTTAGGGAATAGAAAAATGTCACATGGGGCTAAATCCGGACTATAGGGAGGGTGAGGGATGCACTTCACGTTGATTTTTGCAAGATATTCAGCAACAACATTGGCAATATGCGTCCACACATTATCGTGGTGCAGCATCCAGCTGGTTCACGAAAATGGGTCTTTTGGGCCTGATATGGACTTGCAATTTTTTCAGGACATCCCTGTAGTATTGTCCAGTTACTGATGTGTGTGCAGGTACAACATGCTGATAAACCATTCCATGAATATCAAAGAATGAGATGACCATAACTTCCCCAGCAGTGGCAACAACTTTTGCTTTTTCGGGGGTTGATGATGAAGGAGATTTCCACACTGAGCTCTGCTGTTTGCTCTCAGGATCAAAATGATGTAGCCAAGTTTCATCAGCAGTGATTACGTTTGAAAGAAACTCCGGATCTTCCTCTAACATCAACTTTAACTACATGTTACCTCCATTGCAGCGATAGGCGATACTGAACATGTCTGAACTTGCCTGGTTCTCACAGGCGGGAACCACGAGTACCAACAATGAAACTACTATGGCGTGTTTTTTCTATATTAAGCTATCAGAATATAATGAGATTGAATTTTAGTGCGAAAAATTGTGACCGTAAAAAAATTATGATCATTCTTTATTGAACAGCCCTCGTACATGCCTGACGAGTTTCCACTTCGATTTCACCGACTGGTCGAATTTCCTCCTTTATGGTACGGACATAACGGGGCTTATTAATATACGCCAATCATTTAAGAATACCAAAAAGAAAAGTTAAAGTAACGAAGTCTCTTGGGTAACATTAAATGGTCAGCATTACGCGAAATGAGGTGATCCGGTAACCGCTCTTGGAGCAATTGGGTTGTTTCGCGGGCAGCATGGTAAGTGACACCATCCTACTGAAACTACAGCTCCTGAAAGTCCATTCTATTGAAATAAGGATACCTTATCATCGCACAATGTGGTTCCATTAACTATCACAGCAGGTCCCGAAGCATGTATAAAAAAATAAGGGCCGACGATACCGCCCCCCTAAAAGCGTATCAAACTTTACTCGTTGTGGATATATTTTCATTTCTTGAATTATGCGACGATTTTTTGACCTCTAGACATACAAATAACGCTCATTCACAAATCCATTTATAGGGCACTGGGAGGTCGATAGGTTTAAAAAGAATGCATCTTTAGTTTTTAATGTTAAAGAATTATATAATTCTTCAGCTTTATATGTTATATATAACATAGGTTGTCAGCTGGTATTAAAGTCCTTTAATTCGTCAATTTAAACATGGTGGCGTAATGATACGCCCACTTCCTGAGAATGGTGCTTAATCTTTGATCGTGATTTACCAAAACCTTGATCTTTCATACTTTAGGTGCATGTTTCTCAAAAACTATAAAATATATTGACACAAAATTTGTAATGGTCATTTTTCAATGTTCTTTGAACACATTCGGCTAACATTTATATTCATGTGATTTATAAAATGGATGAAAACAAATATACAGTCCTTGAAAGTATTATCTTCTTTTTACTCAAAACTAATTAATTTTTCATGTGCATAGTATAAACTATATGTGATTTTAATTTTTTGATATTATAAAACTGTATCTTAGGTTATTTAGGATAAAACTTGGTGCATGTAACTTCAAATTCCTACAAGTAAAGTGCACCTGAAATATAGGGTGCAATATTTTTTTCAGGACACACGGTGTGATTTATGCCCCTTTTGCATGGACCTATGTGAACGTAATTTAAATGTTATACAGCAGTTAAATGCACACATCCTTATACAGTAATCATACCGAATTTCAATTTCTGATAATGTTTAGTTTTCTATATATTCAAATTTTAATATTGGTAAAAATTAGCCTTGTCTGGGTAAGAATAACCTCCCAGTGCGCTTAAGTGGAAATGTGTCTCGTCACTGAATATGATTTTGCTCCCAAAGACGTCGCCCTCCTCTCGTTGCGCGATAGTAAGATGTTCCAGGGCTAGATATAGATTTAAGAAATAAAATAAATTCAGACTAAAGCAACAATTGGAAAGTTTTTGGATATAACAATACAAAACAATGCTGGTAACCGTCAAACAAAAATTTGCCAAAGGATTCAAACCCCTATATCTTTGCTTACTCACGGCGTGTCAAACATACAGTCTGCATGGAAAGTCAAAGAGAGCAGTAAACAAAAGTGCTTATTTATAATTTTGGCCTTTATATTTTCAAAGTTAACAAAGCTGCGCAAAGCTTATGTTGCGACAGCGTGTAGCCATAACAACGCGACTGAAGGTGCACATAGTCTGGGACTGTTGCTAGCTAGAAGCAAGAGGATACATGTGAGCTAATCTTAGCATTGCCTGCTAAACAATTTTCTTTTTTTCGCAAAACGAACTTTTGTGCTAAACGGGAGGGGAGTTTATAGTTAAGTTTTCTGTTGATGTTAACTTGCAAAATTGGAATTGAGAACTGAAGTAATTTAACTTCAAATAGAATTCTTTATTAAAAACAGGTGCAAAATCTCGGTTAGGTTTTTGTAATTTACGTCCTCCAACGTTAAGTCATATCAGACGATGGAATGGATTGATGCTCAAATGAGTCCGGGGTCCATGGAGCTTAGAGTTACCCAACATTCGTCTTACAGGATAAGGGAAAACCCAGGAAAAACCTTATCCAGGTAACTCACCCTGACCGAGATTCGAACTCGGGACCTCTTGAACGTGAGGCAAATATGCTACCACCAAGCTACCAAGGCGGGCTCTCGGTTAGGTATAAAATATTCAAGCAGCTAGGTAAAATGAAATATACACATCTTGCATTTTTTGTTGCAGCACTAATGACAACATTTAGTTCAACACATGTGTGAACAATATTTTTGTAAAATGAGCAGTGTAAAGTGGAGAGCAAGTTCCCGACTATCAGATGCCTATCTGTTCACCAAATGTGAAATTCTTGTGAATAAATGTGGAGTAGAGGAGGAAGGAAAGGAAAAACTAGAAGGTAAAATGTATCACATTTTTCTATCCTACATGGCAAATATAACTAACACTCAATTGTTCTCAACAGTCACTGCAGGAGCTCTCTTCCACTTCTCTCGCAGCAGTGAGGGTTGCATTGTGTTGGTAGTCGACGAGAAACTGATATCTGCCCACCCAGACTTACATATTCAGCAAGGAAATGATTGCATATGTCTTAGTGATAAAGAAAGAGACAGAGGTGAATGAGCGTATGAAGATGGTATAGTCCACGGATATTTGTTGTTTATTGTCCTATGCACTCCAGTAACAGTAGACTGGTCACTTCCTGATTTTATAACGGAGGGAGATGCCAGCCTCTTGATGCAAGGGGACTATCAGTATGCTCATACCTGTATTCGCTTAACAGTTTGATGGCATCATCTCTGCGCTATGCGATACCTGTATGCTAAAAATGTGTCGCGGAGTAGAACTGCACCGCCCAAAACTGAAGACTGAGAAGTGCCGAATGTGACAAATTGCAAGTAGCTGTTGGACATCCCCCGTCAGCTCTGTGCCGGCGCTCCTTACGTATGCCTGTGTAGACCGCTGCCTGCCAGGGGTGAACAATCCCTCCTGATTAGTGCTGGTTATTTATGTCTGTATATTCCTACGAATTCTGGACTCATTTTCGGGTATTTCCAGCTATACTCTACACCCAATTTTTGGCACACTGGCTCCACGTAGAGCAGAAATGATACCATAAAAGTCTCAAGCGAATACAACTATGAGCATAGTGGTAGTTCCCTTGTAAGTTCGCGGGTTCAAATCTGATGAAAGGCGAAGGATTTTTTCGGGCGTAAACATCCTTAGCATGTATTCCTTTGGAAGAGAAATAAAGCCCGTGGTGCCGTGTCTAGATTTACGACACTAAAAGTACCTCAATTCTTATGAAGAAACCTTCTCCTTATATCCAGGGATTAGGCTAAAAGCCTATTTCTTCCTCATTCTATCAGTCCCACCCCTTCCTAGGGCGTCCAATGCTCCTCTAGGTTTGTAATTAAATATGATCCGTGGTAATCTTCTGTTGCCCATTCTGCAGATATGCTATTTCCAATTTTGTTTATTCTCCATTTACCTTTTCATTTAACTCAAATGCCCTTAATACTTTCCGTATACCTTCATTTGTTATTTTATTCCTCATTGTACAACCTTTCACCTTCCTTAAAAATCGCATTTCAGCATCTCGTATCCTTTATCCATGATTCACTCCCATACATGAGCACATTGTCTTTCAGAACTTTAGTTTCATATCTCTTTTTTATTTTGTAATGTTCTATTTATTGTTCCACATTTGTGTTGGAATTTACTAATTTTGTTTTCTATACCATTATCCATAGTGACACTTACGTCATATCCTAAATATTTACAGTGGGAGACTTGCCCTAAGCATATTCCTTCAATATGCATCTTGGACCTGACAGGATATTTGCTATAGTGTGCCTTTACTCGTTTTATTTGCAGATACTTTTAAGTTATATACATTGCCTAATTGATGTAATTTGTGCACTGGTCGCCTCACATCTCTTCGATATCTTGTAACATCATTGTCATACAAGATGTTCACATGGTTGTTGTTTCCCATCTTAATCCCTGGACATCTTTCCATTGTTTTAGGTCATCTAAATATGTATTGAAGGTATTTGGAGAAAAGCTACACCCTGGTCTAACTCCTTAGTTGGTTTTAGATCCTTCTGTTTTTGTCCCGTTCACGTTCATAGTATGTAAGTTTCCTTATATAAACATTTCAATGTCTTTATGATATGTGATGGGAAACTTGTCCTTATATCCCATAGCTTTAGTCTATTCATAAAATCAAAAGCTTTCTCAAAGTCAATAAGTTAAACACGAGTTTCAAGATTGTTTTCTCGTTTTTTTAAATTCCTTTAATACTAAAAATATCGCTACAGGAATAGTATTTTAGGAACCCAGACTGCTCTCCTTCCAATAGTGATTTTGACATTATTTTAAGACGGTTATACAGAGACCTCTGAGTAAATATATATAAAATGGGAAGCTGATAATCAAAGTAGTTAAATGGATTTAACTGTGGGTCGAGGCACTAGGTACCCCTTCCTAATCTACCTCTACTTCAATCTCTTGAAATTCTTTTAATGCTGTTATTAAGATTTTCACATGTCTAGACATGATACGCCAATTACAAATTACTTCTCCGTAGCTCTCCTATAAATACCAAAATCCTTTAAAGGCACATAGCATACACTAAATATGCTGAAACCAGGAATGGAGTCAAACAACTAGCAGCTGTTCTACTAATGTGCAACTAGTGACGTTTATCACTAGCATTTGAATCGACCGCAATACCTACACGAGATACACCCAATATCCGCATTTACCACTATAAATTGCTTGTAGCTGGTATCGGCCGTAAGCTTATATTTCCGATTCGACTCTCTCTCTTCCTGATATATGTACCTAGCTTCGTAACTGGGTTATCCATCATATTGATGCCTTTTGCTTCCATAAACGGTTATCTAAATATCACGTTCTCATATACTGCATTTCAAAATTACAACGCTTTACATAAATGGCACGGGGAAGTGATGTTCAGAAATGAGAACGCAGTTCATAATAGCTTGTAGACCAACCTTTGACAAATGAGGGGCAAACAGAATTTACTATTGTTGTGCCTTCTGTGGGCTCATCTGCGGTTTCATTGATTGGATTTATTCCCTTAATGATACTTTGCTAGAGTTACGAGCCTGACATGTTGGAATTGCACCTCTCCCTTTTTGTTAGAGTAATTAGGGACTTAATATTTCAGTTTTCGGAGTTATTACATCGGATTTTATATTTGTTTTAAGATATTACAAATCACAAGAGAAGAGAAGAATAACAACCATTAATATGCATTTAATAGTCTGATAGATTCTTAAATGCACATTAATGTTGTTATTCTTCGAATCTGATAGATTAAAATTAGGCGGAGAGTTTAATATAACAGGACATAAATAGGAGACAATTTAGGAGCGTACGTTAGGATAAAAATTATTCATGTAAGCAACTTTATATTGTTCCTGAGAATGTTCTAGAGCCGAAGCTATTTGTTGAATACACTGTCATTTTTTTTGTAATTTACGTCCTCCAACGTTAAGTCATATCGGACGATGAATGGGAGGGGTGAAATGCTGCTCAAATGATCCCAGGGACCATAAAGCTTAGAGTTACCCGACATTTGTCTTTCAGGATAAGGGAAAACCCCGGAAAAAACTTATCCAGTTAACTCACCCTAACCGAGTTTCGAACTTGGGACCTCTTGAACGTGAGGCAGACATGCTACCACCACGCTACCGAGGCGATCACACTGTCGGTGTTATGCAATTTGTTCTTCAATTAAGAGCCTGAGGAAAGTAGTTTGTCTGGGTGTCCGTATGCGTATGTGTGTGTGATATCCAAGAATAGAACACGAAGGTTTTCAAACCGACGGCATGGCTCAGGCTGTTTCGTCTGTGGCTCACATTTGGAGGCCAGGGTTCTATTCCCCAGGCTGACCTATCTGACCCAAGAGTTTTGTCGGGGGTTTTCCCACGTCGTCAGGCGAATGGTTGTAGTTTAATTACATCCCCCGAATTTCCTGTCACTTCACTTCATCTCCGTTATTTCACATCATCTCTCATCTGGTGGTCTCTTACAGGGTAGAAGTGTCAACGGGCAACTCGGCGGTGCATGGCAGAATGACATGCTCTGAGAAAAACTTCCTTCTTCTGTAAGGACGGTCTCCGGTCTCCGAACTCGGTCTGGTGGGGCTGTTTCCAGACCGCAGTCGGGTGAGCTGCCGGTTATGGTGGCCTGCCGGGGAGTTTCCAACTGGTAAAGTGTAGAAAACCTGCCCTTTGCACTGGCGTGGCTTCTTGCATCGGCCGCCCTCTACCTCCTCTCGCCTCATTTTTACTCCTGGGGATGCCCCAGTTGGGGCAGGTACAATAAACCACAGGTTTCGGTACCGAATCCCCTTCGTAGTGTAATCCAATCCAAGGCTTCTAAGAAACTCTCCTCATCCACTAACCCTTTGCGTGGAAAATGTTTCAGCACTTTTCATTTTCACGAAAAAAACAATTGTGATTCCAAAACTAGATTTTAAAACACTTTCATTTACAAATAAAATATACGTACTATATCATGAGTTTTCAGGGAATAGCTTTGAAGTGCTGTTCATTTTAAATTGATAAAAAGCGATAAATAGTAAAATGAGAAGGTTTTATTGCATAAAAAATGTTAACCCGTTAAAGCACTCTCAGATTTCGCTTTGGGCAAGCCATTTCTGAGATATTATGTATTATTGGTTTGAATGATCATATGTTTACCCTTTTGCAAGTGGTAAGTCGCATTTCTGTGTTTACGTAGCTGACTATCGCTTTAGTCTTCTGTATATCTAGAACGACTATGTTAATCTGTAATGAAATTTAATCCTGATTGACAGATAACAGAATAAGATTTTGTAAGAAACACTTTTTAGAAGAATGCATAGAGAAAGTTATTAAATGTAATAAACCCGACATTTTTTTTTTTTTTTTTTTTTTTTTTGTAGGAGGTGGAAGGGAATCATTCGACACAGCGTCTCTCAAACGAATTTTAGGGCAGTTTGCGGCATGTGGGCTTTGGTCCCTCCCTTTTGAGTATTATTTTGAGTTTGTTATTTTTATAATTGATAAGAAGTACAGCCTCGATCAATGTTGAACCACATTCATACATATCATTTCCAAGAGAGCGAAGAGCTGTATCACACAATCAGTGGCGTGTCCATGAATGCATTGAATACATAGCATGCGTTGCAAAAACAGAGTAATGATTAACATTAATCTATAATTAAAATAACATGATTTAAAATTTAAATCATTAATCACTTAATGACAGAGGAATTAACAGTATGCCACGAGAGAAAACAAGAATATGTTCAACGTTTGCTGCAAGGAATATTGGGTAGTGTGGTTATGCGGAGGATTATTAGTTCTACTAACAGTCTAGGCGAGGTGTTGAGGTAGTCTCACTACGTAGTCTTTCATTACGTCACAACAGCACCCTTGATATACGGGGAAATCATGCACTATGAGTCAGCGTATTCAAGGTGGAGTGCATTTCAATGAATTTAGCCGTTGAATATATCAAAATTTGGTGCATTCTGTAAGTGATATTATATTAAACGTGCTAAGGGCTGGCCCCGTGTGAGCGGTCCTGTGTTCGATTCCCGGCGTCATCTTCCCCAAAGTATGGAAGTATGAATGAGAGCGCGAATGTGAGCGTGATCTAATGATTAAAACCCAACGAATACGAATTAACACCTTCGATGTGTTCCAAAGGAGAACAGCTGCCGATATGTCCATTGGAGTTAAAGGCGAGGTATAAATGGAACAATTAAAAAACAAGGTCTTAAGCCACATTTATTCTTATCACACAGTATAGGATAGTATAGATTTTTACGGAGAGGATTCGACACGTCAACCAGATAAATCTTTTGTATCTATGAGCCAAGTGGGGCATCCGCACGAGGAAGGATGAGGCCAGAGAAGGTGGACCCAAAGAAGTCAGGACAGTGCACAGGGCAGGGACCGTACCATTTATCAGCTTGAAACACTCCGGAAGTCCAGTATAACCGGCATCTCTCCTACCGTAGCTCCGAAACCACAGTCCGGCTTGGAGATCGGAGGCCTCCGTCACAGCTGGGAATACTCCCGCCAGGCTTGCACAACCGGGATCTCTCCTACCACATTCCTGAAGTGGCCCACTAGGCCAGTTTGTAGACCGCAGACTATCTCACCGGAGGACGAAGGTGTTTACTAGGAGCATATCAACCTGCCATGCAGCGCCGAGACGTCCGCCGACCAACAGATGAGAGATAATATGAAATGATAATGGAGGTGAAATGGAGGAACGGAAATTCGAGAAACGTAACTAAACTACTCAGCATCACCTGGCGAGAGCCCGCCTCGGTAGCGTAGATGGTAGCATGTCTGCCTTACGTTCAAGAGGTCCCGAGTTCGAATCTCGGTCAGGGTGAGTTACCTGGATAAGGTTTTTTCCGGGGTTTTCCCTTATCCTGAAAGACGAATGTCGGGTAACTCTAAGCTCCATGGACCCCGGATGCATTGAGCCTCATTTCACCCATTTCATTCATCGTCCGATATGACTAAATGTTGGAGGACGTAAATTACAAAAACAACATCACCTGGTGACATGGAGAAACCCCCCCCCAAAAACCATGGGTAAGGTAGGCCGGCCATGGGAATCGAATCCGGGCCTCCCGAACGTGGGCCAGAGATGAAAACGCCTGAGCCCTCCCGCTCGGTTATTCAGTGATAAGTTAGAGTTAATTACGAGGGCTGTTGAATAAATAATGATCACTTTTTTTTTTTGTCAACGTACCTTTACTCATCCTCATAATTTTGATGGTCCTGCTCAAATTAGTCTCCCTAAATGCGATGCACTTGTCCCAGCGTTTCTGTCAGTCTTCAAAGACATGCTGGAAACCATTTTTGGAGAGATCCTTCAAAATCGCCTCCGCAGCCTTCACCACTGCTTCTGGTGATGGATAATGCCTCCCACGAAGGCGTTTCTTCAAGTTAGGAAATGGAAAAAAGTTACATGGGGCTAAATCTGGACTATATGGAGGGTGAGGGATGCCCTTCACGTTGATTTTGGCAAGCTATTCAGCAACAACATTGGCAATAAGCGGCTGCGTATTATCAACATCCAGCCTACTTCACGGAACTGGGTCTTTTGCACCTGATATGGATTTGCAATGTTTTCAGGACATCCCTGTAGTATTGTCCAGTTACTGATGTGTGTGCAGGTACAACATGCTGATAAACCATTCCATGAATATCAAAGAATGAGATGACCGTAATTTCCCAGCAGAAACAACCATTTTTGCTTTCTGGGGGTTGCTGATGAAGAGATTTCCACACTGAGCTTTGCTGTTTGCTCTCAGGATGAAAATGATGTACCCAAGTTCCATCAGCAGTGATTACGTTTGAAAGACACTCCGGATCTTCCTCTAACATCAACTTTAACTGCATTTTACCTCTATTGCAGTGGTAGGCGATACTGAACATGTCTGAACTTGCCTGGTTCTCACAGGCGGGAACCATAAGTACCAATTTGTTTCACATTAAGCTAACAGAATATAATAAGATTGAATTTTAGTGCGAAAAATTATGATCATTATTTATTGAACAGCCCTCGTAAAAATGGGAACGTAATCCTTATTTGAAGAACTTAAAAACCGTGAACAAGTTAAGAAATTCATCTGTACATTTAAATCTAAACTTTCTAGACAGTTTAATTAACTTTGCAAGTACTTCTGCTGACCGTGTTTGTAGTTCAGAAATGTTACATCTCCTTGCAACAATACCTCGTGTACAGTTTATATAATTTATGTTTGCCTTTGCAAACAGGATACGCCACTGCACACAGCAATAGTAGCATCCGGAGGTTCCCTCTAAACGTCGCATGGAGACAAAATATTCTAAAAACCGCGGTTCATGGACCTCGACAGCACTAAACCACAACTCCGCTCTCTGGATTTAACGAGATGCTTTTCCATTATCCACAGTTACTGCGTTTGCATGCATTCGAATATTAGGGCTCATTTAACCCTTGTTCCATTTGCAAAGGTCAGGGAACCTATACGTTGTCATTAACCCTGACGTTTAAAGTAGCGACATCAGTCTATTCTGGTGTATGTGAACCAGAGCTATCAAAGGGTCAGCCAATTCCCTGGGGATTAAACAAACATTTTAGGCATCGCAAACGAAACTACAGTGAGTGAAGGAATATCTGAAACTTAATATAAGCCATCTCTGCACACAGTACGTTTCTGATGTCTTGCAACTTAACAATAATTACATGACCCAAATAAGACTCTAAATGATAATTTAAATACATTATCGATAGATAATGAGACTAGGTAAAGCTGAACACAAGAAAGTCACTGGGAATCATTGTGGAACAAAAACGTTTTTTTTTTTTGGGGGGGGGGGGAACTCTTGAATTCGGATACTCGCATTAAATAATTTTTAAATCCCGTTTACCCGCCTCGGTAGCGTAGATGGTAGTGTCTGCCTCACGTTCAAGAGGTACCGAGTTCGAATCTCGGTCAGGATGAGTTACCTGGATAAGGTATTTTTCGGTGTTTTCCCTTATCCTGAAAGACGAATGTCGGGTAACTCTAAGCTCCATGGACCCCGGACGCATTGAGCATCATTTCACCCATTTCATTCATCCTCCGATATGACTAAATGTTGGAGGACGTACATTACAAAAAAAAAAAAAAAAAAAAACCTGTTTCGTAATATTGTAAGAAAATTTTGAGTTCCTTAAGACCAACTTTAAATAGGAACACACAAGGTTCACATGTAACCAACAATGCATTCTCAATAGTTATCCTCTAAATATTTGAATACTTTATACCAACTTCAGTTACGAAAATAATACATTGTTAAGAAAACGCTTGTAAAGCTTCATTGTGACTATTATGAATCTCATTTTCTAACTAAACAGAAATTTTGACTTTAAGACTTCAACACACTATACTTGTGTCTACATTGAATGCAATTTCCTTTGATTTGATAACGTTAAACCATCCTTCGAGACGTAAATTAGGCACACATTTGTAGTCCAACCTAATCTGCTGCTGTTTTGCAATGATAAATATCTCGAACATTCATTTATTGCCACTGACATTTGGGTTTCCCTGTCTCGGTGCATAAGACAGATCTCTTCGGTAATTACTAGTAATAAAATACACTGTTCGATATTCATTCTACTGTTACAAATTTTAATAGTAAATTGTACAATGCACGAAAATATTTGGCTATAAAATTGTTGAAACACTCCTCAAAATACCATACACATAATACAGAGACCCAGAAACATCAGAACCGTCTGCGTGATGTTTTATCTGTCCGCGCCCTCGGTGCTAATTGCCTGCCGCTATCACAGAATGGTGCGGATAAAATCAAACAGCGTTTTTAAAAATACTCTAAAAAAACTTTGAGAACTCTAATATTGTTCATGAAATATCCCTTCACGAGCGAACAATTAGTGGAGAAAGGTTTAACAGTCCAATTTTTTTTCGAGTCAGTAGTTCATCCCATAAATACGTGAAAACAATTTTGCCTCTCCCCCCTTTTTACAGAATTAATTACCCTTTTTTCAACAATATTTGCAAGAGCTCATAAATTCAATCCATTGATGAGAACAATTGAAAACATGTTTTGGAATATAAGCACATTACTAGAGATCTGTGGCTTCCTTGTTCCCCCGACCTAACCCCCTGCAATTTCTATCTCTGGGGTAACTTAAAGCATAAAGTGTACAAGACAAACCCACACACCCTGGAAGGATTAAAACAAAATATCCGTCAGGAAATTGCCAGCACTTCTCAGCGTGAACTACAGCGAGTGATAGTTTTCTAAGGAGTTGCCAAACATGTATGGACAACGGCGGCGGCCAGTTTCAGCATCTTCTTTAATAACTTGTGTAAGTAAAAACCTATAAAAGTAGTTTTAAAAATATTGGCATGGTTTCATCCACGCCCTTCTATAATAGCGGCAGACGGCAACGAGCGCCAATGACGCAGACAGGCAAAACACGCGCAGCCGGATCGGATATTTTTGGGTCTTTCGGTATTTAGCGGCAAATTCTTTTATATTAAAAGCTGTTTACTCGTATTTAGCCGTAGTTGGCATTTCAAATTGGGACATATTCATATGAACTCTATCCTGAATTGAAATTAAGGTTATGTGGTCTACTATACACGATATTAAACAAAAAGTTGGTTATCATAAAAAAGGCTAAGGACTTTGAATACGCAGATCTTATTTTAAAGAAGAATTGTAAAGTTGTTAAAAGTGAGCTACATTTCATATAAATGTGAGTAGCTGGTATGCTTAATTTGTAAGACTACTCACTCAGATTTGTCGATGTTCACCATTTCCTCCAAAAGCGCTTTTCGGTCTTTGCTCCAGACCATCTTCAGTGGATTCTGCTGCACCTACTGCCTGAGAACGTTCTTCTGACTCTCCAAGAAAGTTAAGGCTCCTCCCATTGAAGATCTCCTGATTTTTAATTACAACTTTTGAAATTGGAAGATTGAGACTGGACACACATGATTGGTTGTCACCTGTGATATTAACAGGTTGGAGTTACTTCGTCTCTGGATGTGAAGAAGATAAACTGTTGGATGTTTGTTGTGGCAAATATACTTCCTCTTCTATCTCAGTTTCTGAAACAATATGCTGATTACCAGTTGTCTGCTGAAGTAGATGTACTTTCTCTTCCATCTGCTTCATGGGTAACCTAGGTTGGTTGAAATCTGGGTTAAATTTAACTTGATCTATATTATTCATAATAGTGGGTTGAGCCACTTTGGTGTTGGCTTTATTGACTTGCTTAATAAATTGTAGAAAAAAATAGATAAATCAGCAGTTGCCAATCACTTCTGGAAATGCAGCCATGAAATTTGTCAAAGTATACAGCTATTAAAACATGTACAAGCTGTTAATGAACTGGATATTTGGGAAAAAAAATTATATTCTAAATAGTGGAAAAGATAATACTTTGAATTTTTATATACCAGCATTTAATATTGTTCTACAATTTATTAAACAAGACAATAAAGCCAATAAAGCTCAACCCACTATTATGAATAATATAGATCAAGTTAAATTTAACCCAGATTTCAACCAATCTAGGCTACCCATGAAGCAGATGGAAGAGAAAGTACATCTACTTCAACAGACAACTGGTAATCAGCATATTGTTCCAGAAACTGAGATAGAAGAGGAAGTATATTTGCCACAACAAACATCCAACAGTTTAACTTCTTCACATCCAGAGACGAAGCAACTCCAACCTGATAATATGACAGGTGACAAACAATCATCTGTGTCAAATCCCAATCTTCCAGTTCCAAAAGTTGTCATTAAAAATCAGGAGATCTTCATTGGGAGGAGCCTTAACTTTCTTGGAGAGTCAGACGAACGTCCTCAGGCAGTAGCTGCAGCAGAATCCACTGAAGATGATCTGGAGCAAAGACCGAAAAGCGTTTTTGGAAGAAATGGTGAACATCGACCAGTCTGAGTGAGTAATCTTACAAATTAAGCATGCCAGCTACTCACATTTATACGCAGATCTCAGCTTCATGTAAAATTCATCTTGTGATTTCGAAATTTCATTGAAATATTAAGTCAGCGGCAATTAAATTCATAAGATTGGACAGCGTAAGGTATTTAGATATCATACATGAATAGTTAAGTACGAACAGTTCATTTTGGACAAAAAATATAGGCTTCATTATACGCAAGGGATAGCTGTAGCAGTCAGCTGTTTGTTATACAAGTTGAAACAGAAACACGGACACTTAACATGTCTAACAAGGGAAGCTCCCAAGTGGATACTCGAAAATGACAAATGTATGTAGTATTAACCGACCAGGGTAGTGTCTATCTTTCTGGTGGTGGCAAGTTGAAACTGGGTTGGCAGAGAGGGATGGGGAAGGATGTATACTCACATTACCTCCAACGGTTGCACCTCAAAATGTGTTGTATCATAAAGTGGATTCTTTATTATTTATTCTTGTTGATTTTCATTTTACTGGAAAGTGTTTCTTTTAAAAGAAGGAACAGGAACATGTGCCAACCTGAGTGTACCGTATGTCTGTTTTAATGACGCAGGTCCGTGTCTGTGCTGGCACTCATCAGATACACGCAATTCTTGACCGACTAACGTCATAAGTTCTTTAACCCCGGGAACAAATGAAAGTGGTTTAACGTATCTTAAATGAGCCAGAGGTTCATATACTTCGTTTCCCGAAATTCATCTTCTTAACATAAGGGAAACTTCTGGAAAAAATATGTAGGTGCTGAATTACTCCAACAGAGATTTGAACTCTGCTTTCCAATTTAGGAGACTATTTCAGTACCACAAGGTGAGTTTGAAACAACTTATAGTTCTTTAAAACATTAGACATATTCTCTCCATGTTAAACAATCTTGTTGTTACTTCAGGAAAAAGTGTTACAATGATAATATATAACGAAACATGCCCGTCTCGGTAGCGTAGATGGTAGGGTATCCTGTCGTGCGTTCAAAAGATCCGAGTTCGGATCTCGGTCAGGATTAGTTACCAGGACAAAGCTCTTTACGTGATTTTCCCTTATCCTGAAAGACGAATATCGGGGATCTCTAAGCTCTATGAACCCTGGGCTCATTTGAGCATCATTTCACGAATTGACATTTCACGACTTAACGTAAATTATATATAGTATAATGAAATATATCCTGTATTTTAACAAAATTTCCAGAAATTATCATAGATATTGAGGTGGTACTTGCCCGTTAAGTACCTCGTTGAGCCCTCCCGGCACTCAACATCTCATATGATAGGATATGTGACGGGTAAGGGCTACGGATGGGAGGTTTACAACAGGTCGGGGTTTTTTCTCAGAGTAGGTCTGCATGGATTCTCTCTTTTAGGTTTCAGGGAGTGGGTGCGTCCTGACAGTGTATGGGTATTATCACAAAGAAGACACCACGACCGTTGAATGTCAAGTTTACTTATACAAGTCGTCTTTTCCACTCGTCACTGTTGTGTTGATGTTATTCGCACATTAGGCGCGATATTTAGTATTTGCCCGTTGCTGTGCGCGTGACATGACGGCTAGTTTGAATCACAGTCGCGAGTGAACTTGTAAATTACTAGGACGCGCCGGGTGGTGTATGTAGCTGTGTACGCGTTGTCGTTCCTAGACGTCGAGAGTATTACTTCGCGTAATAGAGCATTTCCGGAGGATTATTCAACAACAGAGTTTGGTAAAATCTTAATGGTGATGCAATTGTGCAGTTTGTCTCACTCGCTAACACAGAGTGTTCGATAACCACCTAACGTGTGTTGTTCCGTCCATTCGCGAACACGGACTTTGATGAACTTTCCATACTTTTTGCCCCCTTCACTCGCCACTACAGAGTGTTTTCCTAGCAGACATCAAACGTCGCCATTGCACAAATTTCCCCTTCCTTTCGCAGAATTTTGGACACTTTAGAGGCCCTGTGACCTGTTACTCGTTCCTTATAGGTTGTGTTTCATCGCAATTTCTAGTTTCTGAGGCATGTATTCCACGCAACTTTCACTTCCCCACGGTCTAGGTAATTAATGCAGAAGCACGTTTGAAAATGTGTATCTTAAATCCCCGGTGTCTATTCTCTCATTACGTATCATGTGCAGACCAATTCTTCGGCTGGCGACTAGTGTCTAGCCTTGAACGATTCTCGAAGAGTGCCCCCCTTTGTCGGCTCAACACAAGGAAAATACCTGTGAGGGTAAATGTTCATTTTCCCGGCGCTCTTTACACGTTGGGTTCACGTGCTTGCAATAAAATATATGTATTGGGATTGCCTGTTTAGTTTCTGCAGCTGTATATTTAATCATTATCCTCTATATTTTTTTTATAATTCAGCTTAATTCATATTGTGGTATTTATCTGCCCTTAATTATGCATTTAAATGATTTTCGCAGTTATTATGACAATGTTATGCCTAGCAGGGGCGGTATCAATATGTCAAACAATTGAATCACCAGTTATGCTTGTAGTTTGTTTTGGGTTGAGAATCGTAAATTTTCTGCAAATATTCTATTTTTAGTTTAAAATGTTTTGTTTAAAGTATTTGCTTGACAAAGAAGAAATATCAGCTCATATTATAGTTTTTGGCGCACTGGTAGGTATTCATAGTTGTATTCATAGTTCACAATTTTCAAGGTGTATAAGTTAATTTACTATAAAAGAAGCGAGTTTCCTAGTAATTGAAGTACAGTGAATAGCCTAAGAAATGGTTTAGTGTGTTCAACTGGACACATTTGTTCCAAGTATGTTACCTCGATTTGTGCATTAAAGAGTACCAGAAGATCTGCTAAGTGAAGCGGCGCCTAGAGAGCGTTTAAATGTGATATGGTTCGGCTAACGTTGAGAAAATACTACTAATAAGACGTATGGACCTTAAATTTTATTTTGCGACCATTTTGTAAACAAAAAATATTGATTTAATTTCATTTTCTATATAATTTCCATTTATACCCCGCCTTTAACTCTTATGATCATATCGGCGGCCGTTCTCCTTTGGAACATATATAAGGTGTTAACTCGTATTCGTTGGGTTTAAATCATTAGATCACACACACAGACACGCACACACACACACATTCGCACTCTCATTCATACTTCCAGATTCTGGGAAAGACGAGGAATTATCTTGGTCTGAGTAAAATCCCTTCCTCACCGCCGGTAATCGAACCCGTCTTATCTCTAGGGGTACAAGGGTATTATATAAATCGAAAACTAAACATTAGATTGTTCTTGTGACAAGTTTGGTTTCAAAATTGCGTGTACCCAGCACATCATATGAAACATCCATGTCACTTCTGCCGAGTCACATGGCATCTGTATGAGCTCAGCATAACATTTGCTAACTGCAACATGTTGTGAAACACAAGTGAACATGAAAAACCAGATCAATAATAACTATATCAAAATACTCCTTGGCTGTGATGTTCTCTCAATGGATTTAAGGAAGGAAGCGATTGCGTTTTAAACGTTGATCTACGCCGGAAAATATATTAGCATTTTAAAACAAATTTAATAACTGCCTTACTCTTAAACATTTATGTTAGAAATAGCGTCCATTCTTATTTCAAAGAATGAAATCCGCCAGAAGACGTCTTTTGACGTAAAGCAATTTAAGGTAACTGCATTACCACGTAAATGTTAACCGTTCTCAATCCTTTTAAACTGCTTAAGAAACCGAAATCAATGACGGGTTCCGCTTCTTGGATCAAAATAGGACAGGTGTGTCACAATACGTACGAAACCACAAAAGTCCCTGCACTCTTACGTAAATCAAAGGCAAGGCTTCGTGTTTTTGTTGACTTAGTTCGGTTGAGTAGCTCAACAGCTTATGTGCTTTGCATAGCGAATGTGTGGTGACATCGACTGTAACCTCATCATCGATTACATGCGACGTCCCTTTGTGTTCGACTCCGTTGGCATGCACCCAGAATGGCAAGTGTTTTGTTGCATGCCACGTGAGTCACCCAGATTGATAACCAATATTGTGGTCGTACTTTTGTTTCCTCTACCAGCAACTGTAGCAGGTAAATTTCTCCGAAAAATTCCATGTCGAGGTTTTACGTCCATGTGCCTTTGAAACCACAACTCTAAAACAAAATGTTTCATAAATGTTATAAATATGCTTTTATTTGACACTTAACACTTACCACATGCATGGGATTTCTGAATGCAGAAGACATCCAGGTTATCCTAAGAAAACTCAAAATATATTTTATCACGCAAATATCATAAACACATCGTATACTGATCTTTATAATCATCTCTTTTCATCTTTAGAGAAAATGCTTCGTATAAAAGATATTTGGGGATAGAAGAATCATTTTTAAAATATTTGTGTCGCATTTTTGGAAGATGTGTTAACTTAAATTCCGATGTTGGCTTTTACACAACTTTTTGGGTTATACTGTTCATAGACACACATACATACACACACAAACATATACTTGAGGGCTTTCTTCTTCTTCTGTTCCTCCTCTTGGTATAGGACACAGTCGTGTTCATTTGTGGTCCTCTGCCTCTATGGCCATTTTAGACGTCGGGTGAGAGAGCCACAAATATGGATCAGAGAGAGAAATCCAGGGATGGGTGATCAGCCCGGTCCCCGGAATAAGAATGAGGGAAGTAAACTAACAGAATGAAGACGTAATGGATGACAGGAAAGATGATAATGGAGCAATTGGTGGAAAGGTGGCGGGGGAAACACCGGAGGTTTCAGTTTTCAATTCTTAATAAACAGCCACAAAATGGAGATAAGTTTGAACTAGAGTCCTTCTAAAACATTACTGCAAACAAGATTATAAAGTTGCTGTTGCCGCAGCTCGAAGAATATGGGACCTGGAAGGAGAAGTTGTCGTTAGTGAGCGTGTGGCACAGCGATGGTTCCAACGTTTTAACAATGGAGACGAGAACACTATAGATTTACAAAGTTTTGGAAGACCTAAGATATGGAATATTGAGGATATACCTACGCCAAGTTTTGAGAGAAAATCCGCAAAAAGGTACCCGTAGGCTTTCAGAAGAACTTGGTACATCAAAAGATACCATACATCACCACATTAAGACACTTGGAAAATCACATAGAAACTGTAGAGTTTCTATGAACTGACACCTCAACAGGCTGAACGTAGAGTGAATATCTGTCGTCTGCTTATCCGTAATCCCAAGGATGATAGATTGTCAGGAGACTTGTCACTTGTGATGATAAAATGGGTATATTACCTAAACCCTGATGCCTCGAAACAGTGGCTTCACCCCCCCCCCCCCTAAAAAAACCTACCAAAGTCATCCTTAAAATGAACTCAGTTCGGTTCCAAAGTAATGTTGTGTGTCTGGTGGAATTTTGAAGCTGTGATTCACTGGGAAGTCGTTCCAAACGGGCGGACAATTGATGCGGATCTTTATCCTCAACAACTGGAACGATTTTATGAAATTTTGAGAAGGAGATACCCAGTATTAGTTGACCGAAATAGAGATCTGTTGCAGCAGGACAATGCAACACCCCATACTCAGGAATTGGGAGGAATTGAACGGCTACCACACCCAGCACACGGACCTGATATCGCACTATCAGATTATAATTTTTTTCTGATCCATGATCCATTTTCTACATGGAAGAAATTTTGACAACTTTGAAGCATTGCAAGTAGGTGTCACCGAATTCTTCGCATCAAAAACCAGAGAGTGGTACCATCGTGGGATAATGATGGCTCAAAACCATAGACTCTAATGGTATGGACTTCGAAAATTAATTAATTGCTTGTCAGAACACATTTCAAATAATCGTTTTTCTTAAAAACATTACTTATGAGATAGTATCTATACTTTACACCACACCATGTGACAAACTCTACACGCGACCACAGAAAGTAGTTCCAAAATAGCGGATATCAGGTTTTGTTCCGATAGCGTGCTGTCATTGAGTCTATTTTTAATACTTATTCAAGATAAAGCTTGCAGTGGGCATCCTCAAACTGTTCTATAGGACTCAGTAAGAAAAGAGTTGACGAACCCAGTAGAGAAGACAGGCATACCTCTGTGGATAAGTCACAGATGTATTATTTTATCTTTGACAGGAATCCTGCGCGGTAGGGATGAGTAGTAACTGTAGTGGGGATAGTGCACCTATCGCCACAATGCGTCACACGCGTAAGATTACGAGAGGGGAAGGCGCTGCATAAGGTGTCTAAAAACAAATTTCATTCTCGAAGCCAGTTTTTGCAGCTCTTATAAACTAAGTTGTAATTCTTAGTATGGTAGTAATATCCACGCTTTTGTTGGATCTTAAATAGTGCATAGGCATTTGGAACAAAACCTTGTTCTCCAGCAGGCATGATAAACAACTGTCGGCCTTTCAATATCGCTGCAGAGTCCCTGTAACGAATTTCACTCCAGGCATATGGTCTAATATGTGCTGTATTTATATAAGTTTCATCCATATAAACTTCACTTCGATATCTCGGATTATTTCGTAAATACTTAAGTCTTTCTGCACGTATGGTGCGATGTTCGATTAAAATTTGTCTGTCACGCTTAGAGCTTCTTTTTTTTTTTTTTTTCAAATAATCCTAGCTTAAAAAGAACTCTTCTTAATGTTAGTGGAATTTTTAAGCTTCATAAGCACTTTCTTCAAAGTTGGTCTTTGTTTATCTGTGCTTTAAAAATTATTCATAGTTCGTCTAAGTACTTCTGAACTAAAACATCCAAATTAGATTTTGTGCATGTTCTTAATCTTTGTTTACTCGGTATAGAGAAGGACGTTGTTGCACTAGCACCAATGGCTTTTCTTTCCTTAATAACTATCCTAAACTGCTTTCAGACACAACGCCTCAGATACCCTTCCCCAGATTTTTATAGCTGACCCAGACCGTTTTTTCTTTTTTATAAATCTATGGATATTGGTTATTACTTCTCGTGTTTTTAAATGTAGCACTATTTCCTAATGTGCTGCTAAGGAGGCGTCTTTTATAAATTCTCTCTTGGGACCAGGAGACAAGCACATTTTGAAACAAGCTGTAGTATTACCGAGTAGCACTGCACGTGTTCACTTGCTCGCAACTGGTACGCAACTGACCTGCCCTCCCCTCCAGTTGTAACCGTTCTGAAGTGGACTCGTCCAGATACCACTGCGCATCACTCTGCACTTTTCAAGATAAAAAAATACATCTGCACCTGCGACGCTTGCAGTAAGATATAGTGCACCGCAGTAACTTATTGAAAG